>VDFB02058242.1:151632178-152070547 GCA_007258455.2 Sequoia sempervirens | reverse complement strand
TTTTGTAACTTGAGGATTAGTATAGGTAGGAATAGAGGCAATTGTTGTGGGAGGAGGAATTTAAATTCCTCCATGGCCTATGACATTATTTGGTTGTAAAGTACAGCTAGAGGTTAACGTAAGATGTTTGCCAAAGATCTTAACTATGTTACACACAAGGTCAACTCTGTCTTCACTTTCAAGCATGTGATGTATGTTATCTATGGTAGGGATATAAGTAGTTCAAATTTTCTCAATACTTATTTTATTTTTTAGGTTTTCTAAGTATTCTTGGATTTGGATTATGTTTTCTTGTAGAATACTAGCAACCATTGTCTCAACATATGTCACACTACTTGAATAAGGATTTGTTTAGGGTATGGTCCATACCCTGAGTGGACTAGATGTCAACACTAGTAGTGAAGAATAACCCAAGATCCACATGATGATTGTACTATCATTGGAGTGACATGAGTCTTGAACTTTGTTTCACTATAGTATTAGCAATAGGATACCAATTAGAAAAGCTCATTCAAGGGATACTTAGTGTAAAATAGATGTTGAACCATAGAAAAAAGGACCTCTTGCTTGACATGGGAATAATTCATGATAAACTAGACTTAATGAGGCCTTGATTCAGGTGTCGTGAGGCATTTTATGCATCCACACTAGGTCTTGGACCATTGAAAAGTGAATAACATGCATGTAATGATGTCTTGTAAAAGGTGTTAAAGTGTTGTAAGATACTTTCACACTTTTCTAGACTTAATGAACCTATTTCTCCCTAATTCAACATTACAAAATATGTTTAATAACATTATTATATCAATCTAGAAGGTTTTTGAAATAACCTTAATGATAAACTAGTGTTGTAATGTGTCTTGCACATTCACATTGGTTCTTGTACCTTCCTAGGCTATGTGGACCTCATTTTAATGTTGTAAAGTGTATTTAGTCACACTTTCACATTGAATTATGTGTCCCTATCCCTAATTTAGCTTTACATAATCACTAATAGGCCCCTATAAACCCATATTATGCATCCTGAGGCAATATTTGCTGAAATATCTAACAAGGTTGTAGTTTAAACCTTATTTCCTTATCTCTTGGCATCTTAGCTATCAAAATAGCCCTTGTGGGATCCATTTTCCATGCATGGTGAATCAGTCCCATCCAGGAATGACCCATTCACCATGTGTGGCAAATCAGTCCCATTTGGCCTAATTTTGACATTTAAGTGAGAAAAAAAGTGAAATTTAAGTTTAATCTTACTTCATGTCAGCCTATGATGAGGTATTAATGGGTAAAATAAGTGAAATTCCTATAAATATAAGTATTTTAACCCTAATTCACAAATATTCCATCTAAAGTCAAGCAACTTAGGGTTTTAACATTACAAGTCATTCAAGATCAATTTTAAGATATTCAAGAGTAGATTCTTTATGTTTTGATATAGAAATTCAAGATAAAACATCATGGAAAGGTAATAAACTCCATTATAGCATGTTTCATTCCATTCTTTCCTCATTTTGGTTTAATTACCTAAAAGTGGTTTGACCAAGGTAAACACCCATGCCCTAACATTCAACATTTCTCTTTCTTGTTTTGTTTGTTTGCAGATTTAGGTATCTTGGAAGCTTGGAAATAATTAAGATTCAAGTTGCAAGTTTATTCAAGTGTTCTCTTCATTCAACAAGTCAAAATATCAACTTAAACTCATTTTCAGGTTTAGAAATCAGAGTTTTAGAAGCAAACACCTATAGAAAGCCAAAGTACAGACTGAAAGCTCTAGAAACCACCTTTGAATATTCAAAAATTAAAAAGTGGACTCATTCACCATGAGTGGTGAATGAGTCCCACTTCTAGGTAAATTTTGAGTTTTCTGCATTTTTAGATACCCTTTTGTTAGAAATAGGTTCTGACATAGTTTTGCAGAACTGGGACTGATAAACCCAGAATGGTGAATGAGTCCCTCCACATCTAAAAATTAGCATCAACAGCATTCCAAATGTCATTTGTAGTCTTCATCCACATTCCAAGTGCACACTTTTAGTTTGGCTCATTTTTGTTTAGTTTTACATCCATTTCTAGGTGTTGTTGCATTACACAATTTTTTTTCAAACATCACTTACTTCTTAGGTTTTGCATTCATAATCAATCAATTACTTAGCTTGGTTGCATTTAGATCATCTCATTTACTATTAATAGCATCATACACATCTTAATTTGAGTGAACCACATAGATTTAGTGTGGGATTTATCTCTATCCTTTTAGGTGAAACATCTTAAGAGTGCAACAGTATCCTATAAGCCCCATACCCAAAAATCTATGGTTCATTTTAGTGAACCTGCTTTTTTGAATAATTTCTTGTTTGATTTGGAATTCTTCATCATAGATCTATCCTTGCATTGAATTTCCATTAATGATTGCATTAGTTAATTGGAATGCTAGCTTTCACATTTTGCACTCATAAAAAGTGCATTTAGGTTGCATTGTTGGCATCTAAATTCATTTGTATTTTCTAAAATTCTACATTTTTCAGCTAGGTTTGCATCATATCACTCAAAAAACATAAAAATCCATCAATTTTTTTTTCAAAATTCTAAAAAAAGTCCATATTGGGACTCATCTTGGAATTGTGTGTCTCAATCCCACTGGCCTTTACCTCTATACCGCTAGGTGTCTGAGAGAGAGGTGTGGTATCATGGTTACCTCCCTACCATGGGAGCCTCTCAGCTATTGAGTGGTAGTTTGGTGGATACCACGATATCATGAGTGTCTTTACATTAGGCTGTGGTGGCGCAATTACCTCCATACCACGGGCACCTCTCAGTTATGTAGCGGTAGTGCAGGGTACCGCTATACCTCGGGGGTCCTTTACTTATCTGTTGGTAGTACGGTTACCACCACCCCACAGCTATGTTGGAGACCTCATGTGGTGGTGTGATGTAGTCATTGCCACACTGTGATAGGACTTGGAAGAAAATACAATAGTGTGGTGTTGTTATAATTGACCTGCGAGGGTCTATTGATGGTCCTATGGTAGAGCAGTGTTCTAGAAGAATGGTAAACTACGGTCCCATAGAGACTTGCAATATGGCTTGCCGTATAGTAGTTAAGCTTGAAAGCGATGGGCAGAGATGGAATAATGTGATGGTCAAATTGCGGTGAATGAATGATGTGCTGACAAGTGGCATGCAGTCATCTATTGATTTCACATTACTGTTGTGAATCAATGATTCATTGGACCAACATTTGTAATTTGGAGCCAATAGTTGTCTTTACCAAATAACAATTTAACTACTTGTTAGCCCATTGGTTAGTAAATCAGTGGTATGACTTGGATTTGTTTTAGCCGACCTAAGGGGTGAGTTAGCCGACATGGTAACTGCTAATTGAAAATTTGTCTTCTATAACAACTAGAAACCCAATTGGTATGTTTCCACACATGGTATACTAAAGGTTAGACTGGCCATGAGGCTAGCTGGAAAGGTTGAGGCCATAAGGCCGAGCTGGGATAGAGAGAGCCGAGGGCTGGAGAAGGAGAAGGAAATTCTCTTATGAAGGTGGTAACTTATCCAATCTCTATGGATCGAATGTGAAATCTCTCTCTACGTGAATCTTTAAGCTATATGTTGTGAGAGAGTGTTGTAACATAGTTTTGGATTGTAAACACTAGTAAGGTTGATCAGAGGTCCATGAGAGAGAGGATCTACACTATATACTGTGAGAAGGTATTATAACAATGTGAAGATCATATAAGGGATTATGCTATCCAGTTTGTCTCCATAGTGAAACAAGATGTAATCTCTATAAAGGCTTAGTGCTTGAGTTGTATTTGTAACTTTTTTGTTGCATGAATAATACAATGGTGATATGGGCTTTTGGAGTGTGAATTTTTTATCCGAAAGGGTTTTCCCCACATAAATTTGTGTGTTCTACCTCATCTTTCATGTTTCATGTTTCTTAGTTAGAATCTATTAATGTTTGTTGTTGAAACTAGATTTGCATGAGTTTCTCTTAGAAGGGTTAATGTGGGAAATGCACTGTGTCTGATTCTGCTTTGTGGCACAGTTGTACGTGTCTTTTTGTAAATTTAATGAAATTAAAAGTTACCAAAGGCACTACTGTTCTTAGATGTTTTGTTCTAATTCAACTTTTTTCCCTACAACTCATTGGCCACCTTGGGAAAATCAGTCCCTTTTGACCCTTGAAACAACCTTTTATAGAGCTACAAACCCTATTTTTAGGCTTTTGTTTGGTGCCATTTCCTAGTTGTATCAGTTGGCTGCATTTTTGTAACATGCATTTCATCAAATCTAGCCTAAAATAGCTCATTTCATGCATTGATTAGTTGCACTTTTGCATTCACAACATTTCATTTTTAGATTGTTGCATTGTGTAAATAGAAAATTAGCTTGCTTAAAAACTAAAAATTGCATTTCCTTTTAAGTCATTGCATTGTACTTTCTTTCCTTTTTCATTGTAGCATTTTTTCTTTCAAAACATGTGGCTTTGATTTCGTTAATAGTGGATTGTATAAGCACAATATTCCCTCTTATGAGCTCAATTTTGAATAAAACAATGAGAAATTTAAAACACATGATCAAACCATTGACACAATCCTAACCTTACATTGCCCATTGGTGTGAATGGTAGTATAGATAATTATAACAATCATAATTTTCCTTCCCCCAATACCTCTCCTATTAGTGACGAAGGTACATCTTGGTGAAGGAAGCTACAAGCATTAAGATTCTTGATTTTCCATCTCCTCATTCCCCTTTGGAAGATGTTAGACAACAATAGGTTGAAATCATAGATACATTTCTAAAAATTACCTTGCCTTGTCTTCATAACCATGATAATTAGACTTGTTTTTCTCCTAATATCCCTCTTCGTTGTAAAGAAGATCAGTTGGTGTTAGAAGAAATCCCTATTAAGATTCATGAAATCCTTGATCCTCTCTTCCCTAATGCTCCTCCCATTTGGGATAATCTATTTGAAAATCATAGTGGTCCTTCTCTTGATGCCTCCCCCACTTGTGATGAAGCTACTTTACCCTTGGATGAACATCTTACAAGCTCTCTTTGTAGGGTAGATAATATGCAATAAGAAAATGAGACCTTATAGACAATGGAAATTCAACTAACACCTTCTCCAAATTATCCCCCTCTTGACAATTTCATCATTGATTATTCCCCTAGTGGTGATGAAGTTATTGTGGAAGAACCATGCCTTACTTTTCAAGCACATGTGGCTTGTTGTTCTCCTAAAAACTCTCCTTCTAGGGAGGATATCATGATGATAGAAAATGACAACAATAATAATGTGTCTTCCTCCAATAAAAATGTGATTCTTGATTTTCCTTCATTAGAGATACATTAAACCAAGACTGTTAAGGTTATGAATTCACAAGTGTCCATTAGACCCCCCTCGATCAATGGTCCTCTTACATACCCCGTGGGACATCGTAACAACCCTGCAATTATTTATCCACCTTCACAAAAACAATAAAATCAAAATAAACCTGAACTTATTGTTTACCCTCCTTAAACTAATGTGTCATAGTAACTGAGTTATAATACAATTGCTCATACATATAACACTCAAAATAATCCACAACCACAACAACCCACACCAACACCCTTAACGTTGCCTAATCCTATCCTCCCTAACCCTTTCTTACCAAGTTGCAAGGAGTATGATTTTTTCAAGCAACTTAAGAATGCTCCTACTAAGATATCATTGTGGGAGCTTATTCAAGCCTCCCCTCACTATCACAACATGGTTCAAACAACCTTACAACAATTTCATGTCCCTTCTATTGTGTTGCCAACTAATATTGCAGCAATGATTGAAGGTCGATATTTAGATATTGTTCTCCACCAAAGTGAACTTCCCTCTTGGGATATGCAAAAAGAAAATGAAGCTTTCATGATCATCACTCAATACCAAACAAAATGGATAAAGATAACTCTTGATGATACTGGTTCTTATCTTAATGTGTGTAGTGTGAGACTCTTGGATAGGCTTGGCATTGATTAATCAAACATTTGACCTGATTCTTTCTCTATCAAGTGATTTGAAAATGTTGAAAAGAAACCACTCAGGGTAATCATTATGCCTCTTACTGTTGGAGTGGTCACCTAGAATACACCAGTCCATCTTATGCCTTATGAACTTTCATGCAATCTTGTCTTAGGTAGACAATGGATTCATGCAATAAAAGGTGTGCCTTCTACTCTTCATCACAAAATGAAATACATCTACAACAACACAATTGACATACTTGATGTTGATCTTGAACCTGATAGTGTCTTACAACTTGAGCAAAACAAATCCAAATCCTTAAACACATCAACATAACCTACACAAGAGGAACTCATTGATGACAATGAAAAACCACTTACACAACACATGAAGCTATTCACTGGTGATTGGGGTACCTTGGATTTCAAACATGGCTTCATGGGCGAGTACAAAATCATACACAAAGATTCAAATAAGGCCAAAGATACAACAATAATGTCCACACAAAATTTGGATAACCTTTTGAAAGCATCCACCTCAACCACTTTAGACAAAGACACAAAATACACAACAACCTTTGATGAACACAATAATGAACAACCACCCAATCCAAATGCAATGAAAAAGGATTTATCAAAAATTTTATGAACTCATGAAACACCTTGGATATAGTGGAAAAGGATGTGGTACTAGCAAACAAGGTATCTATGTCCCCATTGATCCTAACACACAACAAAAAACTCATGGTCTTGGTTATTTCCCTTTGATAGAAATTTCCAAGCATTCCCTCAACATCAATACTCTCACACAACATACTCCTAAATCAACCTTAACCGTCATCCATACTAAAATCCTCGACACTAGTGATTTGAACATCATCCTTTACACACAATGACACAAAAATTAGACCCTTCGCTTAATTTCAATACCATCTTGCAAGACACTAAATATTTTCATTTGATATATTTTCCTCCTCCTATATGAGTGAGAAAAAAATCTCATGATCTAGATAAACTTGTGTAAGTATGACATCTACTACTAAGCAATATGTATCTTTGACGTAAATCACAAGACCGCCTTATACCATTGATCAAGAGGGTATCTTTTTGAGACTCCTCCAAGATCAGTTGATCACCCTCCCTCCCAGAACTTGAAAGAAATTATTTTAATACAAGACTTAATTTTGTGCATATCATAGATTTCATGGTCACTCCACTAATTAATGTAAATATTTGAGTCGTAAAATCCAATATTTTCAGGAGTTTGGTTTTATTCCATCTATTGGGGCACCTAATTCCTCAAGTATTGATTTTCACTCTAGCATACATTTCATGCATCATTTCGGGTCACCTTTGTCTTGCACTAAGTGGGGAGAAGGGGTTCACTAGCCTTTTCCTCATATGTCACTTATCATTGTCTCCTTTGGCTAGTCATTAATCTTTCATGAATACAAAAAATAAAGCTTCGAATGTGGATGGCATGTCTTAAGTTTGCTTGCATATGACATTCATTTCTTTTTCATGATGTAGCTTATCAAAAACATATGACTTGCAATAGGGATTTCCGAATAAGCTCTCATATCCTCTTCTTCTACTTTAAAGTAATTGCTCATAGTACTAGTGTTCGCAACCACTTTAAAGTGGGGGCATACGACACCACTCACATTTCATTGTGTGATTTCTTTCTTCTTACTATGCATCCTTTTCTTGGTGTAGTCATTGGGCTTGATTCCCCCCAAGAGTGTGATACTTCATTTGACTTTCTCTCTCTTGGAAATGTTAAGCACAATGTCCCCTAATATGAGACCTTGCATGAACAAAGAAAAATCCCTTTGAACAATCCTTACACTATTTTGCATTATGTTCAATGTCTATGAGAGTCAAGCATATAATTTTGTTCCTACTTTATAGAGCTCAAAAATATTTTTTCTTTGTGGCTCCTTATTAAATTTATCAGGAGGTATAACTTTGATAGGGTTGAGCGGGAAGCCCATGTGACATGACTTTCCCCATAGCCACCTATGTGTTTGTGAGTGCATACCAACTAGCGTATGTTTCTCACCTTTTGGGATTTCTCACCCCATAGAAAACTAGAAGTTCTGTGGCCCCAGAGTGAGTATAATTTTTGGGATTTCTCACCTGGTAGACAACCATGAATTTTGTTGCCCCACAGTGAGTATGCATTTCTTTTTCCAAACAAACAACCTAGATCTAATCTAGAACAAGTTCGACAAATAATCAAAGCTTTTCATTTTGATCTTTATCTTCTTCCTAGTTCTTACCATTGCATGATTATGTATCTTGATGGTTTGACTTAGGATCTTGGATCCCGGGAGCTTGCGTAACCTCCTTTGAATCTTTTTCATTCTTTTTAATCTACATCTGTACACTTGGATCTCTCTTGAAAGTCTACTTTAGTGTGAGTTTGAAGCAAGTTCATCCTCTCACTAAAGTGGGGGCTAAATGAATCATAGAAAAAAGGACCTCTTGCTTGACATGAGAATAATTCATGATAAATTGGACTTAATGAGGCCTTGATTTAGGTGTTGTGAGGAATTTTATGCATCCACACTAGGTCTTGGACCCCTGCAAATTGAATAACATGCATTTAACAATGTCTTGTAAAGGTATTTTAAAGAGTTGTAAAATACTTTCATGCTTTTCTAGACTTAATGAACCTATTTCTCCCTAATTCAACATTACAAAATGTGTTTAATAACATTATTATATCAATCTAGAAGGTTTTTGAAATAAACTTCATGATAAACAAGTTTTGTAATGTTTCATGCACATTCACATTGGTTCGTGTACCTTCCTAGGCTATGTGCACCTTATTTTAATGTTGTAAAGTGTATTTAGTCACTCTTTCACATTGAATTATGTGTCCCTATCCCTAATTGAGCTTTACATCATCACTAATAGGCCCCTATAAACCCATATTGTGCATCTTGAGACAATATTTGATGAAATATCTGACAAGGTTGTAGTTTAAACCTTATTTCCTTATCTCTTGGCATCTTAGCTATCAAAATAGCCCCTGTGGGATCCATTTTCCATGCATGGTGAATCAGTCCTATCCAGGTATGATGCATTCACCATGTGTGGTGAATCAGTCCTATTTGGCCTAATTTAAACATTTAAGTGAGAAAAAAAGTGAAATTTAAGTTTAATCTTACTTCATGTCGGCCTGCGATGAGGTATTAATAGGTAAAATAGGTGAAATTCCTATAAATATAAGTCTTTTAACCCTAGTTCACATCTCTTATCATTCATTAATTCACAAATATTCCATTTGAAGTGAAGCAACTTAGGTTTTTAACATTACAAGTCATTCAAGATCAATTTTCAGACATTCAAGAGTAGATTCTTGATGTTGTGTTACATACATTCAAGATAAAACATCATGGAAAGGTAATAAACTCCATTATAGCATGTTTCATTCCATTCTTTCATGATTTTGGTTTAATTACCTAAAAGGGGTTTGACCAAGGAAAACCCCCATGCCCTAACATTAAACATTTCTCTTTCTTGTCTTGTTTGTTTGCAGATTTAGGTCTCTTCAAAGATTGGAAGTAATTAAGATTCAAGTTGCAAGGTTCTTCAAGTCTTCTCTTCATTGAACGAGTCAAAATATCAACTAAAATTGATTTTTAGGTTCAAAAATTAGAGTTTCAGAAGTAGACACCTGTAGAAAGCCAAAGTGTAGATCGAAAGATTTGGAATCCACCTTTGAATATTAAGAAATTAAAAAGTTGACTCATTCACCATGAGTGGTGAATGAGTCCCACTTCCATGTAAATTTTGAGTTTTCTACATTTTTAGATACCCTTTTGTGAGAAACAAGGTTCCACACAGTTTTGCAGAACTAGGACTGATTCTCCCAAAATGGTGAATGAGTCCCTCCAGGCCTAAAAATTAGCATCAACAAAATTTCAAGTGTCATTTATAGTCTTCATCCACATTCTAGGTGCACACTTTTAGTTTGGTTCATTTATGTTTAGTTTTGCATCCATTTCTAGGTGTTGTTGCATTACATAATGTGATTTCAAACATCACTACTTAGGTTTTCCATTCATAATCAATCAATTACTTAGCTTAGCTGAATTTAGATCATCTCATTTAGTCTTAATAACATCATACACATCTTAATTTGAGTGAACCACATAGATTTAGTGTGGGGTTTATATCTCTCCTTTTAGGTGAAACATCCTAAGAGTGCAAGAGTAGCCTATAAGCCCCATACCAAAAAATCTATGGTTCAAATGAAAATGCAATCCAAATTAAATTAAGCTAAATTATATGAAACAAATAATCTATAAACTGAAATATAAACTTATCAAAAACAAATAAAATCTTTGAAACAGAGTTTTGAATTCTATAAAATACAGTTTAAAATATGTACTAGGACTAAATCACCCAAAGGGGCCTATGAGTCCCAATGAGGGATTTTTTCATAATTTTAAGAAAATTTTAAGTGAATTTTATGTTTTTTTAGTTTTGGATGATGTCTAAAATAAGTACAAATGCATATTTTAAGTCAATTTACACTATGCAATATGCAAAAATACAATCTATATGCACTTTCACTAATGCAAGATTTATAAACCTTAGATGCCAATTAACTAATGAAAACCTAATGCAATGTTAATGCAAGTTAAATCCAGGATGATGATGCACTCAAAATTAGAATTATGATGTTCTAAATGTGGGTTCACTAAAATGAAAGGTGGAAAATTATTGTTGCTTATGGTTTATGACATAGAACAATAATCTTCTTCAGTCCCATTCAAGGAAACCCTAGAGATCTCAATCCAATGTATGAAAGGGAAAAGAGATCTCGCATTAGGGTTTCCTAGGGTATTACTAGAAACTAAAGAAGGGTTCACCACCAAACTAGGGCTTGGAAAGACATGAAATGCAATACCTAATGCTTAAACCTAATGCAATGTAAAACTTCACTAAATGACCTAAAAATGCATGTAAATCATAATGGAAGGCATGTGCACCTGTAAGTCTGTAGAGACCTTAATGAAGTACTAGAATACTAAAAACACTAAATTTAATGCTAACTAGGACTCAGACATCATACTAGGTAATTTAGTCCTAGGTTAGGGTTTCTAGGTAGGAACAAAAATTTGGAAGAGATGTCTAAAACTCTTGAAATCTAGAAAAATCACTATAATGGTACTCATATGACAGAAGTGGTCTATCAGTCTAGTTAGGATTTTCTACAAATACAAATTCTGATTCTTCTCTTCAATGTCTACTCTTTCTTCTCCACTTGATTTCTGGGTTTGAATATCTAATTTGCAACTTGTAAATGTCTTTCAATGATCTCTAATGCAAGGTTACAACTTTGAAAACTTTGAACACTTTGACAACTTTCTCCAAAATTTCTATTCAATAGATCTACAAATCACACACAAACCCTAGAAATAAAGTACTACCAAATGTATGAAATGGCTCCAATGGATGTAGATCTTAACTCTTGCACAACAGCACAACATGCAATTAGCCCCGACTTTGGCACTGGATTTTAGTGTATTTTGAGCACATGAGTTGAACAATTTGGATGGAATTAAACTTGATGCAAAGAGACATGGCCAGTTTGGCATCTATTTTTGCATCAACTTTTGCACCATTTGTTATCGCTAAAATTAGCACCGAAAAATCATGTGCCTTCGTTAGTGCCTAAAATAGTGTCGGGAATTAACAATGGAAATTGTGCCAAAATTGGCACCGAATTTGGCTTCCATTTTTTCTTCCATCTCTACTCCCATTTTTGCTTCTAGTTTTGCTTCCAGTTTTGCATCCAGTTTTTCTTTCAATTTTGCCTCCAAGTTTGCTTCCAATTTTGCTTCCAATTTTGCTTCTAGTTTTGCTTCTAGTTTTGCTTCCACGTTTGCTTCCATTTTTTCTTTTGGTTTTGCTTCTAGTTTTGCTTCTAGTTTTGCTTCCAAGTTTACTTCTAGTTTTTCTTCTGGTTTTGCTTCCGGTTTTGCTTCCAATTTTGCTTTTGATTTTTTTTTCCAACTTTGAACTTCCGGATTTTCTTCCAGTTTTGCTTCTAGTTTTGCTTCTAATTTTGCTTCTGATTTTGCTTCCAATTTTGCTTCCGGTTTTGCTTCCAGTTTTGCTTCCAAATTTACTTCCATTTTTTCTTTCGATTTTGCTTCCAATTTTTCTTCCAAGATTTGCTTCTGATTTTCTTCTAGTTTAGCTTCCATTGTTGCTTCCTTTTTTGTTTCTAAAAATGCTTCTTGTTTTGCTTCCATTTATTAATTTAATATGTTTTATTTTAATTTAATTAGTTAAATATATCATGCCTCTTAAATAACTCATATGATTATAGATTAAGTCATTTAATTATTTAAATCATATGATTAAATAACAATAAAATTATTGTAATATGATCATCATCTATAATTAAAACAAGTCAATCAAATATCTATAATTTAATTGAATTTGACAACATCTATTTGGAGCAATAAATTAAAATCATCATACTTAATAAATATCCATCAAAAAATCATCAACCAATTTTAATATATATAAATTGACAAGTCAATACTGATAAGATCATCATCATATATAACTAAAACAAGTGAAAGTCAAACATGCCAGTACATCAAAAACATGTCAAAATGATACATGTCCAACATTCGACATAAGTGAAAATGATACATTAACAAATGATATAAATAAAATTGATAAATTATGTAACTCAAACTGATACAAGTCAAGATGGTACATGTCCAAATGATATAGTGAAAATGATACATGTCAATATGATACAACTCAACAATATAGTAGAGTAGGCCGTGAAAAATGATACTTCTGATAGTAATCATGAAAAGAGTCATCATAATGATATATCAAAAATGATGTATGATGTAGTCTATATGATCATGAATGTCACTAGTTACTATCACCAATTGTCTCATCATCATCATCACAATCCTCATCATCATCATCATCATCATCATCATCATCATCATCATCATCATCATCATCATCATCATCATCATCATCATCATCATCATCATCATCATCATCATCATTGTCATCGTCGTTCTTGTCATCATCATTATCATCGGCTTCAATGTCTTCAGTGTATGTGCCATCATCATCCTCTTCCATGTGATCTATATCAGAAAAACCAATATTTTGTGGATCTATATCATGTTGAGGATCATCTTGATCTTCTGGAAGACCTGTGTTCTACAAAAAAAAGAGAACATTTAAAATGAAAAGTTATTGTTTATTTCATGCAATATTTTATTTTTCTATTATATATCTAATATTACAACATACGATACAAAACCATAATCATATTACATCATATGCACATACCATAATAAAATTTCAAAAATGTTATAGCTAATACTAGTGAGTTAAGACAAACCTCATCTTTCATAAAAAAAGCTAATTAGGCTGGCAGACTTGTGGATTAGGTCAGCATTTGGTGGAAGAGGAAGAAAGATGATTGGAACTCTAGAGGACCACCATAATGGATTTTGGTATTCAACCATGAGAGAAAAAGAGAGAGCTAATATCATGTATCAAAACATTAAGCATGCATTCTTCCAGCCAGCAGAGGAGATAATTACCTTGGTTCATTTTCATTTGCATAGCCATATCACGGCGTGGAAACCAAGAATACAAAGGATGTTCAGTTTTATGTGGAGGTAATGGATGTGGTCCAAACTTTAGGAGGGGAAAGAAGGTCAATGTATGATCCTGATGAAATTGAGGAAGAACAACAATAGAGCGATAGGAAAAATAAAATCAATACAAAGTTTCAAGGATTTGTCGAGCGATTAAGAGAGCTATGGGAGCAACCTCATTTAAAATATTTTGAACTAGAGTTTGATATACCATTTAGAGAACTTGGTTTTCATGGAGTTCCTTCAAAGCCTCTGCTTTTATTGTTACTACAATAAATTGTTTGGTAGAGTTGGTGGAATTACCTTTCTTAGTAATCACTATTAGTGAGATTGAGATTGTTAACCTTGAGAGAGTAAGACTTGGGAAAAAGGAATTTGATATGGATATTTTTTTCAAAGAGTTCAAGTAGGATGTACTCCACATTGATGTTATTCCTCAATCTTCACTTGATGGCATCAAGGAATGGTTGAACTCCATGGATATAAAGTATTATGAAAGCATAATGAACTTGAACTAGCATCCAATTTTGAATATTATTACTGATGATCTAGATAAATTTATTGAAGATGGTCATTGGGAATTTTTGAATATGGAAGCTAGTGATTTTGATTCTGATAATTCAGAAGAGTCAAATCAAGGATATGAACCCTCTAATGTAGAAGAGGAATCAAAATTAGATTTCATGTAGCCACCATCAAGAGTGTTACAAGCCAACAAGATGGAGGGAATTCTTATATAAGGATAATTTTCAATGTTGCAGGTACCAACTTTAATGCCAACTACAATGGAAACATTGAAATTCCCTAGGAGTATTTATTTTAAGGAAATTTCCTTTAGATGCAAGGATTAAAAGCACATCAACCATGTGATACAAATGATTAAATCCCAGAGATGATCTATAGCAATGAAAGAGTCTAAAAAGGAAAAGAGAGCTACACAGGTGACTCAGGAGAAACTTTATCTTTAAAAATAAAAAAAATTAGGCTAGTAGACGTGTGGATTAGGCCAACATTTGGTGGAAGTGGATGAAAGATGACTGTAACTCTAGAGGCCCACTATAATGAATTTCAGTATTCAACCATGAGAGTAGAAGAGAGAGTTGATATCATGTATCAAAACATTAAGCATTCATTCTTCTAGCTAGCAAAGAAGGAGATGATTATTTTACTTCATTTTCATTTGCATAACCATATCATGGTGTGGGAACCAAGAAGACCAAGGATGTCTAGTTTTATGTGGAGGTAATGGATTTGGTCCAAACTTTAGGAGGGAGATCCTGATGTCTACCAAGAGGCATAAAGTCAGATGAATTAAGTTCACCTACATGTCTACCAAAGTTTACTTCCAATTTTTATGACTATTTTTTTATTATCAAAGTTTACTTACAAGTTTGAAATTTGTTTCTAGTCATTTTGATGAGGATATATTCAACCACTGTGTAAGCACCTTTTATTTGTATCACAACCATAGTAACGGGTGATCCCATAATAGTGGTTTACAAATTTTGGCCAAACTGGACAATGAAATTATTATTTTTAACTAAATATTCACATTCGGGCACCTATAGCAGCTAAACTGTGAGTAATTTGAAGATGCTGCAAACTAGAGTCTCATCAAATTTTGTCTGTAGATTCTAAAAATATTTTTTTCAAAATTTTTGGAATCAAATTGCACTTCTTTTTCCATCTCCCATGAAAATAGATTTTTTTCAGAAAATAACATTTTTAAAAAGTGACGCACACCGTATAACGCATAACTTTTTTTCCATGAAGGATAAAATTCTAATTCTTTCAAATATAGATTTGTAACTCTGATATCTAGTGCTTCCACTTGGTTAGATAGTTTTTTATTAAATATGTTTTCCTTAATCAAGTTTCAAAGTCAAATGAATTACAATTCAGACACAGTGCAACTGTATAACGCGTAACTTTTTTTATATATGTCAAATTTTTTTATTTTTTTTGTTGGATCAAGGACTTCAATATCTGGTGCACTTATATTTTTCAATTTTTTTTTTGATAATCTTCTATTTTTCCACATGTGAAGAACAAAGAAATTCATTTTAGATGAAAAACCTATGTTTAATAAAACTTAAAAAACAAATACATAACAAAACCAAAACATATTAAAATTATATTCATTGGATAGCTTGTTCTGAGGAATACCATAATCATTTGAAATAAATTTTAAATGAATTCATTTGATCCCCAAAAATCTAAATCAAAATTTATTTTTTATCAGCATTTTGATAGGTGTAAAGGAGACGCATTTATAGGCATGGTTTCAAACTAGCAAGGTTCTATCCAAGGGGGTTTGATCTAAGGTGATTTGATCAAACCCTCTTTAATTGGAATCCTTAAAATGGAAATTTTAAAGGCTTAAATCATTATATTTTCTAAAAATATGTGATTTAAGGTAAAATTCATTCCTCTTAGGAATTGTAAACCACTATTATGACAGCACCTTAACAAGAATCAAACTTACCTCAGACTCGGCTAGGGTGATTTGACTAGGCGACTCAGCACCCAGACTCGACAAAATGAAAAAACCCTAGAAATTTAAAGATTTTTAAGGATTTAAAACTTGTTTCATGTACCCTTTATTAGACAAACCTTAAATACAAAATAATATCATTAAATAGAAGATAATTTAATCAAATGCACAAGTATACATCGATCACTTAAGTATAAACACAAATTTTAGCTGAAGGAAAAACACATACACAAGTATAGTACTATTATTCGGACCTTAATAAAATTTACCTGGTTGCAATGTCATTTGAGTAGTCTTAGTCTTATGCTCCAAATTGATTAAAGAAATGTGGAAGCGTTAAGCTCCAAATTGCCAATACTAAGTATATATATAACTATAAATTGTCTCTATCACATTCACAATAGAAAGGAACTTGTTGGAAGTAGTATGCTCTAAATTGTAAATACATAGTGAATCTAGATCCATAGTTAGTAATGTCCAAAAAAAACTTGTCCTAGTAGCCATCGGGAAATGGGAAAAGTTAGTGGGTAATAATCAATGGGCTATGCAGGAGACTGTCATACTGTCAACTGATTACCTAAGCCTTCAATAAGCCAATAACACAATTTATAGATATAAATATAAATATTAAACAATGTTGCAGCTTGCAATAAGCCAATAACACATAAAAAAATTAACATTGAAAGTTTAAACTTTATAATTAATTAAACTAAAAGCCCGGGTTAGCTTTTAGTTAGCTTTTTTGGATAGCTCTACTGGGTGTTGAGGACATTCCATTTATCTTTTCAATGTTAAGAAGTCAAAGTTTCAAGGATTTGTCAAGCAAGTAAGAGAGTTATAGGAGCAGCCTCATCTAAAATATTTTGAGCTAGAGTTTGATATAGCATTTAGAGAGATTAGTTTTGATGGATATTATAAAGTATTATGAAAACAGAATGAACTTGAATTGGTGGCCAATTTTGAAGACTATTACTGATGATCCAGATAAATTTATTGAAGATGGTGGTTGGGAATTTTTGAATATGGAAGCTAGTGATTCTGATTCTGATAATTCAGAAGAGTCAGATCAAGGATACAAACCCTTTGATGTAGAAGAGGAATCATAATCAGATGAGGAAGGTTCAAAAGATGAATCTCTTGTGGAGTTAGAGGATGAAGAAGAAGAAGAAGATTCTGAAGAGGAGGAAGGTAAAACATGGGATGAATTAGAAGTCAAAGCCAAAAATGCAATCATTTACTTTTTCCAAGGAAATAAAAAATATATATCATTGAACATATTAAATATACTTACAAATTATTAAAGGAATTTTTTTCAAAATTATTGAAGAATTAACTCTTTTTTCCAGTGTTGGACATACATTCAACATTAATGTTGATGGCTAGAAATTTTCCATGTAATGAAGTTTTTTCTTGCATTTCCTTCGATGCTTCTTGGTTTGTGAGAGTAAGGAGAGTTTTAGGATGGCAATGTGAAGTTTTCTGGTGGCTAACGTACTAGAGAAGAAATGGAGGCCAACTTAACTTTGAAAGCGAGGAGGAAATTGAATCCTTTTGATCACAAAGTTATGATGAAGAGACTGCATGGCTTGTTCCTGTACAAGGATGTGAAGGTGGCACAATCTGTGCAAATCATTCTATGCAATGGCTTCAAATATTTGAAGCATAGATATCAAACTAATATGGATATATAATCTCTAATCATGGCATGGGGACTAGACTTAGGAGAGTCGATGGAGGTTGTAAGGAAAGTGATGAAAGTGTTGGTGCATAGGGATTTCTAAGTGAACATGGAGAGTATCTTGGAAAGGGCTATACTAGGAAAAGGATTTGTGAGCAAAGGAATGGAAGGTGTGGACCCAAAAGTAGAAAAGATAAATTTCCCTTTCATTAGATGGCCAGAAGGAAGAAACAAAGCTATGTGGATAGAGGGTGCGAAATTGGGGTATCAAGCTTTCAAATTGTGTGTTGAATTATTGGAGATTGAGGAGATAATAGTGGGACTCAAAGCCATTGCTAGAGAGGATCTATGTGAGAAGAAGGGTTTGCATCAGAGAAAGAAGGTGAAGTCACCCGTGAAAATGTGCCCATTGCATCTAGGAAAAGCTTCTTGAACTTCTATGTAAACTAGTTTATTGTGTTTAAGCTAGATGTTGATGTATAAACTTAAGGGGTTAAGCTCTATTTTTCCTTTCAATACTATAAATAGTAGATGTTTAGGTAGTAGTTAGTTGGATATTTTTCAAATAGTTGTGGTAGGGATTTTTCATCACTAGGTTTTTATTCTATTTTAATAGACATGATGTGATGGTGTTGGAAGAAATTTTTATTTGGAGCTTTGTATATTTTGATTTATCTTAAATAAAGTAAAAATATTATCACCAATCTAAGAAAAAAAATTAAATATCGTTTAATAAATCTGATATAATTTTATGAACAAATTAAAATACCCGCGTACTATCCTCACCATACTTCCTCCGTGCATCCTAGCTTTGTGATCTCTTCAGTTCCTGGTAGCACCCTGCTCTCTTCCTTCACGCAACATTTTTCCCTTTTATGTCATTTGATTTCTTCCTTCATGTGAGAAATTTTTAAATTTTTGATTTTGATTTCTTCCTTCGCACAACGTTTTTCCCTTTTTGGATTTTTTTGTCATCTAATTTCTTTCTTTACGCCAGCTTAAGCACCAAATTTTTTCCATTAATGTAATCAGTTTGGGGTGCCTAAGGTAGTTCCAAGTGCACCTAATTGAGCGCCTATCATTGTACATTTTAATGCAGTCCCACAAGGTGCTTCATCCTTCTCAGTGGTAGTGTGGTGAAAGCTTCTGTGATGGCATGCAACTCTTCCTTTTGTTTTTGGCAGTGTTGTGCTGACTCCCAAAAGTCTTCTACCATTGGTGTGCAGTAGTACGGTGACCACCACCATCCCGTGGCTCCTTCATCAGCTCGGTGCGGTAGAGAGATTTTTGTCGTAGTCCCTTAAGTGGCTTCTTCATTCTTGGCAGTAGTGTGGTAAAATCTTTTGTGGCAACATTTTTATTCGCAGAGGAGGCCATGGAGACAGGATGTGGACGACGGAAAAATACTAAATCGCTAAGAGGAAAGTGGGTGCAAATAGATGAGATAACATTGATTAAGCACTAAATTTATTTTGATATTTTTTTGTGAGAAAAATTACTAATGACCTTTTCATAAATTTTATGTGAGATTGATTTTTGGATAAACTATGCAAAATTTTACATAATTATTATGGACTGTGAAAATCAAATGTTATTAATTTTCATAAATGTGTTTGATAGAATATCATGCCATTGGAAATTAGAGGGGATTCTTGTCTTACAGTTGACTTAAGGAATTCCATAAGTTGATTGTCAACATTTACAAGGTATGTGGTTATATGAAATGTTCATGTGTGAGAGACATAGAGATATTATATTGCATTTTAATTTATGACTAAAGGTTCATACTAATTTACTATTATTATATTAGGTGGGTGACCTCCAAGGAGATCCATGAATCTCAAATGCCTAAACTTTGAAATGCTTCAGTAATATTATGTTGTACTTGGACAATTGAAAACCTATTTTATTCTCCTAGGAAATTTTTTTACTTTCCATTATAATTCTAGACCAAACAATATTTGCGGAGATGGCCTTTTACACCAATCTTAATTTGTATGAAGTTCATGAACCTGTTGTCAAGTAGTAAATTCCTTTCATAGACAAGAAATGTAAAGGCTTCATTTAAGAAAATATAAGTAGTCTCTTTTTAGGGTAATCCACATGCAAAAAGTAAAAAGAACATAACAAAAAATTGTACAATAGAAAATCATATTTAATCAATTTTTGATAGGGAAAAACAAGTTTTGAAGGGGCCCCAAAACCCTTTACAACGATGCCAAGCTACAAGAGAAATTAAGCCACTAAGCCTAGTAGCCAAAAAATCCAAAAAGCTAACATAAAATGGAACATTAGCAACCCAAAAGAAAAAAACATCAAAAAACTTGTTGAACCAAAAGAGGAAGCACCAACTACAACAAATTATCTAAAACATTAGTTGAGGCCATGTTCTCCTTGATGACCTCCTCATGGATATTGATAACATCCTTTAGCTCCTCAACAACAACAACAATCCTCTTTTTCATCTTGCTCCTCGTCCTAAGGCACGAACCTGACTGCATGTCCTTCTCCAGCACAGGAGTAGAAGCTTTCACTTTCTCCACCAGGTAAGAGCCACTAATCTCTTCAATCCTTTCCTCCATATTACCCAAGTCAAGCAGTTTTCTAGTCCAATTTAGCGCTTTCTCATTCAAAATAGAAAGACCCATAGCAGTGTTCTTCAAAGGGTTATTGTTGATATTGACCGTCATTTTCAAGTCCTCTAACATCTTTCCCATTTTATCCTCCAGACTTGCCTCTCTATCCTCTAACATTTTATTAATCATAACTTCCAAAGAGGAAATTATTTTCTCATGAGAAACCCCCAAACGATCAGCATCGACCAATAGCTTATCAAGCGTAATATGCATTGATTTCATTTTGCCTTTTATTTCCCACTCCTTTTGGTTACCTCTTAGCATAGCAACACATTAATCCTGCTAATTTTTCATCTGAAGATCGAGCTCCTTAACCTCAAAAAATAACCACTTAACTAGGGAAAGCAAGTTTCTCATCCCATCTTCAACCATTCTACAAAACATATTCATGTCAATTTAATCCCAATTAACCAGAGGCTCACCCTTTTGCTCCAAGTCAACAGGGGAATCAGAACAATCCCTATTCTGTTCATCCTCTTCTTTAGTTGGGGAATCCTCGACATCCACAACATCCACCTTTATCCTCTCCTTATCTGGTAGATTCTCCAAATAAGCTAATGCCTCCAGATGTTCTTTCTTCACTTCCTTCTCCACAACAAAAAAAATCATGAGAATAATTAACCGCATCAATCCCCTGCATATCCATAGGGTCAGTATCATTAGGCTTCACCTCCATCTTAGAGTTTCACATATTAGTAGGGCCACTCAACTGACCACCCAAATTAATAGGTACCTTAAGACCTTGCACTGGGGAGCTCTCTAGTAGACCATCCTTACCAAGAACAGGGTTCCCCAATGAAGCATTCTAAACACAATCAAAATTTGAAGAATCCACATCACCCACATGATGACAACCCTTCAAACCCTCATCACCCACAGGATGAAAAAACTTCAAACCCTCTTTTCCAGAAGACAATGCGAGATTCGCATTTGAACTAGGGGCAACCACCTCAATTTTCCTTTTGGAAAAAGCTTTAACTTTCTTCACGCCTTTGGTTTTCCCCTTCAAATATTTTCTAATAGAATTAGCCATAGTCTCCCATAACTCCATATTAGTCTCATATCCCTTAACCCATTATTTTAATTCCTCATCCCTTTCCTTAGAGCCTCCTTCATCAACAAACATATCCTCATATTCTGACTCTTCCTCCTCTAAACTACCAACCCATTCATCGACAGAGTCCCTTGTTTCATACCCATCATTTTTAACTTCCTTCTTACAGGAGTTTTAGGGGAGACCGAGATCAACTTTAGCTTGATATGAGAAAAAATGAAACACATAATCCCTTGATGAAGAACCGCCTTCTTAGGGTTCTTTTTGTGGTCTTCAATACTCTTCTCCATAGAATGTAATAGGTAAAAAGGAAACAAGATCAAAACATTATGCCTAAAATGATTTAAGAGCATAAAATGGTGAGTGTAAACCATAAAGAATCTACCTTCAAGGGTGAAGTAGTGCATAATGGCCAACACAAGGTCCCTCCAAAGCAGCTTCAAGGACTTCCTAGCATAACCTACACTTCCGATTTCCTTAACCTTCTTCTTCTCTTCATGTTTAAAGAAATTAGTAAAAGCCTTCTTAGCTGCTCCCTTGTCTCTAAAAAACTTTCTCCCAACAATTGAAAGACCGGTTACCTTCATAATAAAATCCTCTTCAATTTGAAACTCAATGCCTTGGTAATGTAGATACCTTCCATTCCATCCTTTCACAAAGAAATTTTTACATCAGGGTCTGAGCCTTGAATTCTCTGCATAAATTGAGTAACCCCCCCCCCCCAATTCCAAGTGCTCCCACACAGTAGCATTTTTTTGAAACTCTTCACAAGAACTCAATTCAATTCTACAATGGTCACCACCCATAGTGACAGACGACAAACGAAAACCCAAGAACACCTAGAAGAAATGAAAAAGTAAAATGAACTAGGAGCTACTTAAAACAATACAACAAACACCCACAATACATGTGGGCTTATCATTCTAAGTAACCCTGCCAAAACTACTAGTCCATCCTTCTATGAAAACCAAGGAAAGAATAATGAAACTGAAAGAGAAAAGGGTCGACATGAAAAACCCAACTTAAAATCATAATGAAAAACCTTTCCCCAAGAACATATCACCTACAAACAAGCAAGCTAGTCATCATTAGAAATACACTTCAGATTAAGAGGTAGCGAATCCTACTCATATCTCTTAGCCACTCCCACGTTGGCAACCCCATCAACCATCATGTTCGCTTCACAAAAAACATGTGTGATTTTGATCTACTCAAAAGAGTTAATAATAGATATCAAATCATTAATAAAATTGGCAATTGACCATAAAGGATGACATTTCATCATGAGACAATTAATCACATTAAGAGATTCCCCCTCTAGCCATAGTTCAGAAACACCTTGTTTCTAAACCAAAACTAATCCATGATAAGTTGTTGTAGCCTCCACATAAAAAACCAATTGTATAGTAGAAAATCATATTCAATCAGTTATAAATTATTTCGCTTGCACACTTATCTAAAAGACATAGGGTATTCACCATACATTTCCCTTGGCAAAGAAAACATGTTCTTTCATTTATTTTTACTGTATATCATAGAAGTGAAATTGTTGTTACATAATGATGCACTGAGAAAATAATTTATACAAAAGCATGCAAAGAAATTTTTTGAAATTTAAGATTCAACCTACCGTGTTGTGGTAAAAGGAATTAAGATTAACTAGGACTAGAAATAAAAATATTTTTTTGATGATTGTACTTAAAAGTTAATAGGATATGAAAAGTGTGGACAATGATGGTGTTGAAATTGAAAACCCTGATTCTAATGACATTACTCTTTTATGTCATTAGAGATAAAGAGCACATACAATTTTATATACATAGCAAATGAATATTTGAAACTAGTAAACTGAAAATGTAAACATTGTGAGATTTTTCCTTAAACAATAATTCACATACACATTTAAAAAAAAGGGTGAAGCATATTTTATTCAAACTCTATTGTATCTAATAGACATAATAGTAAAAGAATATTTAAAAGTATAAGAATATATACATAGTTTCATAGAAAATAAGGAATGTTTCATAGAATATATCTTTAGAATGTAGGAACTTCCTCTGATGGATATTTGGAAATTCCTACACACAAGTTCTGCTTCAGAGTGAAAACACCCGAAAGTGTTTCACAGCGGCTCAAGGTACAATCATAAATTAATGCATGTTGAATATTTTAGATGGATACTAGAGAAAATACAGAGCCTGAGTGTTCAACTAGAAAAAGAAGAAGATATGTACATGGGCGTGGCCCTAAAAATATTAAAGAAACAATTCAAACAAGCAATTGTACAAAGACAAGTAGATTTATGATTTTATCTTAGAATGTACAAACATTCTCTATCGGATATTAAAAAATTCAAATTGGATCAGAAACTGGATAAGCATATTTATATTTTATCTTTAGAATGTTGGAACTTCCTCTATCAAATATTTGGAAATTCGTATACTCAGGTTCTACTCCTGAGCGAAAACACCCATAAGTGTTTCAAACCAGCTCAAGGTACAATCCAACCTAGTTATGACATCGATAGTAATCAAAATTTTCTTGAACCATCATTACCCAAATGTTGCATCACAATCAATTCTTCTTGCACATAAAAATTCCACATATTAACCCCTTCTAAATAAAACTCAAAATACCATGAAACAATGAGTCCCCTATATTAGTAAGCAAGTAGGCAGTCTATAGGGCATAGTTTGATTTTAGAGAAGGATGCTCATGAAAGGAATCTTCAAGTGACAGTGAGTGAGTTGTTTGAGATTGTAGTTGATGGTGCAATATCCACCCTTAAAGGTAGTTAGAAAAGTAGTAAATGTGCAAGAAAATCCTATTGTACACAACAAACAATTCACAATGTTATCTTGCATAATGCCTTAAGTTTGAAGACAAAAAAATCATTGTATCTTGATGAAAGTAGTGACCTTAATGGTCAATCACTAGAAACCATGATTTTTAAAAATGTTATTGTGCTTATGGAGGCAACATTTTAAGGAAAGTGGTGAGTGGTGGTTTGGAACAATGGCAGGTATGAAGGAGTTGCTTTATATGCATACTATGCAATCTAGCTTAAGACAACATTTTTAGAAAAGATTGAAGGTGGATTCTGGAACTCAAGGGCTACCATGATAAAGATTAAAGCAAAGACTGAGATCTATTTAAAAGCCACTCTCATGAAGATATTAAAGATGTCAAATGAAAAACCATGGCATCTAGAGTAATGAACATAGTGCAATAGAGGCCAATGTGCTAGGAAAGATTTAGGAGATCTCTACATTATCTAAACATAGGAAAATACATCATTTATTTATTTTTTTAAATTAAAAGAAATTATTCTAAACCCTATATAAGACACATTGATACTTCAAAAGAATCTGATTTATTTTTTTAAATTAAAAGAAGTCATCCTAAACCCTATATAGGATACATTGATACTTCAAAAGCATCTGAAGGAATTTGAGATTATGAAAACATATGTCAATTAAATACCTAGATTACAAACAATAGTGCAAACATTGTAACCCTTGTTGATCAGAGGAGGAATGACATAAACAAAAATGAATCCTATACCTGAAAATAAGGTTTCAACAAAGATTTTATTGTATGTTTATTAAAATGTAAACTCCATTCTGGTAGGCTATGCCTGAAAATAAGATTTTGACAAAAAAATTAGAGTATGTTTATTAGAGTTTTAGAGTATTTTTGTGGGCTATATTCAAATGATTTATTCAAATGGATTGTGATTGATGTGATTTGCTACATCTAGTGTTGTAAATTGTAATGATGTCGCGATTACCCTACTACTGCCATCTCTTATTATACTTGTTGCGGTATGGCGATGTTATGAACTTCCCTTCTATTGTTTACCACACTACCTCCTTGCTCAAGGCTTCTTGTTGCAAGGTTGTGGTGTATACTGCTCTACCGCATATGTTTCTCACCTTCCCAGTGGTATATGATTTTGATTATGTCTTGAATAGTGTCAATGAGACAATATTATGTCTTACCAATATCTCAATGTCTCATCGACATTAGATCTTATGTTCCTCTTATATTGGTTGCTGGTGTTGATGAGACAAGTTAATATCTCTTGCCGATATGCCAGTGTCTCATCGATATTTTCCTTTGGTGGTATTTATTTATATATCGGCGTAACTCTGCCATGCTGGGGAGACTCGTGATTATCAATGTGGTATGGCGGTGTTTTTCCCTTCCCTTCTATTTTTTACCACATATGTTGCTCACCTTCCCGGCAGTATAGTAATGTATGCTTTTGATCATTACTTGAGGAGTGTCGATGAGACAATCTTATTTTTCTTACTGATATCTCAATGTCTCATTGACATTACTTTGTTATATCCAAGAGTTGTGTTTCACTAAGCCCTTGTAGATATACCCTATCGATGTGACATAATTAATTTTCTCCTCGATATAGGGGTATCTAAATTGGCCCTAAACCCAAAGCTAAACTTGAAGCTAAAGTCGAAGCTTAAAGTGGTTCTAAACTCAGAGCCAAATGAAGCGCTAATGATGGCATCACACTTAGAGCCAATATCAGTACCAAAGGTGGTGCTAATGTCTAAAAAAAATAGCACCAAAATTAGTGTTGACTTGTCCTGGTCAGTGCAAATAAACACCGAAAATAGTGCCATCCCGATAAATAGCACTGACATTTTAAAAAACTTGTTAAAAAATACATTAAAACAATGGTTGGAAGCAAAAAATGGAGCAAAAGATGGAGCAAATCATAGGTATTTGTTGTAGTGTTGCTTGAATGTGATAGATCTTGATGTGAATGCTAGCTTGAATCATGAAACCTTACCTCACAATTATTAGCTCAAAAAAAAACATGATGCATGATGACTTTGACATGATGCCTGATACTTGAATAATGCTCCAAAACACTTGATAATCAGCCCTTGAATGCTCTTGAATGCTCTTGTGAGCTCTTCAATTCTCAAATTTACTATAATGCATGAATATTCAAGTTGCTAGGTCACTTGATTTCTTGTTAGGAGAAAAATGAATGAAGTAACCTTGTATTTATACTTTTTTATGCCAAATTTCTTAAAATTCCAACACTACAAGCTAACATCAGATCTAGGAGGATTAAATCCCACCAATAATTTGAATTAATTTTGATTTTGGGCCACATGGGACTCATATAGAAGAAGTGGCGTATGAGTCCCATTAAGCATTAATTACGGGACACATTTTCAAAATTGCTTAGATTCGTGTGGAACCAGGATCAGGGACCCGAAACCTAGGTGAGAGCCATATGCCCAAGGTGGCATATGAGTCCCAAATCACTAAATCTGGACCACACAACCTAAAAAGACATGAATTATGATTGTATACTAGTTTATGGTAGGATTATGATCAAAAAATGCATTTAATAAGGCTTGTGGATGTAAACTAAGGCCAAATAAGGCATAAAGAAGCCCCATTAATAATGACAATGCTAGATAAGTGTGAAGGTATGGTATAACACTTTACAACACCTAAAAACTGGTACAATTAGGTCCTTTTAATTCACATGGGCCCAAGAGATAATGTGAGTGTGTTAAACACATTACAACACTATGTCAAGGCATCATTAAGCTCAATTTTATAAGGAGGTCCCAAACAAGTGTGAAAAGGTCATGGATGAGATTTTTTGACACTACATCTAAAAATTAATTACACATCCTTTAATTTATCATTTGCTTCCCTAGTTTAGGTCCATGAGTGTATACCTATTTTTAACATCTCTACACCCATGGATTTAAAGCATAAATTTTGTATTTTAATATTTTAATGTAGGCCCAAATTCCACCATTTCTACTAGTTTTTATGAACCAACTAAAGTGTAATTTATCCCAAATTATTTGTCATGGTGGTGTATTTTGAGACTAAATCTAGTTGAAATAAATCATTTAGGAATTTTCTAGAAATATATTTAGCAATCTAGAATTCTAAATGCAAGTGGATAAAATATATTATTGAAACAATGAAAAATTGGTTCACCAAAATGAATGAATGAGATGATGAATCACAATTTTTCTAAGGGATGTTTCACTCAATTATGAGGGCTAGAATTCCTAAGTAATAATAAAAAATCAATTCTAACTATTATAGAAACAATAAGGGAAGTTTTGAGAGGCTGAAACAATGTGTACCTTATTGAAAAAAAAAATTAGGTCACCAAGGACTCATTTGCCTCATGTGGTGAATGGGTCCCTGTTAGGGTTTCTGAAAACTAAATTTTTGGTTTTGTTCCTTGGTGCCTGCACTTCCCACTCCTCAATTCTTAGATCCCAAAACTCTAAAGCAAATTCTATAGACTTATTTTTGTGTTCTTGCAATATGGATGACAACTTTGCAACTTGAGAACTTTGAAAACATTTCTCCAATCTTGTTCTCCACTTGATCTTGAACCTAAAAACCTTCAAACATGCATCTAAGAAGAGAAAAGCTTGTTGATTTTTAGAGAATAGGGGTTTTCCTTAGTCAAACCCCATTTAGGTAATTAAACCTTATGATGAATAATGAAATAAAAGCATGAAACATGAAGCACAAAACAATGATACCTTGGAAGATATCTTGGAATGTACATTTTTAAAATAACATGAAGTGGCCATGAAGAATTTAGATCTTGATCTTGAATTAGATGTGAAACAATGCTTGTAAATGAATCTTCAATACTACATCAACACACTATCACAACAACATGCTTGATGCAATATGCCTTTGACATGATGATATAATCTTGAATTTCAATAATTAAACTTCAATAATCTACCTTTGAATGTATTTGAAATTCTCTTGAAGTGCTTTATAATGCTATTTCTCTTGATCTGATGAAGTCACATAAGATTTCTAGGCGAAACTATGTGAATTAACCTTATATTTATACTAGATCTAAGGATTAACCTCAAAATTGAAATAAACAAATATAACATCAGTTCTAGTATTAAAAACCATTAAAATACTACTACAAATAAGTTTAAAAAGGGGTGTCCTACAAAAGTAGGACCCATTCACCCAAAGTGGCGAATGGGTCCTAGTACAATTTCCTAGGACCAAGCTTCGAGGTGGTGAAATAACATTAAAAACCCACCACAAATATGCCAAAAAAAGGGTGTCCTAGATTAGGAGGACCCATTCACCTAAAGTGGTGAATGGGTCCTAGGTGAATGGGTCCTAGCACAATTTTCTAAGACTCCATCTTTTCCAATGTAAATGTTATGCAATATCATTAATGGCTGTCGGGATAGATCCTTGAAAAATGCAATTACTAAGGTTTAGATTTGAATTAAAGGGACAATTAAGCTCTTATTAACCTCAATTAATTAATGAAGCCCTAGATTAGTCTAAAAGTATAAGAAAACAATTTACAACACCCTAAATAAGGCACAATTAAGTCTAATTTATTAAAAAGGGCCCTAGAATCAATGTGACTATGTAAAACACATTACAACACTAAATCAAGGAAACCTTATGTTCATTTGTTGTTAATTATTTCCAAATGTAGGAAAAATGGATTCATTTTTTGCTAATACAATTATATTAGCATTGCTTTAAAATCTAATGAGCATATTGTATTCTTACCTAATTATTCTTGACCTTGGATTGTAAATTTTTAATTGGTTTATTTAGGAGTCTAGGTGATGAGTGTTAGGATTAGAGATGACAGATCTAACAATTAAATGTAGATTTAATGAACAAAAACAAGAAACTAAAACATTCACAGAATAAATCATAACACAGAATTTAACGTGGTTCACCCAATCCGAGCTACATCCACCAAACCGCAGCCATCCAATACTTTTATTATCCAGTAAAAAACCCTATTACAATCTTGCGAATAATCGCGTTTTTCATCATACTGAAATACCCATCTGAACCCCTTTTTACCGCTTTAGAAGCTTCCTGTGATTTAGGGTTCTACAAAAATCAGATTTTTCCTTTTCATTGATTTTTCCCTTTTCTATGATCATGCAAAAAGTAGGAAAAATTTTCGGGTCAGCTACCAACTCCCTCACCGGGGTTCTAGACTTCGGCAGGGACGGGCAAGGTGTATAGTATACTCATGGGTTAAGCAATATAGCATGATCAGCCAAGCCACATACCAACAATCTCCCACTTTGACCGACCGTGCTCCACACCATCACAACCTCCCGCCATGACCGATCCCTCGACAACACCACGACTTACACCTCCCACCGGAAGTACCTTTGGACCCCCTGCTGTTCTATTATACTTGAATTCAACCTTTCGAAGGCTAACCGTTTAAGAGGAGCTTTTAGCTTCTCCTTGTCACTGTGAACATATCTCGCTGGATTGATATCCGGTGGTGTATCTTGTCCAAATTGGACCTGTCTATCCTCCAACATCAATTTAATTGAAATGATATCTCGAATCGTATGAGTTTTGTTTTAGAATGCAGCTAAAAATTTCATTAAGATGTATAGTAATTTTGGTTATCTCGATCAGCTATTCTCAGCCCGTTGTTTTCCCAACTCCTCCATGAAAAGTTATAGCCATATCATCTCCTTTGCCACCTCAAGGTAACAACATACTCACTTCCTGGTGGATAAAGCAACCACCTTCAGAATCGGTGAAATCCAACTCACTACCGTACTCACCAACTCAGAATACATAACCTTGCAGAGTAATTCCTCGGCTCGGTATCTATATCCCCTACTAAGTCTGAGTCAACATAGCCTTTTAAATCAGTATTAGAGCCCCCAAAACATAAACAATTATTGGATGTACCTCTCAAATACCCGAGAATCCATTTTATCGCATTCCAATGCTCAACTCCATGATGACTCAAATACCTGCTAACAACTCCTACAGCATGTGCAATATCTGGTCTTGTGCATACCATAGCATACATCAAACTACCTACAGCTGAAGCATATGGTACCTTGGACATTTTTTCTTCCTCCTCTTGTGTCTTTGGACACATATCCTTAGTCAATTTGATATGACTAGGCAAAGGTGTGCTGACAGCTTTTGCATTCTCCATATGAAATCTCTGCAACACCTTTCAACATAATTAGCCTCGAGATAAAAATAATTTTCTATATTTTTCCTATCTCTACAAATTTCATACCAAGGATTTGTCATACGCACTCCAACCTTTCATAGCAAAAAGATTTTTCTAATCAAGTATATTTTAGCTCACTGATGTGGGACCATGTTAAACCCCAAATTTTACAAGCATGTCATCAACATATAAACACAAAATGTAGCCACTATTAGCCAACTTTAAAAATAAACACAATGGTTAGAATTACACCCTACCGTGAGGCCTCACCTATAAACCGCTCTTAATTTCAAATACCATTGCCAGGTGCGCTTGCTTCAAGCCATATAAACTTTTTTCAATTTGCACACTAGTTTCTCCTTATCTTTGACCTCAAAACCTTGTGGTTGTTCCATATATATTTCCTCTTCCAAATCACCATGGAGAAAGGATGTTTTAACATCAAGTTGTTCTAAATGCAAATCTTCAGCAGCCACAATACTTAAAACAATACAAATAGAAGTCATTTTAATAACAGGAGAAAAAATCTCATCAAAATCAATACCTTTTTTCTCAGGTAAATCCTTTTACAAACTAATCAGCTTTAAACCTTTTCTAATTCCTCCATCCCTCCCATTTCAGCCTATAAATCCATTTGTTTGCAAAGCCTTTTACCCAGCAACTCTTTGCATGTAAATTCCAAGTCCGGGATTAGCAAGGGATCCATTTCTTCTTCATTCCATGTCTTAATCAACCTTGGTATCCACCTACATTAGCTTCATCATAATATTCTCGGGTTCACCAAAGATCGGGCCAACGTAATAGTATACAAAGAGGGAGAGAATCTTTCCGAGGTCTACTTAACCTTGAAATCGCCTTCCTTAACGTGATTTTGTGGTATTTGTTTACCTACTAAGCATTCTCAAAGATGAGGAACCACTCAAAACATCATTGTTTGGAGTATCATCCAACACTCAAGCATAATTCCCCTTTCCTCATGCTAAAGCAATAGATCTTTGTACAACACTTTCTCATTGAATATGACATCCCTACTTCTCACAATTTTTTGATTTTCAAAATCTCAAAGCCTATAACCAAATTCATCAATGCCATATCCAACAAATACACATTTCTTTGATTTTGCATCAAGCTTGGTCTTCTATTTTCTAATCTACATGTGCAAATGCTTCACAAACCTAAGGTTTTGAGAAAAGAATAACTCACCTTCTTACCTTCCATGCTTCCTCTAGAATACCACAACCCAAAGGACTAGAAGGACCTCTATTAATTAAATAAACAATAGTATTTATATCCTTTTCCCACATGTTTAAAGGTAGCCCAACATGCAATCTCATACTCTTTTCCCACTCCATTATTGTCCTATTCATGTGCTCAGCTACTCCATTTTCCGTGGAGTCCTGTGGAACCGCTTTTCTTGCCTACTTCTAATACCATTAGAGGAACAATAATCTTCAAACTCTTTACTGCAATACTCACCACCATTATCAGATCTGAGACATTTTAACCTTTTTCCCATCTCATTCTCAACCAAGCTTCTCCATTTTTTAAAAGTTTCAAATACTTCATATTTCTGCCTAAGGAAATAAATCCATACCTTTCTAGTTGCACCATCAATGAATGTAACATAATACAGAGAGCCACCAAGAGAAGATACCTGAGCTGGTCCCCATACATCCGTATGTACAAGCTCCAATTTCTCATCTTTCTTTTGCTTCCCATCCTTGAGAAAACTTACTCTTTTTTTTTTTCCATACACACAACTTTCACAGAAATCCATATTAACACATTTTAGACCTGGTAAAACATTATTTGAATGAAGTAATTTCATACCTTTTGCACTCATATGCCCAAGTCTATTATGCCACAAAGGTCATTCAGAGTCCATATAAATCGTAGATGACCTTTCTAATTGCTTTTAATCAAGTAAAGAATCGTTTCCTCAAACATTGATATTTTTCTCGTAATAATTAAAGTAGAAGGAACAGATGACCTGTATTACTAAAGATATAAGGTGCCTACTTTCACACCTTTTGCTACTACTAAGACACCCCTTTGTGACCTTTCTGCCTTTATCACTAAAAAGTAACAACACAACCTCATCATCTAGTTGCCTCACAATAAAATTAAATTTATGCTTAACTTTGAACATACCTTACCTCATGTAGTAGCTAATGATTCCCATTCTGTAACTTAATCTTGATTCTTCCCTTTCCAACAATCTGACAGGGTTCGTTATCTCCTAAATAAACCAGCCCAAAATCCCCTTGGACATAATCAAGAAAATAACTTCTATGGGGGGTAGCATGAAATGAAGCCCCCGAATCTAACACCCAAGAATCATCAGCATTATCAAGAGAAAGAATCAAAGCATCCTCATCACATTTATTACTTACTACATTTGCCTCTTTACTTCCTTCCTTTCTGTCTCCTTCTTTATTTTTTCGAGACCAGCAATCTTTCTTCAGATGACCCGGCTTACCACAGTACCAGCAATCCCTCTTGTCTCTAGATTGAGACCTTTTGTCCTTTGATTTTCCTTGTGACTTCCCATGATTTCCATAATTGTTTCTCTCTCTCTCCTTGTTCCTGGCCGCTTCTCAGACTAAAACATCGGCCTGATGGGATGTTCCACTCGAGCTTTTTCCCACGGATTACCAAAAAATAACACCAACAACATCATCAAACTCGAATGTATTTGAACCGTAATAGAATTGCTAATGTACCATTACCAAGCTATTCCTTGTTTTCTCGTGCAAAGAACACAAAAATAAAAGAGCCCCCAACTTCTTCATCAAAGTTTACTTTTACAGAAGTAATTGATCAGACCAGATTAAACTCATTTAAATGATCAGAATGACCCACCTTCTACCATTTTCATATTAAATAAACGCTTCATAAGAAATACCTTATTCGGCGGAAGGCCTCATATAACTTTTCCGGGTTTCCATCAACTCTTGAGTTGTCTTTGCTTTCGTAATATTGAATGCCACTGTTTGTGCTAGGCACAAATGAATACTGCCAAGAGCCTTTCTATCCAAGATCTCCCAGTCCTCATCTGACATTGCTGCAGGTTTCTTGGTTTTCCTTCCAATGGCCGCCATAAATCCTTCTGATAGAGATAGTCCTCCATCTGCATCTTCCATAACTGATAGTTCTGCCCATTAAACTTCTCAACCTTCTTACCCTCGTCTGCCATTGCTCCCACTCAACCGTGAGACTCCCACTCAACCGTGAGATCTTTCCTATAGATGATAATCGAAACACAACTCGCTCTAATACCACTTGTTAGGATTAGAGATGGCAGATCTAACAATTAAATGCAGATTTAATAAACAAAAACAGAGAAACTAAAATATTCACAGAATAAATCATAACACAGAATTTAACGTGGTTCACCCAATCTGGGCTACATCCACCAAACCATAGCCATCCAATACTTTTATTATCCAGTGAAAAACCCTATTACAATCTTGTGAATAATCGTGTTTTTCATCATACTGAAATACTTATCCGAACCCCTTTTTACCAAGCTTAGAAGCTTCTATATTTTAGGGTTCTACAAAATCAGATTTTTCCTTTTTTATTGATTTTTCCCTTTTTTAGTGATCACGCGAAAAAGTAGGAAGAAAATTTTTCTCGGGGGCTGCCACCCCCGAACCCCCGCCTGAGGCCCAGCCTGGTCCCGAACCCCGGCGAGGACGGGGGGCTAGGGTGTACAGTATACCATGGGCTATACAGTATAGCATGATCAGTCGCCACATACCAACAATGAGAGTACCACCCTCATAATTAAATAAATTTATTCAAATTATTTTTGAACATCATTAGCTCCTTTTAAAGTTTGAAGGATTTATATTGATGCAAATAATTTTCATACATCAAAATTCACCTAGATAGAATTTTGAAGTTGTAGGTTTAGTTTCACATATTAAGTAAATTATATAATTGTAGAAGCAATTGAAAATATTTTATAGTCAATTTTGTGGGTCAACAATAGCGATCCTCCAATTCTTTAGTTCAAATATCTTTGAAAGTGATTTTATTATTTATATGAAATATTTTCATACTTTTTTATCTATTTAACCTGAATGTTTATGCAGGTGGTTGTTTTCCCTTCACAATATTATTAAATTAAATTTAATAAATCTTTATAATTTAATTTCTTTTATATTCAACTTGGTTGTTATCTAGGAATTGTACAAAAGAGATGGCTTAATTTCTAGATGTTGATGGTGAACAATATCCAAGTCCAAAACAACTGATTATAAAAAAAATGATGAAGTATTAGTACCATAACACAACTAACAATTAATTTGGTTTAATTTGTAAAATAAATTGAACTATTAAAATAATTCAATTATTGAATATTATGATACATTATTGAAAACTAAAAAGAATTTATATTCCTTACGATGTAAGAAAATGTAATTCAAATTCTAACATATTTCTCAATGCATCAACTAATTATACAATGTTATCAATATTACTTCTAACTCTGTTGACTCTATATTTTGACCGTTTAAACTAATGAGACAAAATATGAATGCATATATTAAAACCATTATTTATATAAAATGCCAATCTCTATTGAAAACAACTAGTGCCGTTACAAATCTACCATACCATTAGCATTTTTAGAAATGTTAATACTAGTGCTTGCACCCCAATGAGGTACAATGGTTACGCCGATAGCAGGATATAACCTAGCAATATATTGAAGGGCAGGGAAAAAAATAATCCCAAGCTTTATCCTAGAACCCTAACCCAAATATTTATTGTATAAACCTAATTGAGCCCTAACTTTATTTTTAAATCAATTACTCACATAAAAGTGCAATAGATGCCTCAAGAAGGATATCTTTCGATATATATATATATATGCCAGTAGCAATCTCAGTGACATGGAAGACAAAATTATTAGGGTTAGGGTTAGGGTTAGGGTTAGGGTTAGGGTGAGCATTAGGGTCACGATTACGGTTAGGGTTAGGATTAGGGTTGGGATAGCGTTAGTAGTATGATTAGGTTGAGGGTTAGGATTAGAGATAAATTAGGCTTAGGGTTGGGTTAGAGTTAATAGTAAGATTAGTTTTAAGGTTAGGGTTAGGGTTAGGTTTAAAATTAAACCCTAACCCCAACCTTTATTAAACCCCAACTCTAACCTAACTTTAACCCCTTATTATAATTGAATAATAATCCTAACCCCAGTTAAACCATAACCCTAATTCAATTTAAACCCTAACCATAACACCAATTAAATCCTAATTAAATCTTAACTCTTATCTTAATTGTAATTTCCTCATTTTAGTTGAATTCTAACCCCAACCCTAACCCTAAAGGTAATTGAACATCAATTGAACCTCAAACCAAACCCTAATTGAAAACTAACTATAATTGAATTCTAACCCTAACCTTGAACCATAATTGGACCCTAATCTTAATTGAACACTATCTTGAAACCTAACACCCATATATAACTATATAATGTCTCTAAGAATAATTTGTTCAAAGGATTGAATATAATCTCATTATCCCAATAGAGTAGGATACACATTAAAGAATTTAAAATCCATGATAATTTAATTTAAAAATTAACTTGTTTAGTTTCCCTTTGAAGGATTTCAATAAGCACACATTCAATGATTAATGTATTTCTTAACATAAATCCACAAATGTATATATGGCTTAATCATGTGAGCACAACTTTATTTCTATAAATTTATTTATTTTTAAAATAGTTTTAATATGACTTCAAAGAATTAAATTTTATAAATAAAAATATCAATTTAATATATTTCATATAAGTACACTTAACAAAAGTCAATTTCTATTTATAAGTAAAACTTTCATTCAAAGTTACTATAATAAAATAAGTTCTCTTGTATTTTTAAAAACTTGATATCAACTTCAAAGGTAATTCTCTTGTATTTAAAAAAACTTGACATTAATTTTGAAGGTAATTAATTTAAGCTATTTTACTATTGAATAAATTTAATTTTTTTAGTCATATTAAAATTATTTTAAAAATAGATAAATTTATAGAAATAAAATTGTGCTCACATGGTTCAACCATATTTACATTTGTGAATTTATATTAAGCAATACATTAATCATTGAATGTGTGTTCATCCATATTTGTGGGCGCCCTTCTTCGTTTTCCAAGTCAAGCAGTACAATGTGCAGTGAATTTGGTAATCGTCAATATAACTGATTTTCTCATTTACTCGCATTCAGATGGCAGAGTAGGTATATAGATATTAAAGAAGCTGAAAAATGATTGAACGTTATAAAATTAAAGAAGATAGTGACTTTTTGACCCAAAAATGGTGAACAAAGAATACCAGTTGCAATATAGGTAAAACTAAATAAAAAAATCCCTCAGATAGGGTGGCAGTGATGGACATGTGCTTGTGGGCAGAGCAACCTTGGCATTGGGATGGGCAACAAAAAATAAAGGCTGGTACGATGGATGACCATAGCAAAAAGAAAATCTGCATGAAATCCCTGCCAAACACTTAATGCGACCTACAGATAACAAATAATCCCAAAAAAGAATTTTGAATATTGCCTACATAGCAATTCAAAATTGATTAATATAGCTATCTGCAAAATCAATAACCCTAACTATTTATATGCCGACAATGAATAAATATACCGATGGTGAAATATATATGCCGCTAGGAGGAAATAAATAAACCTCAAACATTCTCAGTTAAATGAAATTTGGATGTGCCAGCTCACTCATGTAGTTTAGGTTTGGGATATGAGACGTCATAGCCAAAGCGTTTCTATTTTTAATTTTCAATTTATCGTTCAAACATTCTAATCTCTCTTCATTAACTCTGTAAAACACGCTCCGATTTTCATAGATGAGTTGAACTTGAAACTAAAATTTCTCATTTTCTGTCGTTAAATTACAGAATCAGGAACATACAAAACCATCACAACTTTTAAACAAAGAAGGCCATTCAAATAAAATTCTACTATAATGTTGTTGAAAATCGAGCTAAAAATTACAATTTGAAAAGTGAACAGGGGTCAGACATTATGGAATTCTTGACAATTTAGATTGATTGGAGTCATAATTTAGCACGTCTCATCACAACAAACTCATTCAATTATAGTAATAATAAAAAAATAGTTGATTAAACAGTAAATGAAGTTAAAACACATAATTTCCTATAAGCTTGGCAATGAATAAATGAAGTCTCGTTGCGGGTTCAAGGTTCGAACCCAATCAACCCTATATTAATTAAAAATAACATAGAAATATGCTCTATTTACTAAAGTTGTAAACATATAAAACTTAGGGTTTCGTCTTATTTTAATGCAGAGGCTCCGATGGGCTTATTTCCTTGGGTAGATTGAGAAAATGCACAGACGATGAGGACAATGAAGGCGGCCGCCTTTGAAGTATCTGGAGGCCACAGGCAACAATCTGGTCCATGAATGCACTTGTAACAATTTATTTATATATTCATAAGAAAAATCCTCATCCATTTTTGTTGTTAAAGTTTACAAAACTTGTTATCTCTGCAAAGTTACCCTAAGTCCTATTTATTCTTTCGATTTGTAACCGCTTAATTGAGAGAAAGGCAGAAAACATGGCGAAATAGAGGTGAATCTGGTACCTTCTGAGCAGATGCAAAGGAAGAGTATCACTGACAGGAACAACAGCCAGCGCCACCACCACAAGAAGCAGGAGTGGATCCATGGTAGCCTCCAACAACAACCCAATGCAAGCTTGGTGGGAAACCATAGCCAAAGCCTGCTTTGCAATATAGACCCTAATTTCTATTCTGAGCAATGATGATTCGTATGAGAGTCTTCTAGACTCAGAAAGCCTAGCCAAGGCTCTCCTCATAGCCATGAAGTGGCAGACGTGATCGCCACCAGGTTCTTTGGTCATCCATCCTCAGGTTCGGCCTCAAACCCGCTCTGCTAATGGCTCTACGAAACCTTCCAAACCCAGGATGCCGACCTGCACCTAGTGGTGCTCCATTATGTGTCATTGGTTGCTGGCCTCTACTTGTCAGGCAACAGAAATCATAAGGCAAAAAGCAGAAGTCGAAACCAGAGAAGCTGGACAAAAAACCTAGTTGAAATTTATTACCTCCACCAAATTTGGTCACTTCCTAAATGCTTGGCTATGCACGGAGAGCCTAGGAATGTGTAAACGGTGCAAGCGGCTTCAGACCCATACCTGCTGACACGAAGGAGGAATGGCCATGCCTGGTGACTTCGCAATGGACTGTACATACGCTGGTGGATTTCCCACCTATCGGCTAACTATCGGCTAAAAAAAGCATTTTCTAAACTACCCACAATCCATGTGAAACTTGCAGATGATTTGATAGGGACAAGTTGGAGGAGTTACTGAATATCCATTCGAATCCATTCTAAGATTTGTATTTAATGCTTGTTGAGATATGACAGAAAAATAGAGGCTACGGAGTTGACAGAATAGCTGGCATAATTAATAAAGTAGTTGCCATTAATTCAGCAGTGGAATGTACATCATATGCCCGGGAGTTCCACCGGAATAGTCCACCGGCATCAGACAGTAAGACTTTTCCGGTGGAATTCCCACCTATAATAGCCTATCGGCTAATTACATGTTAAATAGTCCTCACGCAAAGACTTTTGTTTCAGTTAACTTCCAGTTTTTCTGACGTCCCGGGTAGAAGCTCAAACTTCTGTATTAACGTGTCGAAGAGGGAGAAACTTCACGTGAATGAACACTTCTTTCTTGCAATATATGTTTGCTTACGAAACTGTAAATTAATTCAAAAAAAACTTGAAGATGTCATGAAAGTCACGGGATGCCTGACTTTCTTGCGGTAGAGACGTGGAAATGGACGGGAAAGCTCATTTCCATTCTTACCAGTCATCGATTTTCCCTTCAGATATGATGATGTGCACCAGGATTAAGGAATCGTAACTGATTTGCGATGCTTCATATTCAAATCACACGCATCTACCCCACATTTTGGTATCGAATTTTGGCCGTGATTGCTGCAATTCACGAAAGGAACTCACCAGTCAAAGTATGGCCCATTCTAATACCTCGAATCAGAATAACAAGCTAAATAGCCTTTGAGCTGGTGGGAATCGCCTTTCTCAATATTGCTCTTTGCAGTCATATTCATTTTTTCTATGCCAATAAAATCTCTCTGTCAATATAGGCGGCCTTGGCATCATCTGAATTGATTTCTATAACATTGTGAATTCTAACATAGCAGATGGAATCTCACTTACATTGCATAAAATAGGTGGTGCTATTGCAGGATTTAAACGTTAACGACATCCGTAAAGGAAAAGGAAACTTTGCAATGACCACAATTTACGCCCTTTTTATCTCATAATTTTCACTCGCTTGTGATGAAAGATGAGTAAAGTAAAAATGCATCATAGCATACTGTAGTTCGATTGATGAGAGAAGTGGAAAGCATGAATAGAACAAGTGAAGATAAATACTTCATTAAATCCTGAAAGCCCGCGATCGTCAAATCATGCACGCCCGTGATCGAAGGGAAGCCCAGCATCTCTCCCAAAGCTTATATAAACCCCGCGTCGCCCAACCTTTCTTCACTCAACAGCTTTGTTTTCCGTTTTAAATCCGAAGACAAGATGTCTCTAACAAGAAAATCTTATGTTATATTTGTTATTGTAATTGTATTGGGTGCGAGAGATGAGTGCTCGTCCACAAGGGCGGTCAGGACCAAAGCCCAGCTCCGCACTTCATTGGCTCATAACTCTTACGCCAATTCGAACATGATGGACATTAGATCATTCGGTGCAAAAGGCGACGGAGTAACCGACGATACTAAGGTTATCTTCTACTTTATTACTTTTGAATACTTCAGTTAGAATTGCACATGTGTATTCATTCTAAGTTATAATAAATCTATGGTCGAAACAGGCATTTAATGCTGCGTGGCAAACAGCCTGCTCCAAGGCGTCCTCAACATTACACATCCCAGCTGCTCACCGCTTTCTAGTTGGTCCTGTCACCTTCTCAGGACCCTGCCAATCAAAGATTATCTTTGAGGTATAATTCAATTCTTATAATGAAATATGCGAGTACACACGTTAGATTTCAAAGGCACGCAAAGCTAGTGTATATATCTTACTATATGTTTACTGCATCAGCTTTATGGAACTATAATTGCACACTTGAATCCACATGCCGGGGCTAGTGATTTGTGGGTATGGATCAACTTCTCAAAACTAAACGGAATCAGTGTAGTTGGCAACGGCGTTATAGACGGACAAGGAGCACCATGGTGGAAGTTGTCCCAATACGATGAAATGGTACGCATACATTAGGTTACGCTTTTATAAATAAGGGTGTGTTTTCCAATGCAACTGTTAAAGTAACAATCCAAATTTATGCGTCTCAGGAGAGCGACTATTTGGGTGACAGCTTTCTGAGTGTGAAGCCCACGGTGAGTTATTACAATTAATTATGTTTTATAGTTAACGGGACAAGCAGTCCTAAATAAGCTTTCTGGTTTTCTAGTTTATCAATTGCGATAAATTAATCAAACCCAAATTTTATTTGTATATATGCAATAATATTTCTGTATATTGAATTTGTATGTCATATCTCCGAAGGCATTGAGATTCTTCGAAAGCTTTGACGTGAGAGTAGAGGGCATCACAATAAGAAATAGTCCACAATTTCACCTCAAATTTGAAGGTTGCAAATCTGTGAAAGTTGCTGGCGTGACAATCTCCTCTCCTGCAAACAGTCCAAACACAGACGGAATTCATGTTCAAGAGACTACTGATGTTGAAATCCATCATTCATCCATTGCATGCGGTATATTAACTGCGATTTCCATTAATCTCCTCTTTAATTAGATATAATTTTCGATGTTAGGAGCTTTTTATTACAAGAAAATATTGTTCTATGAACGGACAGGAGACGACTGCGTGTCGATACAAACAGGTTCATCCGGTATCCGCGTTCACAACATCAACTGCGGCCCTGGTCACGGTATCAGGTATTCTCATTACTTTGATAATATTCGTGTTTTAGGTATCTCTGTCTTTAGCTAGATTATAACATGTTGACCATGGGTGGACTTATACCTGAAGTCACAAATTCAGGAAATACAATTACCAAAATCATTAAGGATTCACCTGACTCAGTCACAATTCCAGAAAATAAACTGGATGATGTAGCATCATCATCCTAAGCGCAACCGCTTCAGTATAGTAAACCTTTTGTACTTCATTATTATTCAATATGTAACACATCACTTATGTAACTGATATCAGTATTGGAGGACTTGGAAAAGATGATTCCAAGGCTTGCGTTTCCAACGTGAGCGTCTACAACTGCAACATCAAAGATGCTTCCAATGGCGTCCGCATCAAGACATGGCTGGTCAGTTAATTTTATCCGACCTGTAAAACGAAAGTTGGAGTTTTAGACATGGTTACAGCGTCGTCTTACTGGTTTTTATGTCAACAGGGGGGAGCTGGATCAGTAAAAGGGGTGTCGTTCTTCAACATACAAGTTTCTAACGTGAGGATTCCCATTGATATCAATCAATTCTACTGTGATAAAACTACGTGTCGAAATCAATCATCGGCTGTCTTTATAACGGGCGTGACATATCAAAATATCATTGGTACATACGTGGACCAACCACTCTATGTAGCCTGTAGTAAAGATTTCCCATGCACTGATTTGAAGATGATCGACATTAACCTAAAACCTGCTGTTACATACCACAAGGATCCCTACTGTTTGAATAGCTATGGACAATCCACTGTTGGTTGCCTACGTCCCGGAAGGCCCGAAAATGATCCCTCCCATAGTCAATCACACGCAGATGCATGCTAAAGCACGTAAACATCAGTGTAAATACGTACTATCGACTATTGTTCGTCAATACTTCGTGCTATGTACTCTTGTACTTTCTATATTACTATAGTATCAATTGAAGTTCCTTAATCGAAAGGATGCTGCCGTGTTAATTATACATTTGACCTAAAATACTTGGATTTAAATTGTATATTTTGGTTGAAATTTGAGAACACGGTCAACTCCGTCATATAACATAATGGATTGCTTATATTATTGGGAATTTGCATTGCTGATTTCTGTAGGAGAAATTTTCTATACGTTTAAGATGTGATATCGAAATGTAATTTCCATTCTACTTTTATAATCTAGAATGAGACATGAGATAGTAATTCCCAACGACCATACGTTGGTGCTTCAAATTGTTTCTTCTAATTATAATGAATGTATTAGCAATTTAATCTTCTACAAAGTAGATTGAATTAAATTAAAATGTCAAAATTTATAGTAGATAAATTAAGAGGAGATGATAATTCTTATGTTTTTGACTTGTTGAGAGATAAGGAAAGTATTCTTGGTAAAAAGGTTACACATACAATTGAAGATGTAAAATTTATTTGCTTTGAAAAGAAACAAAAAATTATATGTTTCTTGTTTCATGAATCTAAATCTTCAGTAAAAGGTTTCATGAGATTTACCACAATATTAGCCTTTTAAGATATGAAAGTTGGTTGAAATTAATCTACATTAATTTATTGCGACAAAAAAAAAAGACATTTTGATAAAATAAGATCATTTAGTCATTTGTGACCAATGCTTATATCATTTGAAAATATTGTTGAAATGATGAAAATGTGGTTAGGGAAATCCTAGTTTATGGTTTAGGACATAGAGCATACCCACACACACCTTTCCAATTTCATTCAAGGGTAACCCTTGAGATCTCTTTGCAAAGGAGAAAGAGATCTTGCTAAGGGTTGTCCTAGGGGCTGAAGATGATCTATTAAGGGGTTCACCACCAAGTTTAAACCTGGAAAAGGCAATGAAATGTAAAACCCTAATTAAATGCAAAACAACACTAAATGACCTAGAAAATGTTTGAAACAACACAGTAAATATAGAACTGAAAGTGTGCACCTAGGAGACTGAAGAAGGTAGAATGGAGGTCTAGAATGTTGCAAATTTTGCTATTATGGTTGACTAGGACTCATTCACCAAGCTGGGCGAATCAGTCCAGTTTCTGGGAAAATGCACTCAAGCAAGTTTCAGGCAAAAGGGTATCTAGATCTGTGAAAATCTCTATCAGACCTATATAGTGGGACTCATTCGCCACTATTGTGAATCAGTCCACTTCTACTTTTTTGGAAATTTTCAATCTAATTTTGTCCCTCTTAGTCTGATATGCTCTTCTCGATTGGTTTCTAGGTCTGAAACTACAAATTGCCACTTCTAGGTCTTCTCCAAGCTTCTACAAGGCTTGATGACAACTTTGACAACTTTGAATGATTCACAACATGTCTCCAACCTTTCTTTCTTGAAAAAACTACAACCCAACTCTATAAATCACAGACAAGAAGAGGGGAAAATATTGTGGTGTTAGGGAATAGGGGTTTGCCTTGGTCAAACCCCTTGTTGGAAATTAATCCTTGAAATGAAAGCAAATATGAAGGAGAATGATGAATGAACAAATAACAATGTTGCAACTCACCAAACCCTAGCAATAAGGTGCTGCAAGTATGCTTGAAATGGCTGCAATGGATGTGGTTCTTGACTCTAGCTTGAATGATGTTGACCTTGCTTGAATCATAAAACCCTACACCACAATTGTTAGCAAAATAACAAACATGATGCAAGAAGTCTTTGACATGATGATTGATGCTTGAAGAATGCTCTAATGTTCTTGACAATCTACCCTTGAATGCTTTTGAATGATCTTGTGAATGCTCAAATTCTCTTGTGAACTCTCTTGAATGCTAGGTGTTGAATATGAGTGAAAGAACCTTGTATTTATACTCAATTATGCAAGAATTCCCAAAATTACAACACTGCAAGCTGACATTGGATCTTGGAGAATAAAATCTCACCAAAGATTTAAATTAAATTTTATTTTAAGTTAAATGGGACTCACTCGCCACTCTAGGTGAATGGGTTCCACCTAAGGGGACTCAATCACCCTGGATGGTTAATGAGTCCCACCATAGGAATTTGAGGTGGGTTTTTGAAATTTTAGAGTTTTAAATGCTTTTGTCAGGATTATCCTAAAAGATACACATAAATAAAGCTTGTGGATGCAAAATGGGGCCAATTAAAGCATAATAAAGCCCAATATTTGATGATAGGCCTAGAAAAGTGTGAAAGTGTGTTGCAACATTTTACAACACTTTAAAATAAGGAAAGATTAATGATAAAAAGAGGTTATTTAGGAGTAATTCATTCACAAGGCCTTAGAAAAGTGTAGAAATGAGTCACAACACTTAAGTAAGTCCATTTAGTTCACAAGGGCCCAAGACCTAATGTGAATATGTTAGGCATATTGCAACACTAAATCAAGGCCAAGTTAAGGGGATCTTTTTCCATCATTACAATTGTCAAGAATTTAAAAGGAGGAAGACACATATGATAATTTGAAACAAAGAACTATATATGCATATAAAACCTATTAAGCTTAGATATGGTTTCACCAAACACAAATAAAAAATAGAAGAAATATTACATAATTGAGCATACTTAATGAAATCAATTACATATGCTATTGTGAAAATTACATCCCAGAGAAATTAAGAAGGTTTTATAATTGATACGAGAATAAAAAAATGTTCATCACTAGTGCATAGCAGTCATTTCCCTCAAGATATATTTATTATCCCATGGATATTTTTATGAATCATGGAAACCATTAGGAAAAGTTGATTCAATTTTTTAATGCATTCACTATTTCATCTTTTGCATATTTTATCTTCACATGAGAGAGTTGGTATCCTATTTGGAGCTAACAAAAAATATGTCTTTAGTATATTTTTTCCTCACATGACAAGGTAGGCATCCCACATTGAGGTGAATTTTTTACCATGTGTAACCATATTATGGTGTGTGTAAGATCATTATAATGGGAGTTACATATGACAAGTTATTATTATGCATAAGATCATGTAAGAAGATCATTATAGTACAACCTTGAATAAAATTATAATGCATCTTATAACATATGGTGGTTTATGGTAAATGTAAGAGTTTATGAGAATGCGCTAATGCTAAAAAAAGAATCTTTTATTAAAGGAAAGTATTGGAATTGTGTAGATTTGTACACCACATTTGGGTTCATATTTTTGGTACTTGGTTTTTGTAAACCACTTATGAATTGTGGCTTATAATTGTTCTGATTATTATTGTTTCAAATTTTAGATTATATGGTTAATAAATAGGTATCATTATGCTACAAAAATTACTCCAAAATAAATCTTTGTGGATCTCCTATGAAGGTTTTCTCTACAAATATCTTATAATATTTATTATTTTACTACAAAATATATTTTATTTCTTTGAATAGGTATTTTTCCTAAAAATGGATTCTCCCACATATACTCATTATTATGTATTATTCATTTTAGGCTTATATTTGTTGCATATTTGTATAGTTGTTAAAAGGTTAAGAAATTTTCACAATACTCTTTTCGGTGTTTACCTTAGAATTTTTTTCACTTCTCTTTATTCCTTTAATTTTGTGTTAGATCTTGATGGCGTTGGATTTTGTGTGTCAAATCTTTATTTTGTAAGGGATCAGGGTAGGGCTCTGATCCCTTAAAAAATAAAGAACAAATCCAAACAACTCAGCAAAATAGACTAGCTCAACACAACCAATCAGAGAGAAACAACAAGAAGAAAATGACAACCAACAAAGAGTAGTCAGAAACAATATAAACAAGAAACAATTCAATAAACAAATCTTGAACAAAGCACAACCTCTAAAGGTGAGTTAAATGAAACCGTAACCTTCTTAGAATGTTTCTTCTTTTTGTGAACCATTGTCCAAGGAGAATCAGAGACTAAAATTCAAAAAATTTGATTAGAAGGGGAAGACTCCCCTCCAGAGTAGCAAACAAAGGAACAACATTAAATTTGGGTGAAGCATCTGAAACCAAGCTAGGAATGACCAAATCCAAAGATCGTACAATAGTTTCCACACAAGGAGCAACATCCATTACATCTGAATCATGTGGAGCAGAATGAACCTCAATAAAAGGTTTTGAAACTATTTCCAAAATAGGAGCAATAGGGGAGTCTATAGGAGGAGCAACAACTGCCTCATCAACAATATTTTTCTTCATAGAAGGAGAAGGAGGCCTTGAGTCTTCATTAGAAGAAGCAAAATCAGTAGTAGGACACACTGTTAAGTGTTCATGGAGTGAGTTCTTCCACCAAGTAGTAGAGGAAGCCAGGCGAGAGCAACGAGAATAGTCACGAGCCAAGTGACCAATAGCAAAACAGTGTCTACAATGAAAAGGAAGACCCTCATAGTCCATGATATGAGACCATGAGCAACCATTAACCTACAAAACTACCTCACTAGGTAGAGCCTTCAAAAGATCAATCTCCACCAGGATCCTAGCAATGGAGGTGTGAGTAAAATTCTTCAAAGCCATGTCCACTTTCAAGAATATACCAAGAGCATTACTAATGCCCTCATAGGTAGAGGAGAACCATAACTGTAAGGGAAGATAAGGGAATCTTACCCAAACAGGCACTACACCTAAGGGTTCATTCAAAGGATTAAAAAAATGAACCAAGGTCTAATGGAGAGGGGATGAGAATCCCAAACCCACAAACCACAGTCTAGAATAGCCTTTCTATCCTAAGGAGAGATGAAACTCACAACAAAAAACCCCCTAGTAGAAGGGTAAATCTCCATTAGACCATCAACCAGACGATCCCAATGGTTGGCAATCCAAAGGTGCAAATCAGACAGGGAAGGCCACAAGTGGAAAAATCTACAAATAAGTGCATTCTTGGAGTAAAAAGCAATATTTTTAGTAACCTCCTTACCTAAAGAGACAATAGGAATAGAATTTGCACATGACAAGGGCTGCACAAAGCCCTCACTTGGCCTCTTTACCTTCACAACATCAACAAATGATGGCTGGGGACTTGGAAAATCACATAGGATCTTAGGAGAAGCCCCAACCTCACCCTTAACATCAGTTGGGGATGAACCCACAGCCACAACAAGAATATTAGTTGGGGAAGAACCTACAGCCATAGCAGCAACATTAGTTGGGGAACTTGCAATCACCCTAGAACCAATCATACGCTTTGCAACACCACACGATGGTAGAATAGAGCCATTCCTTATCACCGAAGGGGCCACACCACTCAGCAGAGGGAGATAAATGTATGCAAGAAGGGGATTGGGAACACCCTTAGAAGCTTCTATAGCCCTTTTAGCTGTAGGACAAGAGGATGATGTGACACCAACACCTAGGTCCACCACGAGTTCAACCCTAGGTGGAGAGACACCAAGAAAGGAGGAATATGGGAGGTGAGAGAGGACGCAACAATAAGGAAATTCAAAAAAAAATTCTGGGTGGGAGAAACTCAAGCTAACGGGACAATATGTTACCATAACGAGAGAATCTATGGTGTTTCTTATGTTAGTGTAGCTTATTACATTGTATAATAAGTAAAAAACCATATAGTGGTTTTGTAGAGGTTATGCAATTATAGTTGTGTAGTTACATTACTCCTTAATTATATACCTCCATGTATAAATGCATCTTTAGTTCATTAAATAATATGTGAAGAATTTACTTTTCAATCTAATATTAAAGCCTACATTTCTCTTGTTCTTGGGAGTATTAAATAATATTTCAAGCATTCACATTTCAAATCGAGTATGGTGTGTGTCATATTTGACCCTATGTGAACCTAGATCAGATTTAGCAATTAATCTAGAATCCTTGTGTGTTATGAACAACATGTAAATGTTTATTGCAATTGATGGTTTAAATTCTACCTTTGTCCGTAAATGAAATATTAGGAATTTTTAAATGATTCTAATATTTAGGTATGTGCAGGATCATGATGGGTATATGTAGGGTATGTGGCTGACAATTTTTTTTTACCCAAAATTGAATTTAATAAATAATTATTATTCATTTTCTATTTGAATTACAACTAAAGTCCTAATAAATAGGTTGATTGAAAAACATCTATAGCTTTCAAATAGTATCACAGCTTTCGAATCCAAAACATGTGTCACATTCCATGCTTTGAATACTATAGGATTCAAAATAAAGAAATGAATTTCATGAAGTTTTGACCAAGTTAAGGTGGTCAGGCATACGAGTTTTTATATTTTTTAAAAGTTGTAATAAAAAATTCATAATTAACTATTTACTTGGAAAAAAATTACAAAAAAATATGCATCACATTGAGACATGAGTCCTATATTTATATCTAAAATATTATAAAAAATAATTATCATTTTCTTATGGTTAGGGTGGTCAGACATACACCTACTTTTTTTTCCCTAAAATTTTAGTACTACTACATTGAAATTCAAATTTTCACCAAATAGATTTTTTTGTTAAATAAACCTAGTAGTTTAAAAACTACATTCAATTTTCTATAGATTATATTCTTAAATATTTTTGAAATAATATAGATAAGTTATTCAATTTTTTTACATCAAGTTGCCTAACTCTGATTTTTCTGAATTTTCATCGCCACTTAAGGACCTATTTTTTCTATGATGATCTTGCACATACACATTTATTATTCAAATATGCTATGTGATTGAGAAAAGGGGAAAATATAACAAAATAAGAAACAAAAATTTACTTTTAATATTTAATTTAAATTTCAAAAATTCCTAGGGTTGGGAATTATGGGCTATGTTTTATTTAATTATTGTCAAATGTTAAATTCTAGATTTTATAAATTTACATTAAAATATGATTTTATGGATTTAGTGATTAAATTATATGTTAAATGAATTTCTTTTAAATGGATTGAATGGATCCAATTGGTTTTGGGAGAAATTGAGGATGTTTTGATTTCCAAAATAGAAATATGAGTTTTTAATTAATTTTTAATTGGGTTTTCAAATGGGTAAATAGGAAAAAGCATTCTATTTTAAATTTGATGTTCTAAAATTGGGGAAAATAGTGAGAGAAAAACCTTGTTTGAGCAATTTAGAAAATTATTGATTGGGATTACAATCCTTATCAAAATTTGGCAAGGTTGGATTTGTTGCAATATCAATCAGGAAGAGGTCACTCTTCCTTATTTAAGTGACTGCTTGTTTGGCATGATTAGAAATTTTTTCATATTTCAAAATTTGAAGGGCCCTGAGGTATTTTTCTTGTTTTTTAATTTGTTTGATCATTATTAGTCAAATTTGTTTGAAAAGAATGATTAAGGGAGTGAAAAATCCTCCATCTCCTTTTATTTTTCAATTTTAATGGTTTTGTGTAGATTTTTATATGCAAATTAATAGTTTTCAAAAATACCTTGTCATAATGCCCAGATTTTTGGGAAATGGGTGAAATATGAATTTTATGTGAAAAGTGTGTTGATGGGTATATTTAGAGAAAAAGGGTATCATTAGATTTTTTATTTTTGAAAAGTAAATTTAAAAAAATAATGGTGAATTTGAGATTTTTTTTTGTTTTTGGCTTGTAAAAATATGAAGAAAATTTGAATATTTTTAATGAAAATAAATGTTTTAAATTTTTTGAAAATATGGTACTTCATGAAAAGTGAAAATAAATGTTGTGGAAAAGCATCATTGAATTTGAAAAATTCAAAATTTCTAGATTGGTTTTCATGCCACACTTGTTGGGTGTGATGAGCTTAGGGTTTAAGTCTTAAAGAGAGTTTGGGAATGCCTCCCAATGTAGACCTAGGCCAAAGTAACACATAGGAAATCATGGTGTGGGGAGTTTGGATTAATATGTGAAAAATAATGAAAGATGCATAATTAATTAAACAAGATAATGGATAGCCCTCCCATGCCTTGAGTACTAGTAAAGGCTAAGGATGAATGAGGAAGACAAGATAATCAAGGAGAATAAGACTAGTAAGATCAAGTACCCTCATTTGTATGAGGTTATTTTGTTCTACACTAAGCCGCATGTGACATCCTACGATGACATTCCCATTCATGCTCTCTAACATTTAACCCTAGTGTACTTGAGTAGAATCATGAAGGATAGTGTATTCCCTTTCATCTATATGCATTGTGTTACCCTCAGTGATTTTTCCCAAGGATGATCCTTGTATGGAATTGGTGAGTTGGCCCAATTTGGTTTTGTGATCTGACATTGATGAGTTTTCCCAATGTGGTTTATGTTTGTAGAAATAAAAAAATATCCTGATCAACTTACTCTGATTCTTCTTTAATCACCCATCTATTAACCGTTTAATCAACTCATCTTAATTCCTTTGTTAATAAAAAAAATAAAAATTATTTGATTAAATCATTATCCTCTTTTGATTAAATAAATCATTTTATTTATTTAATCCTAAAGTCCCCCTTTAATTAAATAAATCAATCTTATTTAATTAGCTTCTAAAGTTCTCCATTTAATTAAATAAATTAAACTTATTTAATTAAACCACTAACATCTTTCATTTTAGTTAAATAAACAAAAATATTTATTTAACTAAGTCTAAATCATTTTTCATCTCTTTTTGATTTATTTTAATCCATAAATCTAAGTTAAAAAGTCAAATCACCTAATCTTCACTTAAGTTAATCAAATCATGATTAAGGTTAAATCTAATGCAAGTCCCATCCTCTAACTTTTCCCACTTGCACAAATAAATCAATTTAACTATTTTATTAAATCTTCATTTTCTCTCAACAAGGCATAAAAGTGGAATATTCCCCCATTTCAAATCTCCCTCTCAAATGACTTGTCCCTTCCAACATAGCATTAACTACCCTCTTACATGTCCCCCACTTGGCATTTAAGAGCCTTTCTTCTCCCTCCAACAAGCCAAATTTCAAATTTGACAAGGCCACCTTGATGAGCCCAAAATATGCTTATAGTTTGGATATCATAGTGTATTTTTAATACCTTTACTTTTGTTGTTCATGGTTGTTTAACTCTTCTAAAACATTTTATTGGGGGATATCCTGTAGCAATTCACTTTCATGTTCTTGCAGCCTATCATGTTGACTTATCTATATTTATTACCCCGTTTGACTCCCTAAATGACTGGTATAATGCATGTAGTTTTTAAATGATGAAATAGATTTAAATGTGTGATTAATGAATGTATATTGTGTATGTGCCATGCGCCTTTTCTTTCACATTTGTTACCTTGTGTTTCGTAGGTTGTTCAAGAAAGTATGATTGAGTCAAGCGCAACTGATCTCGGCCTTGCAGCAAACTCCATTTCCTGCATGACTTCGAGGAAGCTCTGGTGAAGACTCTTTGACCAAAACTGTTGGGAAAATTTTTTAATGACAGTTATTCTAGAAAGAGTGGAGTGCTAGATTCTCTCTAGATCAGGTTGAATGGATAAACTCATTTATGAAGTCTGTTCCTTGATTTCGGGATACATTTTATTTCCACGTCTTTCTCTATTATGGCTAGTTAGTTAGTTGTTTTCTTGATTTAAATAAGTGTTCCTCCTGCATGGGTGAACAAGTAGAAGTAAGACAAAAGCATAAGGAGATAGAAAGATATCATGTAAGAGTCAGTATGATAATAAAAAGTAGAATTTGTATGACAAGAGATAGATTTTTTTGTTAGTTTTCATATGAACAGAACAATGTATACTGTTATGAGTTTATGAATAAAATTTGATGAAGTTCTGAGTTCTGCACTTGCGTAATTAGTTGATGCTTGCTAAGGGGGCCAACTTAGTAAGTATCTGTAGTTAGTTAGTTAGCTGTTCCTTTTCTATTGATCATCAGTTAGATTTCATCTTTGAAGTTTTTGTGAAAACTCAGTCTTATATTGTTCCTGCAACATAAGGCCAGTTTATAGTTTGTCTCCCAGTCATAGCTGTTATGATTTCTGCTTTGGTTAGATTATGGTTGAGTTAAGAGAACTTTGCATTACCTTCCTGTAGCCTAGGTAGAATTCTTTCCAAGTATTTATTTCCATTAAGTTGTGACTAAAACTAGTTCTTAGTGCATATATTATTTCAAGTATATGTTCCCTAGTTTGATAAGTAAATGAACAACCATGAAAAGATATTAGTCGCCTGTTGGAATGTCCAATTCCTAGGATAGGTTTTGTCATTATTTTCATATCCTTTTGTGGGTGCGACTATTTTTGGCACTGTTATCAGGGATGGTGTCAAACTAAGAACCTATCAGAAGTCATTTTTACCATTAGTTTAGTTTGATAAGCAAGAATTTTAAAATCCTTCAAATCACCATTCATTCTATTGCATGCATGGAAGAAGAGACGTGCTGGGAAGGTTCCTCCCTAAAAACCTATTTGTTGAACTGCCATTTGACCCAGCTGATGAAGAACTTGAGGAAAATCCATTTGCTATTATATTCTAGCAAACAAATATGGTAAATAATCCACTTAATCCACCTCCTGCTTTTGAGTTTCCCATTGTTGCCCAGCAAGATACTGATAACCTTACAAATATTCCTTCTTCATTACTTCCTAAGTTCTATGGCCTAGTTACAGAGGACCCTGAAACTTTCCTGTTTGAGTTTGATAGAAGGTGATGATGACCAAGTCTTCTTTGTTGTACAAAGGAGACCATGGGCTCCAAGACAAGGTATGCCTTAAGATCCTTTGACTTTTTGTAATCCTTATTCTAATTATAATAACCAATGGCAACCTACATATGGCCCATCACAACCTTAGAATACTACTCAACCTCACTGGCCTAGCCATCAAAATTCTCAATGGCAACCTCCTCAAGGAGGTTGGCAGAACCCACAAGGACAATGGACTCCACCTCCAAGTAACTGGCAGCAGAACAGATAATGGAAAGGTTCTCAATAATGGTAGAACCAACCCCCTGGATTCCTACAATCTCAGTAGCCACAACCTTAAGCCCTTATGCCCCCTCCTGCAGCACTTGCAACAAATACATGCCCTCCAAAACAAACACCTATGCCTGCTCAACCATTGCCAAATCCTAATAATAAGCAGCAACAACAACAACAACCTATGTATTCTGCAGAAGCCAACCAATATCTAGCTTATGCCCTGAATATCAATGATATCCATTTCAGGTCTGGAACTACTCTCCCTGCTCCACAGCCACCTGTAATTACAAAGATTCCAGACTCTGCCACTGAACAACCTACTGATCATACATAAGATATACTTGTATCAACTACTGCCTCTAAGGAACCTATCCTGCAGCCTTAGGCTACACCACCTTTTCTTGAGAGATTGCAAATTACTACACCCAAGACCATTGAAGAGCCTACCTTTGATATTTTGGAGTAGTTAAAGAATGTACAAGTTCAAATTCCTCTTTTTCAAGCTATTAAAGATGTTCCAATCTATGGAAAAGCCATTAAAGAGGCCTATTTAAAGAAACTAGGAAGAAAGAAAAATGATCCCCAAACTATCCATGTTCTAGGACAGTTAGCTGATATTATGTTGGGGAAGGTTGTCATTCCAAAATATACTAATCCTGGAAGTGCTATAGTAAAAATAAATATCAATGGTCAGGTAGTAAGAAATGTTTTGGTTGACCTTGGTGCAACCATTAACGTGATGACCAAGCACACTATGGAGTGTTTGAATATCCCAAACATTCATTCTATACTGAGTGTCCTACAATTTGCTGATAGTTCCATGGTTACACCTGATGGAGTGATAGAAGATGCGATTGTCACCCTTGAATCTTGGGAATACCCTGTTGATTTCACCATATTCTCCACTAAGGAAACCTTAGGAGGATATCCTGTTATCTTAGGCATACCTTAGTTAGCTATAACTGATGCCCTTATAGGATGTCATTCAGGAGACATGACAATTTCTGATGGTCAGTGAAGAAAAATATTGGCTTTGTACCCACCTACACAACCTCTACCAGATTTGTCTCAACCAATTTGGCCAGATCTAGGAGAGGAAACTGAAGAAGTTAATTTATTAACTCAGTTAATGATGCTACAAACTGATCCATTTTCCCAGCTTCAGAGTGAAGATAACTTTCTTTTACACACTTTCCAGTTTAGTTCTGGTTTGAATAGCCCAACTATTTTGGACAACAGTTCTCATAAATGTTTCCTATAGCAACTGGACCCTAAGAGCCATCATGATTTTCTATTATGTGATATATAGGCACCACCTTTATCAACAACCTCAATAAATGATCTCACCAAATAGATAGAAGTATCTCCAGGCTGATGTCTTCATATTAATAATAAGTTGCCTCTGTCTCAACAAACTGCCCTAGCCATAATGTTGTAAGCCCACCGCAGAGCTTTTGCATGGGACTATGGGGATATGAAGGGTTTGGACCCAAAACTCTGTACACATTGCATATATATTAATAGTGATTTCAAACCTATCAGGCAACCTCAGAGAAGAATTCATCCAGCTTTGAGAGAAATTGTTAAAGAAGAATTGCATAAAATGTTATCAGCTAGATTTATCTACCCAATCTCTGATAGTTAGTGGGTTTCACCATTGGTCATTATTCCTAAGAAAGGAGGAAAATGGAGGGTATGTATAGATTACAGAGAGCTCAACTTGGCAACAAAGAAAGATTACTTTCCTCTTCCATTCATTGATCAAGTTCTAGACAATTTAGCTAGAAAAATGTACTTCTCATTCTTATATGGCTTCAGTGGGTACAATCAAATCAAGATTGCTCCTGAGGATCAAGAAAAGACTACTTTTACATGCCCTTGGGGAATGTTTGCCTATTCAATTTTTCCTTTTGGTCTCTATAATGCTCCTGCAACTTTTCAGAGGGTAGTCATAAGTATCTTCTCAGACATCTCATATGATTGCATGGAAATATACATAGATGACTTTACTATTTATTGTACGACATTTGAGGAAGATCAAGCCAACTTGGAGAAAGTACTATAGAGATGTGAAGATCACAACCTATCGCTGAATAGTCAAAAGTGCTTCATGATGATGCAGGAGGGAATAGTGCTTGGTCACTATATTTTTGCTACAGGAATTCAAGTCGATCCTGCTAACATTGAGGTCATTTGTAAGCTACCCGCTCCTGCAAAGCAGAAAAAAGTACAAAGCTTTCTAGGCTATGCTGGATACTATAGAAGATTCATTAAGGACTTCAGCCAAACAATAGGTCCCTTATACAGTTTACTGAAGAAAGATGCAGATTTTTCTTGGACAAAGGAATGTGATAAAACATTTCTTGACTTGAAAGTCGCCCTTATAGAGGCACCTATTATGAAAGGACCTGATTGGTCACTTCCATTTCATATTCATACTGATGCATTAGATTATGCAATTGGAGCAGTGTTACGGTAGAAGGATGGTTCAACAGAACATGCACTCTACTACATAAGCAAAAATCTGCAAGGGGCTGAATTAAACTACACTGTTATAGAAAAAAATGTTGACAATTATCTACGCCCTTAATAAATTCAGGAATTACATCACTGGTTATCAGATATTTGTCCATACTAATTATGCAGCAATCCGATATCTCATGAACAAAGCCTTAATATCTGGGTGACTGGCAAGATGGTTATTGTTGATGTAGGAATTTGACATTACAATTATGGACAAGCTAGGTAAAGCCAACGTGGTTGCTGATTTCCTTTCTAGAATTCAAAGGAAAGATGACTCTAGACTTATTAAAGACTCCTTTCCTAATGAGAACATGTTTGCAATCAAGGTTATTCACCCATGGTATGCTGATATAGAAAATTATCTTGCAACAGGAAGAACTCCTCAATTCTCCCCTAAGGAAAAGAGATTATTGATAGAGAAAAGCTTTAACTTTTCTTGGATTGCAGATTGCATGTTTTACACAGGGCCAGATCAAGTTATGAGGAGATGTGTACAAGAGGAGGACACTTATGACATACTGCATGCAAGCCATGATGAGTCGTGCGGTAGACATTTTTCTCCCAAAAGGACAGTAATAAAAATTTTAAATATTGGTTACTATTGGCCAACTTTGCATAGAGATGTAGCCAAATATACCACAAGATGTGGTAGATGCCAAAGGATGGGAAGACCAACTCACTTTGATGAGATGTCTCTATTTCCACAAGTTGTAGTTACACCCTTCGACAAATGGGCACTGAATTTTGTAGGACCAATTTATCCACCTTCCAATGGTAAGTACTGCATCCTTGTATGCACAAATTATGTCACAAAATGGGTAGAGGCTAAACCTATGAAACATGCTAGGGATAATAAAGTGGCTGAATTCCTCTATGAGGAAATATTTACTAAGTTTGGTGTACCTAGGGAAATAGTGACCGATCAAGGAGCACAATTTACTTCTACACTTATCACAACTTTAGTTAATGAATGCAATATATGGCACAAAAAATCAACTCTTTATCACCCCCAGGCCAATGGCTAGGTTGAGGTCACCAATAGGGACATAGAGGCCATTTTGACTAAAACTGTAGATTTGCATAGGAAAGACTAGGCCACAAGGTTACCAAAAGCTATATGGCCCTACCGTACTACCTAGAAGACTGCTACAAGATATACACCTTTTGAAATGGTGTATGGTAAAATAGTTGTGATGCCAATAGAATTTGAACATAAAACTCTAAGAACAACATTAGAGATGGACATGGATTTAACAAATGCACAAAAGGACAGAATCATACAGCTCAATGCTCTGGATGAGCTCCGAAAGAATGCCCTGGAGCACACTAAGATAATACAGAATCAAAGAATAAGGTGGCATGATAAATACATTAAGGAAAATAAATTCAAAGTAGGAGATTGAGCTCTACTTTATGAATCACAATATAAGGACAATCTTGGCAAATTGCAAACCAAATGGTTGGGCCCATATGAAATTGAGAATGTATTTGCTAATGGTTATGTTCAACTTGTTACAATTGATCCTGTTAGATTCAGGCTGTTAGTTAATGGACACCGCCTCTGGTTGTACCATAAACCAATCTCCAAAGAAGAATTCATGCAACAGTTCATTCAAGATCCTGCAACTAATCCTCCTGCAGCCAAAGGTTTTAGCCTTTCTCCTACAACTTCACCATAATTTTGAAATGCATGCTCATAATAAAGGTTTCCTTTTTAAGGAAACCCATTTTTCTTCATTTCCACTTGTCGCCACATTTCACTTCTTTATCTTCCCTCCCATCCATCCATTCCATTCATTCATCTCATCTGCCCACATCACCCATCCACCTCATTCATCTACACCACCCTTAATTATGATCCCATTCCCAACTGTCATCTCATGTCAAGGCTATCATCTTTCTCAGCATGCACAAACATTTAATGAAGGTACGCAATATCTTTTGTTATCACATCATTGATTTATTTAATTTTATTTATTTACTACTATGTCCGTATCAGTCATTATTACCTGATCTCCACCTATTCTTTAGTACATGTGAGGACACATGTCATACTTTAAGTAGGGGGTGGGATAATCCACTCTTTAAACCTATCTTTTCGCCGTTGTCACAATTGCTCAGATAATCTTTCTTTATTATTTTTTTGGTACTTTCCAAATATGATCGCATGTCTTTTTCATTGCATATTTTTCATTGTAAATCAATTAAAACTGCTTGTTCAAGAAGTTCATTTTTGGAAAAGAAGAAAAAGTGACGGTGGGACAGAAAAGAACCAGAGTAGAAAGGGAAATTTTTGGATTTTTAGAAAAGAGTTGAGTTTAGCTAAGGAAAAACTATGAACATGGGTGGTCAACTTGTAAGACATGAGCCTGTAGCTCATGAGCTATTAATGTAAAATCCTTAAACTGCCCAAGCATTCAGCCTTTGTGGATGGTTGAATTACTTTTTGAGTTTAAATGATTTCAATGAGGAGGCTGCAAGAAAATTTTTGAGAACCCTTTCTGAAGGTGAGGCTATTGTATGGGGTCTAGCAGTTGTTGTAACTAAAGAAAGAATTGCTGAAGTAACCAGGCTTCCAGCTGTTAGAGAAAATTTTTCTTCAGATGCTGTCTCTGCAAGGGCTGAATTTACAATACCCACTGATGGACCTTTGGAAGTCTCCAAGTAGGGATGCAAGTGAGTGTCGTTGCCTCCTCCATATTCAAAATATGCTGCTTTCATAATCAAATATTTAACATGTGAAGGTCATTTCTCTTACCTGCATTCTTACCATTTCAAATTGCTAAGTCATATGAGACATGAATTAGCTATAAATGTTCTAAACTTTTTGTTAAAATTTCTAGAACAATGTTCCCACAGAACCCAATAGGGGAAGGATAATTCTATTGCTCACCATGGCCTCATAAAATTATTCATTGAATGCTCTTTAAGAGATGTACCACCTCTTTCCTAGCAAGAATTTGTTGCCCAGAAGAGCTTGCAAATTCCAGAACCCCCTAGGGCACTTCCCCCACGGCCTCAGAAAAAGAAAGTGGAAATAGCGTCCACCAGTAGGAGAACGGGGCAAGGGTCATCTACTTCTGCAGCACCTGGTCATGCAGCTCTCACACTAGAGTCTTCTACCTAGGTGCAAACTAGGGCTACTAGTAGAAGAGAGAGGAAAAACAAAGGCCAGAAAGTCATCTGGGGTGGAGCACACCCCATAATCTGACCCTCATTCTCAGAAAAGGTAGCGTTCTTCTCCTACAGCATCTTCTCCTACAACAACACCTATTGCCGTCACCAGTTCACCATCATCCTCTGAAAAGGATGAACCTTCTAGGCAGTTCAAAAAGAGGAAGGCCACAAGAACACCTCCTACAGCTGCAACTTTGCCAAGAAGAGTTTCCACAAGGAAACAATGTAAAGTATCCCCTGCTTCACCTCAACCTGAGGTTATTATAATTTCAGAGGAATCTGTAGAGTCTAAATATGATGTTTCTCAGAATGTGTCTGAGAGTGTTGCACAGAGTTCATTTGTTATTCCTGAAGAAGAACAAATTGAGACAAGGGAAGTTGAGCATAATGAAAGGGGGGTACCAAGTCTTGATGACTTGGCTATTGTGGCTATGCAGATTTTGGAGGAAGCACAATCTTCTCCACAGCAGCAACAAGAATTCATCCTGCAGCAACATGAATTCATCCTGCAACAACAAGAGGAACAGACTGAACAATTGGAAGTGGCCAATGAAGCCTCATTTCCCCCTGCAACTTGTCAAGCCATTGTTGTCTATAAAAAGACATTTTTGATTGAGTTTTTGGAATATGTCAAAGCCACATGGAGACTGGCTATATTGCAAACCTTGAATTTTTGCCACCTAGCCTAGACTGAAATGCAACAAAGTCTATGGGTGGAAGAAAAGAAGAAACTGAAAAAGGAAATTGAAGGTTAGAAACATGAAATTCAAGAGTTAAAGGAGAAAATGGATGAAATGCTGAAGGTAACTGGTCAGATTATGGAATGCAGACCACCACCCAAAGTTTATGCTTTGTGCCTCAAAGAACAGTTCTTGTGGTTCCAACTAATGAGAATTTCTAGAAATCAAGATCCTATTCTTCACACTGCTAAAAAATTCTACGATGCATACCAGACAACCCCTAATTGGCTAAGAAATTCTTTGTGTGAATTCTATTTACATGGCTTTTTAATTCCATTTGAAACAGAGTGGAATCCCCTTCTGTATATTGGCGACATCTATTTGAGATCACTTATGTCTTGGGCAGCAAATGAAGCAAACTATGGGAGGCAATGGGAAGCATAGGAAGAAGCCGAAAGAAATGATCCTGTTCCATTGCGCCCTAAGAGTTCAAACCCCCATAAAATGTTGAAAACCTGGCTTACTTTGGCATATGGCTTTAATAATGATACAACTAGGATGAAAATATTTGATCTCAAAAAATAGGTATATGATGAGTTCCAAGAACAGTCATACTCATTTTGGAGACTGTCATACTCCAGAATTGAAAAGAGGTGGGAGAGATTAACTATTGGGTTAAGAAAGTCTAAGCCTCACAGTCCCCTAAATTTTACGGCAGCTCTTAAACAATCAAGCAGATATATACAGTTGGGACTTCAAAAGAGGTTTGAATTATGGTTTCCCTTATCATTTAGACCTTGTGTGCTAATGTGGCCTCTTTATCCCTACCAGGCTACAAATATTAATGAAGATACAGATGCCCATAGGTACGAAAGGTGGCAAAGTTCCAGAGGTTTTATTACAAATTTGGAATTCCATTTCAAGGTCATCCCTCAATCGCTAATTTCAGAGAGACCACCAAAAAGTTTAATGCTGGAGGACCAACATTGGGTTAAGTAGGGGGAAAATGATGAGCCCAAAATATTCTCATAGTTTGGATATCATGGTTTATTTTTAATACCTTTACTTTTGTTGTTCATGGTTGTTTAACTCTTCTGAAACCTTTTATTGGGGGATATCCTATAGCAATTCACTTTCATGTTCTTGCAGCCTATCATGTTGACTTATCTATATTTATTACCCCGTTTGACTCCCTAAATGATTGGTATAACACATGTAGTTTTTGAATGATGAAATAGATTTAAATGTGTGATTAATGAATGGATATTATGTATGTGCCATGTGCCTTTTCTTGCGCATTTGTTACCTTGTGTTTGACAGGTTGTTGAAGAAAGTATGATCGAGTCAAGCACAACTGATCTCAGCCTTGCAGTAAAGTCCATTTCTTGCATGACTTTGATGAAGCTCTAGTGAAGACTCTTTGACTGAAACTATTGTGAAGGATTTTTAATGACAGTTATTTTGGAAAGAGTGGATTGCTAAATTCTCTCTAGATCGGGTTGAATGGATAAACTCATTTATGAAGTCTATTCCTCGATTTTGGGATACATTTTATATCCACATCTTTCTTTGTTAGGGTTAGTTAGTTGTTTTCCTGATTTAAATAAGTGTTCCTCCTATGCGGGTGAACAAGTAGAAGTAAGACAGAAGCATAAGGAGATATAAAGATATCATGTAAGAGTCAGTATGATAATAAAAAGTAGAATCTATATGACAAGAGACAGAGTTTGTTGTTAGTTTTCATATGAACAGAACAATGTATACCATTGTGAGTTTATGAATAAAATTTGACGAAGTTCTGATTTTAGCACTTGCATAATTAGTTGATGCTTGCTAAGGGGGGCCACTTAGTAAATACTTGTAGTTAGTTAGTTAGCTGTTCCTTTTCTGTTGATCATCAGTTAGATTTTATCTTTGAAGTTTCTATGCAAACTCAGTCTTATATTGTTCCTGCAACATCAGGAATCCATCCCTGTGTTTGTTCCTATAGCATAAGGCCAATTTATAGTTTGTCTCTCAGTCGTAGTTGTTATGATTTCTACTTTGGTTAGATTATGGTTGAGTTAAGATAACTTTGCATTACCTTCCTATAGCGTAGGTAGAATTCTTTCCAAGTATTTATTTCTATTAAGTTGTGATTGAAACTAGTTCTTAGTGCATATATTGTGCTGCTCCATTTCAAGTATACGTTCCCTGGTTTGACAAGTAAATGAACGACCATGAAAAGATATTAGTTGCCTGCTGGAATGTCCAATTCCCAAGATAGGTTTTGTCATGATTTTCGTATCCTTTTGTGGGTGCGACCACACCTAATGTCATTTATTGGCACATTCATCAAAACATGCACATCCTTGGCCCATTCACGTGGTGACAAGTGGCTTCTTCTTATCGATTGGGTTTGTATCCCACATCCATCCCATTTTCTTCTTCTCTCATCAAACTCTTCTATAAATGGAGAGGCTATCCTTCATTCTCATCATCCACAATCTTCATGCAAAGTTACTCTCTTCACATTGAGAGCTAATTTTGTCCATTGTCATAGCATTGCATCTTCATCACTGACTTGTCAAGGGTTGGGAAAGGGCCACTTTTCATAACAAAGTGGCACCAATCCACTATGGAATAGGTATACTTCATGTTATCATATGTTTTAATTATTGTGTTATTTGTTTGCATTTTGAAGCATGATGTATTATTTCATAGGGATGTTGGATATTTGTTTTGTTTTAAATAACTAACCATGCTAATGTGTGTATTATAGTTTTAGCAATTTGAAATTTTTCACATCTACAAAATGGTGCTAGAAGGAGGGATCGAGCCCACAACCACCATCAATGCTTGTCTATGTTTGTTTATGCTTGTATTTCTCAAGGCTTTGATCAAGTACAAATTTATGTTCACATTTTAAAGTTTGAGTAGATTTACAATTACTGACTTTCAAACATAAGGCCATTGTATTCCTATTTATAAATGACAATTTTTTTGAATTTCTTGTGTGGGAGTTCTTTCCTCAAGCTGGCTAACATGCAGAGTCTTCCCATTTATGTATTAACAAAAGATTGGAAAAATTTCTTCACTAGCTATATATATCGTACATGCCTACTCTTCGCGTAGGTATGAAAAGATCATAAACGAAGTAAGGACACCCTAATAAATTGAAGGCAACATGTACAAGAGCCTCATCCAAGAAAGTTGAAAAATATCCAAAGCAATAGATCTTTTTCCTATCTCCAAGAGCTTGCAGTAACCAATATAGTATGTGAGGTAGAGAAGGTACGCTAGTATTACAATCAAAAAATCCTAAACTAGCCAAGTTAATGATCACTTGAATGTTTGTTTCTATTGTCAATTTGATATTCTGATGCCAGATTTATCACATATGCACCTTACTATTTAACAATGGTATCTTAGGCCTAAATAATATGCACTTTATTGATAGTCATACACTTTTATTGATATTGGGCATCAGAATTAGCATTTTGTTTATAGCTTAGTCAAGGTTGTTAATGGGGCCCCTAGACATGGTGAAACTAGACTATTTTTGCATAAAATATGTTGTGTTTAGGGTATTAAATTCTGGTGGCACATTTCTTTGCTAAATCTGCATTCAAAGGTGAAATAATTCTCAACATATAGTCGGTACATGAGTTCTTGCCTTCATATCTTTTTAAATTTTTGTCTTCGAAAAAGTGATGCCAGTAGATTCCACAATTATTTCTATTAGATCTGACAAAATCTTTTATTCATGCGTTATATGAATGTTTGTATCCTTTTTCAAAGCTCCCATTTGCATGCAAGCAGGTTCAATGTGGAAAAAGGCTAAGGAATTTATCTGTACACATGCATAAACTAAGAAAAGTCTTTAAAAAGAGCCTTAAAGGATATGAAAGGTTGTTGGATATGGTTGTACACATGCCAAATGCATTTTCTTGAAATTCTTCTTTTTTTAAAAAAGACATTTATTTGCTATCCTCGTACGCTTGCAAGTTGCATTAGCTTTGAAGTTTTCTCAGAAAGAATTTGGGCACGGCCTTTTTCACCTACCATTTGCATTTTCTTGAAAGTTTCTACAACCCTTCCAACAAATTAAATCTATGCATACCCAACATTTCTTGCGCTCCAAGAGACCACATCTTCTTGAGGCATTCGGTCAAAATAGTTCATGGGCCTTGTCTATGAATTTCTCATATTTCACACCCATCTGACAGGGTTGTTGTAGGAATAACTACAAATTTAATTATGTCTTGATATGCCCGGCATCAATAGTGGAGGAAAATAGGATGACAAGCTAGAAAACCAAGAGGGGATGTAGCGAAATAGGTCAATAGTTGAAAAGGTCGACACAATAGTCCACAACCAATAACCATTCCCTTCCGAGAATCACAGAAATGGAAATTGAGTGTTAGATAAATGTGGCAGGGCTCCACATCATGGTAGAGTCTATTTTTCTAAAAGTTGCTTTCTCACGAGCTCACGTACACACAAATTTCAAGTTGTTTCTTTCACTGCTACTCTCACACTGCCTATAAAGGCCATATTCTGAATCTCCTTCAGTGAAACCACCATAGCAACAAGTAATTCTTTTTCAAAGAGCTCATTAACAAGGCCTACCTACTGTCAACTTATAATCAATACCAAGCAATTCTGTTTTGACAGGTATTCTACTGAAAGTGGATACTTCATTTGAAGGATGCATTTTATTATATGGAAATAATTGAACTTGATACGTATTTAAAGCTTTGGATACTACATATTATATTAACAATTCAATATAGGAAGTATAGTAACTACTAATGAAGCCATAATTCAATGTTAGATATGTGCAAATGACTGGGACCGCGACCTCATTAATACAATAGATAACAATCCAAATTGCTTGGATGTGTTCATTAAACTTCAAATTCCTCAATCATGTGATACCTACAATCTCTATATTGTCTCATGGTGTAGAATCTTAAATTTTCAGACATATGAGAAATCGGCTTACCCTTGTCAAACTTATTACACTCAACTTTGAAGAAATCCACACTAGAATTGAATATTCCAACATAGGGTTTACTAAATATGCCATGTTTGCATAGATTGAAGGGTGCTACATGCACATAAATTTGCTATATTTTCTTTGCATTTGACTTTGTTTAAAGTTGTATGTACTACCTACCTACCCACAGGAAAATCCATTGATTCAAAGCAAACATATGCTCCTCTTTTAAAACAAATCTTACCATGATGCCCACTACACAAATCTTCAAGATTGATGTTGTTAATTTATGACATTCTACATAATGAGTGATAGGTGAATGCATGCCATAAAATTATTTAAGGGAGTAAAGTCATAGATATTACATTAAATACCAAAACATTTATATCTTGAATTCACTCATTTTTTGTTTTACAGGTATCTTGTTGATTGATTTATGACATTCTACAGGCTTAAGTAAATGAGAATCAAAATCTTTACTTGTCAAGATTTGTTGGTTTTAAATTGCCTGATATTGGATTGCTAATGAGAATTGTAGGGATCTTTGTTAAATGTTTTAACTAAAGGCAAAGAATTTGCAAATCAAGACTCTAATTAATGATTCATTTCATTAGTTTGAAATCATTAGTCTTTTTTCATTTAAAAATCATTCTATTATTTAAGGTTAATGCTTAAAATGATTTTAATTGAATAACTTGATTTTCTTTCTTGATAGGAAAATGAGAGAGGAGGGTTTTTGATTTACACGAAGAACTCATAATGTTGAAACATTGGAAGAAATCCTTGAAGAATCTTGGAGTTAAAAGGGATTGAAGCTTTAAATTTTTAAGTTGACAAAGCATTTTAAATGCTGAGGGCTTCCATCCTATGCTTTAGTTTTCTGTTTTAGATCAACTCACATCTTTTGGGGCTCTTAAAAAGAACATTTTTATTTTCACGACAAAGGGCTTAAAAAGAAATTTAGGACAAACTTACTAGAGTTGGTTTTTGGATTTAACAATTGAACAAGGAAACTTTTATATCTCGTTTCAATGGTGCTTTAAAAAAATCAAAATCATTGCTTTGTGGACTTTAAAAAGAACATCTATTGCTTTGTCTTGTAATTGCTTACTCAAACTAACACCATTGAAAAGACATATGCACTTCTCTCGTGCCTCACGGTGATCTTGAGAATCAAGAGGCTTTTTGGTGGTCTTAGGTTGGGATAAAGTGATTTTTCCCACACTTCATTTTGGAACTAAAATTGAGCAAAACATCTTGCGAGTGTGAGTAAGCCTTTCACATCTATTCGAGCTCTTTGTTTCTCAACAAAGATTGATCGAGTTATGGATATGTTTTCTCACTTTTGTTTATCTTAGAGGGTCTACATTGGGGAAAAAGTACTCACCCAAGGGAAAGACTCAATCAGTAACACTCTAAAGCCAAGAGTATTTCCATCTAGGATATACAAGTGGGTACTAGAACAAAGGCCAGTATCACATGGTTGGCTTCGATGAGAAGGGCAGCAATGGTCTCTCACCTTGATGGGTCAACTTCTACAAATGGAGAGTCTGAATTAAAACCCTTGATGTAGAAATTTAGAAATCCCTATCTATTTGTTGGTGCAAGAATGCTCGTTCTGAGGCTGCCCCACACTTTTATAGTTTTTAGTAGAAATGGAAAGTATGCCATGGGAGTTTCATGGGTATTGATCCTTGGTTGCCCCGAGAAGTGAGTGTCATGGAGGGGAGCTAGTGGGGTCAAGCATCTAACCATTCACTAAAAATAAGCATAGGTGGTCTTGTCCAAGTGGGGACCCAACAAGTACAGTATTTCATATCCATAGGATTGTGCTTGTTCTTGGTTACAAAACACTTTGATTGTTCATAAACATTGGGAAACAATCATTTAACATTGTCATAAAAACTTCAAACCCTTTAGGAAATTTCTTACCCTTGGGATTTTATCCTTAGAGGTTTCTAAACACTTGGATTTATATCTCAATTTTCTTACTAAATTTAACAATATGTAACCCTTTTCTTGATTTCATCAAAGTTCCACATGATATATTTTGTGGAATGAGAAGAAGTTGAGACATTGGACATCTAGTTTGAGAATCTAATCAAGAAGTGTTTGTGATAAAGTGAAATCATTAAGCAAAGACTAAAAACAATTGAACCCCACACATGTGTCTCCAATTATTTCTTGTAAAATCAAGATCAAGAAACCAAAGGTAAAAGCTCTTAGTCTGAAAGATCACCAAAAGCATCTATCAATGCTATACGAATTTAGATGAAGACTGATTTTTAACTTTTATAGAAAAGCTTCAAGAAACAATCCTAGTTTGTACTCATTCTATTATTGTCAAAACCCAAATATTTTTAGGGAGTTTGAGCACCTTGTCTAGAGAAAAGCACATTCTTCAAAATCGAGGTCTAAACAAGTGCTTTTCTAGGGTATGTGCAGGATCATGATGGGCCAAAAAGTGGCAATATGATGGGTATGTAGTTGACGACTTTTTTTTACCCAAAATTGATGAAACGAAAAGGGTTTTTAAAAGAGATTCTCAGCTTTCCACCAATATAAATTATTCTTTACTTTGAATTTAATAAGTAATTATTATTCATTTTAAATTATTCAAATTACAAGTAAAGTCTTGATTGATAGACTGATTGAAAAACATCTATAGCTTTCAAATGGTATCACATTTTTTGAATCCAAAACATGTGTCACATTCTATGATATGCATACTATAGGATTAAGAAAAGAAAAGTTGAATTTCATGAAGTTTTGACCAAGTTAAGGTGGTTAGACATACGAGTTTTTTATATTTTTTAAAATTTGTAATAAAAAATTCATAATTAAATATTTAATTACAAAAAAATATGCATCACATCGGGACATGAGTTCTCTACTTATATCTAAAATATTGTAAAAAAATATTATCATTTTATTGTGGTTAGGGTGGTCAAACAGACACCTACTTCTTATTTTTTCCTTGAAATTTAAGTACTACTACATTGAAATTTCAAAATTTCACCAAATATATTTCTTTTATTTTTAAACAAACCTAGTAGTTTAGAAACTAAATATAGTTTTCTATAGATTCTATTATTACATATTTTTGAAATAATATAGATAACTTATTCAAATTTTTATGTCAAGTTGCCTAACTTTTATTTTTCTATTTCTTTTGCCACTTAAGGACCTATTTTTTCCATGATGATCCAACACATACCCTTTACGTAAACATAGGATAAAAATCAAACCTTCGTCCATCTTTGAATATCAAACCAAAATCATCTCATCATCAACTCTTTGAAAATCTTAGAAAAATCCTTCATGTTAAACTTTGGGAAAATCATTTGAAACAAATAAAAAATCGTCTTGTTTGATTACATGTGTGTAGTTTCATCCTTCTCCACATATTTAGTCAAATTATCAAACCTTGTGGACAAATTTATCCCTTGATAACATCCAACATCTTGGGGTTTAGGAGTTCATAATCCAAAATCAAAACCCAATCAAAATAATCATCTTGTTTGGTTAGGTGTGTTTAGATGAATCCTTCTTCTCACACTTAGTCAAATTAGCATCTTGAGGAAAAATTCACTCTAGGACAACATCCAACCTCTTAGAGTTTATGAGTTTACAATCCAAATCCAAATCAAATACATCTAATCCCAAATCAAAATCAAACATCAAATCCAAGTCCTAAAAGTTTAACATATCCTTCAAGATTTCTCAAGAGTTCTAATAATCCATATCATCCATTGTTCATTTCACCATCATCCTTTTGATCCTTAAATCATCCTAAATTTTCTCTTTTGTACCTAAAGTTAGATCAATCCAAAGAATTGGAGATTCACCTCCCACATTCTTGAAGTTTGATCCCTATTTTATGGTGCAAACTAGATGTCAACACAAGGGGAACATGGAAGCCAACAAAGAAACATCTACTTCAAGTGACTTGAGTTAGACCACTCCCGAAATGAATCCATTTGGGTCTGGAAGTATCATGATTAACCTTACTCCATTTTTGCAAGAACATCAAGAGGAAGGTGTCCAAGTAGAGGATCTTACCAATACTCCGTTTGGAATGTCACAAGAGGAAATCATAGACATAGTTCAAAATCTGGAGAATCATAAGATTATTAGCATCATGATGAGACTCAATCCCTCACTATACATGCTCGAATTAGCAAAGCAAGGGGTTAAAATCCCTTCCAATTTTGATGTGAGCACGATTGTGAAACCATATTTTGAGGTTATACCTCTAATTTCATCCACACTCCCCATCTCATCTACACCTCCATTTCAAAACATCACTCAAAACATCTCCCAAATCACCTCATCCATTGCTCCAACTCAGCCCATTGTTAATAAGGTAAGTTCATTTCTCAATGCTTTACAAACACACCCCCTTTTCAATAGTCAAGATCTAGATGAAAACACCATATTGGGAAAACCGTACCCCAAAATCCATTACATACATATGTTCCCCTCACTTTTCATGATCCCAATGACCCATCATCATCATCCTTTCACGCAACACCTCAAAGTTCTCTCCCCATAACCTCACAAGGAGAAAGTGATTTATTTGGACTAGGGGGCATCTTTGACACTACATCTTCATCATTCCCCCAAGGGAGTATGCCACTCATGTTTCCACCACTTCCACAATTTCCATCAATATCCACATTGCCTCTTGGTTTAGGGCTTCCCCCTCTACCAAATATCAATCAAAAAAATCAAACCAACATCCTAAACATAAATCAAAGAATTACATCAAATCCTCAAATCTTTCCATCGATATCACAACAATAGATAGAAACCACACAAAAAATCACCTCATCATTAACCATCCCCCAAACATCTCAAAAAATTGTCTCATAAGGACCAAGTATATCAATCGTACCATCCACCACTCAAAACCAACTCATCAATACAACGGTGCCTCTCATCACCACAACAAACACCATTCCAAATCCACCTCCACCACCACTACCACCAAACTTGAACACATCAAACCAATATAGTATTATGTTGCAAGCCACTTAGCCAGTTGCCTATCAGAAGGAACTATAGAAAATCCAAAGCTGACAAGCTGCACAACAAGCCACTCAAGCAACGCAAGCTACCCAAGCAGTGCAAGCCACTCTAGTTGCAAAACAAGCGCAACAAGCACAACAAGCACAATAGGATGCACAAGCCCAAACCTTATTGAAACAACAACAACAACAACAAGTTGCTTAGGCTGCACAAGCACAACCTCAAGCTCAAGCTCAAGCCCAATACAAAGCCCAACAAGAATAAGCACAAGCTCAAGCTCAGGAACAAGCCCAATACTAAGCTCAACAAGCACAGGAACAAGCACAATATCTCACACAACAACAAGCAGCCCAACAACAAGCATATCAACAAGCACTAAAAAAATACCCAAAACAACAAGAAGTAGCTTGATTAGTAGCCCAACAAAAAGCATTATTGGTACAACAACAAGCTTAGCAACATGCACTAATAGCATAGTGACAATAGGATCAACAACAAGTGTTGTTGGTACAACAAAAAATTGCAAGAATACATGGTGAAACAAAATGTGCAAACACCAACCAACCCAAACCATCCCACCGACAATTGAACCACCTCAAAATACCTTCATTCCACTCACTGATCTACAAAATAATGTGTCAACAAAAAACAGGTTTCTCTCGCAATACATGCTTGACCTTCAATCAGGGCGGAGTATGAAAACACCCAGCAACTTGTGTCTTTATCCATTCGACAGGAGCCTTATAATGAAACCATTCCCAAAAGGATTTGAGACCCCCAAATTCAATAAATATCATGGGATAGGAAACCCTAGAGATCACATCAAGGAATTTTAGGTTCATTGCATGGAAGTCGCATATGACGATACCTATTTGATGCAACAATTTCCTAGGAGTTTGGCTGGCCATGCCATGGAGTGGTTCTCTTGCCTTCCTCCTGGCATCAAGAAGTTCCAATAAATCATTGATGCATTCATTAAAAATTATGCATTCAATATCAGAATGGATGTCAGTCTAGAGGAATTATCGGCTCTGAAACAAGGAAAGAATGAATCATTTGCTTCATTCCTACAATGATGGTGATCCAAGGCCAATCAGAGCAAATGGGTCATGCCTGAGGAACAACAAGTGTGCACCTATCATATCAAACATCGAGGAGCCTTGGCATTCCATCTCAAAGTGCAAGGCATCGTAACATATGACCAATTGATTTCCAAGGCACTCAATATCAAACGGGCCCTTATGACACAACCTAGAGGATTAACTACATATCCTGAACAACAGAGCAATCACCCACTAGTTACAATAAGAAACTTCGCACATGGGCAAGAAACAAAAATGTTACCAACAATGGTGTCATCGATGACAAATTTTTCATCAGTGCACCTTGGAAAAAAAAACCTACACCATAACAACAACTTCAAAACCATCATCAAAACAACCATCAAGCAAACACAACAACACAACAACCGAACAATAAAGTGATAAAAATGTTAACGATCAAAGGGGACCACCTCAGCGAAGAAAGAACTCTCCCAAGTGGAATTACACTACTCTTGGGGAACAACTCAAGGTCATAATGAAGAAACTAATAAATTAAAACCTCATCAAGGCTCCCACCTATGAGAATTACAAGGAACCAGATGTGAAACCACCCTGGTACAATGAAAATCAACTTTGTGACTTCCACAAAATCAAAGGGCACACCACTAGCAGTTGTATGAGGTTGAAAAACCTAATCCAAGACCTTATTGATAAAAAAATCATAAATGTGGAGCAGCCAGCAAGAAATCAGAACCTCAAAATCTACACAAATTCGATGCCTAACCATAACAATAAAGGAAACAATAACACTGATAAGGGGAAAGGTACCTTCAAGAGTGTGAATCATGTGTATGACCATGTCATTGCATCCCTAGATGACTACTGTGCTACCATCACCATCAAAGGATCCCATGCTGATTGTGGAGTCACCACAAGAGGCAAGAAAATTACAATTGCAGGATCATCTCAGCTAGACAGAGCACCCGTGCCTAACCCAAGATTTGTTCCCAATGGTTACAATGTCCTTGATCAGCTGAAAAGAACCCCAACACAAATCTCCATCATGGAGTTGCTAAAAATTTCATCCACCCACAAGAAAATCCTTGAGGAAATATTGGCTTAATCAACCATCCCCACAGATCTTGATGCAGAAAAATTCCAAGCTATGATCAGAAACATTATCACTCTGAATCTCCTTACATTCTCTAATTAGGACTTTCCCGCTCAACCATCTCACAACCGTACATTCCATTTGGAGGTCCTCATACATAAAAATAAAGTTAAGCGAGTCTTGGTGGATGGAGGTGCAGGCTTTAATATGTGTTCCCTTAAGCTCATTAAGAACCTAAAAATTATCAAAGGATTCCATTGAAAAAGGAAAAGGTATTACAATTAGAGTGTATGATGATCAAGAAAGAGTGTCAAGAGGAAAAATCCAAATCCCTATTCAAGTGGGGCCAGCTATCATGGAAACTACCTGTCAAGTCCTGGACCTTGACTTTCCTTATAACATTCTCCTAGGACGTTTGTAGATCCATACAATGCAAGCAGTAGCATCAACCTTCCATCAATGTGTCAAATTCACATATGAAGGACAAGAGGCCACCATCCATGGAGATCTTGAACCATTCTCCTACTGCAAGAACCTAGAGGTAAAATACTACAAAATTCCTCAAGTTCCTAAAAATGATGAAGGCCCATCAACACCATACATTGATCCAACCACTCTCACTTCCACTTCTATGATAGAGACACCCACCACTCTCACCATCCCCATGATCTCTAATATCAAAGTCATCATCCAGAATAATGGTTGTGGAAACTACATAATTCCCAAAAATGCTTTTGTGGTAGGAGAGTTACCACAATCTCCTAGATCACAAGGACATCCGCAATCAATTGAAGCCTCCATATCCCAAACATCCCTTGAAGGTTAAACCAACTTCAGAAGTTGGGGAGATCTCAGTTGAGAAGTAATAGAGGAGGACCCATCTCATCTCCAATACCAACACAATAGACCAACAACCAATCTAGCAATGGATGACAGTAGAAAAGGTTTTCAAAAGATGCCCACAATGAGCTATGATAGAAACCAAAAACTAGGGAAAAATGACAACGAGCTTCTAATACCCATCATTCCAGAGACGTGAATGAGAAATATTTGCCTTGGATGTACCCCTTCGAGTATAGCCATACGTGGCTGAAGTCCTCTAGTTAGAAATGTCAATAATCCTCCTCAACAATCAATAGTCGAAGTTCGCTTACCCGTATCTACAGGTCGAGTCATAGACAACTTCACATTTGACATAACTGACATCTATAGTAATAGTGATGACGAGGACCCCATAACTAACCTACCCATTCTCTTTGAGGAAACCACCCTTATCATGATTAGCACTATGTCATTTGAGTCCACTAACCATCAAAATCATGAAATCTACCTAGTTTACCCCCAACTCATCGATTACAACCAATGAGGACCACCAATTCTTGACACATTCGAAAACAATGAGGAACTCTAAGAATTCATAGTACTGTAGGATAATATTCCATGTGGGGATCACAAAGCAGGATTCATCATCGAGCTGGATACACATGCATATTATGGGTAAACGATTGAATCCCTTAGTCGCAAAAGCAAAAAATTGAGAATAATCTCTAGGTCCTTGAGTGAAAACCACATTGTGGCACTCTCTGACCCAAAAATAGTAAAAAGAAAGGACACATCCAAAGGTGAAATCCTCTCTGAGGTTTCTGAGGATGGGGGATTCAATCTTCCTCTCAGAGCTTTACAGCAAGAAAAATCAGTAGTCATAGCTAAAAAATGCAATCCAGTTAACTTGGGAACAAAGGAGACCCCACATATCACATTCTATATAGAGTCATTACTATTAGAAGAGCAAGAAATTCTAGTTTCTTTCCTAAGAGAACATAATGTCAACTTTGCATGGAGCTATGTGGACATGCTTGGACTTGATCTAGAGATTGTGGTCCATCATCTAGTAGTCTATCTTGAAGCAAACCCTGTCCAACAAATAATGAGAAAAATGCATCCTTAGATCGCCCTACTAGTCAAAATGGAATTGAATAAGATACTTGACGTAGGATTCATATGACCAATTGACTACCCCGAGTGGATATCAAATACGGTTCTTGTTTCAAAACCAAATGGGGGCATTAGAATTTGCGCAGACTTCAAGGACTTAATCAAAGCATGTCTGAAAAATGATTTCCCATTGCCTAACATTGACATGATTGTAGACATGATAGCAAGACATGAAATGATTTCTCTGATGGACAGTTTCTTGGGATACAACCAGATAATGATTGCTAAAGAAGACCAACAAAAAATGACCTTCACTTGTCCATTGGGAACTTACTACTAGAATATGATGCCATTCGGCTTGAAGAATGTAGGAGCAACATACCAAAGGGCCATGATGTTAATTTTTCATGAAATGATCCACAAAACTGTCGAAGATTATGTCAATGACATACTAGCTAGATCCATAAAGAGGAAGGATCACATAGCAACCTTGACTACCATTTTTGTTAGATTGGAGGAATACAAGGTATGATTAAATCCAAAGAAGTGTGTCTTCAACGTACAATCAGGAAAGTTGCTAGGATACATGGTGTCAATGAGGGGTATTGAGGTAGACCCTACCAAGGTAAAAGCAATCCTTGAGATGGAGGCACCTAAAACATTGAAAAAACTGAGAGGCCTCCAAGGTAGGCTTCAGTCCATCTGTAAATTCATAGCACAATTGGCAGACAAGAAAAACCCATATTTTCACCTACTTCATAAGGAAATAGCGTACAAATGGGATGAAAAGTGTAATGAATCCTTTGAAAAAATCAAAGAACATCTGCTCACACCATTGGTCCTCATGCCACTGATCCCAGGAAAGCTATTAATCCTCTGTGTCAGCAACATTAACAACCCTCGGTGCTCTTATAGCTCAGCACGATGAAAATGGGATGGAGAGGGCCATATATTACATCAACCACACAATGGTTGGGCATGAGTTAAACTACTCATTTATTGAAAAATAATGTCTAGCAGTAGTGTTTGATTCACAAAAATTTAGGCATTACATGTTGGCACACAAAATCAAACTCATCGCCAAGATTGACCCCTTCAAGTACCTACTGTCAAAGGAAATTCTCACTAGAAGGATGTCCAAATGGATCATGATTCTATCTGAATATGACATCAAATATGTGGAATGAAAATAAATCAAAGTCCAAGTGATCATAGATCATCTTGTAGAGGCAACCGTGCATTCAGAGAATCCACTCATATTAGAGTTTCCAGATGAATCCATATTCAATCTTAGCATAGCTAACCACTGGAAACTCTACTTTGATGGTTCCTACACACAACATGGATCAAGAGCCGGTGTCTTATTTATCACCCCACAAGGGGATTGCATACCGAGGTCCTACAAATTGGCATTCCCTTGCACTAATAATATTACAGAATATGAGGCCTTAACCATAAGTCTTAGAATAGCAGTGCAGTGGAACATCATGGCCCTCAAGGTATATGGAGACTCCCAGCTAATAATAAATCAAGTGAATGGTGACTACTAGACTAGGGATGATAAGTTGACTCCATACAAAAATTTGGTAGAGAGCCTCAAAGAATCATTCATTGATATCACATTTGAGCAGATTCCTAGAGAAAACAACAGAGCAGCAGACGTCATTGAAACAATTGGATCCCTACTAGACATCCCTCACAATGTCCCAAAACATGAATTCCTAGTAGAGCAACTTCTCATGTCTGCATTTGAGGTACCAGAGTCAGAATTTCTATGTGAAATTGTTGGTCTCGGTGATCCTTGGTACCATGACATTTATACTTACCTAGGAATAGATGTCCTACTTGTTGACTTACCCTCAAGCCTAAAAATAATATTTGTCAAGAAAGCATCCTGGTTTGTCATCCTAGGAAACACCCTTTACCATAGGAGCATTGAAGGAACCCTACTACGTTGTTTAAACATTGAGGAGGCATTGATTGTTTTAACTGAGGTGCAAAATGGTATTTGTGGTTCACACTCGAGTGTAATCACCCTAGCTAAGAAATTTCTGAGGATGGGGTATTATTGAGCTACAATGTAAAGAGAAGCACATGACTACGTGAAAAGGTGTCTACAATGTTAGCAGCATGGGGACCTCATCCATGCTCCAGCTCAAGAACTTCATTCCATCATCACACCGTGGCCCTTTTCACAATGGGGACTCGATCTCATTGGAAAGATAACCCCCACCTCATCTAATGGCCACAAGTTCATCATAACTGCCATTGAGTACTTTACCAAGTGGGTGGAAGCCATCCCCATGACATATATCACTGGAAAACAGATATCAGAGTTCATCCTGAACTACTTAATATGTCAATATAGTGTTCCCCAAGCTATTATCTCAAATAATGAGACACCATTCAAGAATTAGGATGTTCATGATCTATGTGAAAATTTCAAAATCCAACATCGCTTTTCCACTCTGTATTATCCCCAAGAAAATGGCCAAGCAAAAGCTACTAATAAAACCATTCTAAAAATCCTCAAAAAGATAGTCAATGACACAGATCATGATTGGCATCTGTAGCTAAATCTCACCCTTTAGGCCTATCGAACCAACATTCGCACACCCACCAATGCCACCCCCTTCTCCCTGGTCTACAAATCAAAGGTAGTATTAGCCGTTGAGATCAAGCTCCCATCACTAAGAATATCTTTGGAAAACCTCATTACGGATGAAGAATATCGAGTATCAAGACTCAATGAGCTAGAGCTACTAGATGAGTGGTGTATAAATGCTTTAAATCATTTGCAAGTCTATCAGAATAGACTCAAGAGGAGCTATAACAAGAAGATCAGAAGCAAGACTTTCCAAGTTGGAGAACTCATACTAAAAAAAGATCAAAAAAATGTCCAAAACCCAAATGACAAAGGAAAGTTTGAACCCAAATGGTTGGGAGCATTTGTCATCACAACAAATTACAAGTCAGGAGCATATCAGTTATCAACACCCAAAGGTGGGTTTCTACCTGAGCCCATGAATAGCTCCCATCTTAAAAAGTTTTATGCCTAATCTTTCGAGGTGTAGAACCAAAAATCAAAAAAAAAAAAAGTCCTAAAATGGTCAATTTGATGAAAACTTGGCAAACAGGTCCCGGTGACAACAAAAGAATCAAAAAAAAAATCAAAAAAAAAAAATCAAAAAAAGATTTAAAATAGTAAAGGAAAAAATCATCATATAGTGAAAACCATTTAGGTGGCATTTTGGGCAAGTACCTCGGTGAAAACCTAGAAAATAGGCACCTTGTGTAAATAAGAACTTTCCATCCACTAGGATCTTCAAGGCTTGTTTTGCATCATGTTGGTTTGGTTTTTTACAGTAACTAGGTTGGTCTTCTAATCTACCTATGGAATTTCCAATTTCAATCAAGGGCAGCTCGAGGACCTGGACCAACTAGCGAAGACTTTAAAAGCCTCCTACACTTCGGGCTCCACAAGACCTAGGAGGGTGATCCCTTTAGCAATATCAACAAATTAAAACACATACATAACAAAATATTGTTTAACAGATAATCTCATTTAATAGCTCAACATAATAGGATAATACCGAATAGAATTGGCTATTCATCAGTAATATCAACTATTCGGAGCATGAGATAACTACAACAAATAGGTATTTTTAAATGATTTTGAATTTATAAAATGTTTTTGAGACGCACTAAGCTACAAGATAAATCAGTGCCTAATTCTGGGCCATGGAGTCAAACACATAAAAAGAATTCATCAACAAATGACATTCAACTAATGGATTTAAATTGTTAATGCCTTGCATCAACTATTAGTGTCTTACACAAACAATCCCACTCTTGTTATCAATCAAAATCTCCTTACCAAATCCAACCTACACACTTGGAATCACTATTATCTACTCAAAGTATTTAACCATTTCTTTGAAATAGACCCATAAACAAATAACACAATCTCATGAAATTTAAGATGAAAAACTCAAAGATACTTTGTATTATTGAATTCATATGATTAAACTGCACAAGTATGGAGACAATTTGAAGATATTCATGAATGTGCACACACTTTCATGATTTATTTGCATAATCTGGTTGTATTTGCTCATGAAATCAGAAATTACAACTTACAGACTCAAATTATGACTCAAAACTTGACATTTCTCTATCTACCCCAACCTCATAAAAAACCTCAGAACCTTTTAAAATGAGAAGAGAAGATTCAGAAGAAGCCCTAAAGCTGATTCAGAGATGGCATTTGGAATCCTCTTCACCATTGATCCATAACAAAAAAGCCTCTCTCCTCTCTCTACAACAAACTTTGCCACCAAATGTCCCTTTGCTATTAGTTGCCAAACAATAGAAAAAATTCCCATGTGAAAATCTCTTCATTTTACCCAACTGTGAAAAATGCCTCAGCCTGTTGCTCGTGAAAAAGCTCTATTTCAGTTCTTTATTCTACTGCAGATTATATCCCACAAATAATAAAGTATCATAACTTTAATATTAGCCTCATAGTTATTTCATAAAGTGAATAAGTTCACTTTATTCGTTGCAGCCACTTTTAATTTACTCACTTCCTAATGAATAAAATAATCTACACAATGATATTTTATTCACTGTATTGAGCATTTGCCCAACAAAGTGAATATTAAATTCACTTGTTAACTTCACGTGCCATTTTCCCCTTTTCATTTTATTGAAGCCCTAATGAAACATATTTAATCAATCCATTTAGATGTTGACTCATCAACATTTAAAATTTTACCCTTAGAAAATTCAATGAAGGCCACTTTAAAATGTTTCCACTTGTCACCTTTGCATTTACTTCTCAGCAACATTTAATTTTAAACGCCTTGTCTTCATTTTTCCTTGGGCCCACTTTTGTATTCTTCCCGTCCATATTTTAATTTTAAAATATATTACTCTTTTGAAATGCACAAGGACCCCTTTTAAATATTTGTATCAAGAAATTAAATGTTTCACCTTAGGAGAAATACCTTCAAACTTTAAATCATCTGCCACTAAACCTAGGACCCACCACCCACTCATGGAAGCCTTTACCCGGGCCCACCTCATACACATGGCACCAGCCCACGATTTCATGAGTATTAACCTGTTTGCATTTTGAGATTGGGATTTGGTGGTGAAAGGTTGAGATTTTGTTGCATCTTCACACTCTTTCTCTGTCATTGATTCTTTCTTTGGCTCCATTGTCCACATTTCTCCCTAATTTCTCTTTCTTTTTCATTCCAAATGCTCTACATCTTCAATTGCGGCAGATCCTCTACATTCACCATGGCATGGGTTCTCACATTTCTGAGGTTTTTTGTAACAAATGCATTTTGTGTGTTTTCCAACAATGGTGTTTCTAGCCAATGCATTATCTTGAAAGGTTCTTAAGCCTTTCCAACAGTTTGTCTGGTTGCTTTCATGGCATTTCATCTAGCCACATTGCTTGGGGTTTTCCTATTTAGCATATGGTGTACCCTTCCAGCTGGTTGCATTCACTTAGTAGTTTCCAACGTATTCCATGAGACCACAGTTTAAAGAAAACACCAAATGTTATAGCCCTCAGGCCGCATACCTTGCTACTATCAGTTGAGTCTATTGTAGAGTTTTTAAGGCATCCTCAAAACATCCATCTTGTCTATATCTTGCAATGATGGCATCTCTTCTTTCTGTGCCGCAAGCTCTTAGTGTTGGGCCCCTTTGTATTCTCCATTCAGTGTGTTGGTAGCGCCTGGGATTTTGACCTTTTAATATATCCATTATGTTCATATCAGCCCCTTTACGGATTGCATTCGTTGAAAGTTATTAAAGCATTCTCAACATACTTCAAGCAATGTTGGCACCGCTTTTATACTTTGATGGATGTGTGTTTTCAATGTAGCTGCTTGATAGTTGCATTTACAAAAAGCTTCTAAGAGGCCCAAGTGTGTCACCTCTTGTTTACAGTGTGCATTTGCTCAAAGTTTCAAAAGGCCTTTTCAACATTTAGTTCACATATATGTTGTCCTCCTTCATAACATGCAAAGAGTTTAATCAAGCCCCTCAAGTCTTTGGTGTGATGAGGTCAACCCCTTCCACTAGTTGCATTTTCCTTTGTTTAAATGTTTCTATAGCCTTTTAATGTTCATTGTGTAGTGCACAGGCTTCCCTTGTTTCAAATCATGGGCTTCATAATGGCTGCATTAAATGTATTCCCAATATATTCCTTGACACCACATTTGATGAGGGCTATGTGTACCTTTATTAGTTAGAAGTTTTTAGGGGCTCTGTCTTAGGATTCTAACATTCATTCTTAACATTGTCCCTTACTGCTTCATATTTTTAGCTCTTCACATTCACCGTTATTTTCATGGAAAGGTAAGTCCTCATCCATTTGAAGGTGAGATTATCATGAGTGCAAACATGGGAGTTCATATGACTTCTCTATCATTCATTTTCAAGCACTTTCTATTATCCATGCCACAATTTCAACACAGTTCAAACTACTTAGGATACACTGCCTTCACAGTGGTAATTTAATGAAACAATTCCATCTTTCAACTCAGTTCCTTTGCATAGATGTATACAACCCCATGTCTTTCTTAAGCTTGATTGGAATTCTTCCCATTACTTGTCATGTAGCTGTAAAATACTGATGTTTATCCATATACCCAAAACTCAAGTAGCATTATCATGATAAACACTATGCCTCTTCAATATCGTATAACTATTTAGTCAATCAAGCAAGATCAAGAGTGTAGTATTTTATCCCATGGAAGTCAAGTGAAACACCATCTTCATCAAATAGGTGGAAATGGATTGAAATGATGAAAAATAACATTTCTCTGATCAAATAGTGCTTTGCAGTTCATGCCTTTTCAATGCCAAAACACCCCAATAGTAAGAGCATGTTGGGTCCCAAAGTGGACCCGGCTAAAAAAAAATTCATTTTCAAACAACTTTCATGCTCAAATTCACCTGGCACTACTTTCTGAATGCCTTGGGAATGAAAAAATGAACTGGGTTTTCATTAAAACTCACTTTTTGGCCCATTTGAAAAATGGTGAAAAATGGTCAAGTAGGCTCCAGAATCAGTTCTGAAAGCTAGGAAAATAACCTCCTAAAGCCGTAAAAACTTGCAGGAAAGCAGACATTGGTCTAGAGAATGCAATGCAAATGACGGCTCGGAGAAATAAATCATGAGGAAAAAATTTATTCACTGTCAAAGTTTCTCACTCGAACTTTCTGCAACAAACAGTTGTCTTGAACCAATTGAAACTCATCAAATCACCTCATTGGAAAAATACCAAATCAACTCCTCACAAGATGCCATTGGACACAGTCGATCCTTGTGGTACAATGAGAACATGTGCAAGAGGAATTTACTTGAATCATCTCCCATCAAAAGATATTGAAGGTCAAAGTTGACCTCTCAAAAAGGTTGTCGGGAATGCAAATGTAAAACTGAAGAAATTGCATTTGGTTTTGATTTGCTAAAAATAGCAAATCAAATCATAAGGCTCTAAAAAATGACATGCGAGCTCATCTTGGTATGGAGAATACAGAGCAACAACCATTTTGTCGTGACAGTCAACTGGTTGCAAAATGCAAGCTCAAGCGGGAGGCTACTTTGTAGAACTAAGATTTTGCAAACAGCTAAAAAGTGACAAAACCCTCCAACTTCACTTTTTGAAACCCTAACAAAACTTATCACCAAAAGTTGAAAACTGACACACACACTCAAATAGGTCACATGAGCGGGTCCACAAGTGGGTTTTTGAAAATCAATGGGCATCAAATTATGACCCTCCAAAGTAGGTCACTCAAGCAAATCCATTAGGTGCACCTCTGAAATTGCAGAGGCAAAATTTTGAAATGGGAATCTCAAATTTGGAAAATTTGAGAGTGCCAACACATCATCCATCCATTAGGCTTTCATCATCCATCACATTCCATATCTCCACCCATCCATTCGGCACCTGCATCATAGCTTGGTCCTGTGTTCATGTCATGATCCCTCCTAGTACTACTCGGCTCATCCTCAAGGTCAGTTTGTCCTACCTTTATCAGAGTAGTCTATTGCACCACACTGGGGGCATGCTCTCATTGGACTAGATTCGTGTATGTTCTTGAGATCCTAAAATCAGAAAATAAAAAAATCTAGAAACATTCATAAAACCAAGAAAATCCAAAAACATCCAAATCATATCAAAATCCAAAAGCAGGTCAAAAAATTAGTAAAAAAGAGAGTCATCTTTTCGAACTATAGGTCTTTGAGCCATGAACATAGGCAGGGTTGATCTTTGATCATCCCTTGAGACACTTAGGTGAGTCCTTTAGGAGTCCGTCATAGTAAACTGGCAGTCCATTTTTTCATATCTCATCAATAATTGAGTCTGTATTATTCAAACTATGTGGTCTTTGCGTGTATAATGTAGGCAAGGCTAATCTAGTTGATTAGCCTCCAAGGCCCCTAGGATAAGTCTTTAGGTTAGTCTCTTGGTCAAAATCTTAGAAAACCCCAAAAAAATTGAAAATTGAAAATCAAAACATTTGAAAAATCTCAAAAATACCAAAAAATAGCCTCAAAACACTTCAAAAGCATCAAAAACATCCAAATATTTGAAAAAATCCATCCATACCCATTTCACATTCACCCACAATAAAAATTACTCACAATAAATCAATCATCATCCCCACCCTTTGGTGAAACGGTCAGAAACAAGTCTAGCAGTTCAAAAGTGAAAACATGAAACATCAAAATCTTAAGTCTAGGTCAGTACATAAACAAGTTAGTCAACTCTTTGTGTCAATAGCCCATCATCCAATCAGTCCCATATCAAATCATCTGATATCATCGTGTCCTAGGATGCATCCTTCCTACAATGGACATCAACATCAGGCATCACCATAGTTTAGTCTTGGCTAGCGGTATTGAATAATATTAGCTTGTTTGTTTATTTCATTTTTCTCTTTTGATTTATCTTATTGCACTCATTCCAAGGAGAGTGTTGCCACAATAGTGGTTTACACTTTCTAGGAGATCCTGATTTTTGCTAAAATCACATATTTTTAGAAAATATAATTATTTGAGCCTTGAAAAGTTTCATTTAAAGGATTCTAATTGAAGAGGGTTTGATCAAACCACCTTAGACCAAGCCCCCTTGGATAGAACTCTCCTAGTTTTAAACCATACCTATAATGGAGTCTCCTTTACACCTATCAAAATGCTGATAAAAAACCACTTTTTTATTTACCTTTTGCGAGATCAAAAAATTTATTTAAAATTTATTTTATGTGAGTATGTAGTCCTTATTATAAGCTTCCAAAAAAGTATAATTTTAATTAAATTTAATTTGATTATTATATTTATTTTTTATTTCTTATGAATGTAGGTTTTTCACTGAAAATCAAATTCTTTGTTTTGCACATGTGAAAAAATAGAAGATTATCAAAAAAAAATTGAAAAATATGAGTGCACCAGATATTAAAGTCCTTAATCCAACAAAAAAATAAAATTGAATTTTGATACATACAAAAAAAGTTACACATTATATGGTCATGCTATGTCTAAATTGTAATTAGTTTGACTTCGAAACTTGATTAAAGAAAAAATATTCAATAAAAGACTATCTAACGAAGTGGAAACACTAGATATTGGAGTTACAAATCTAAATTTGAAAGAATTAGAATTTTTTCCTTCATGGGGAAAAAGTTATGCGTTATATGGTGTCACTTTTTAAAAAATGTTGTTTTATGAAAAAAACTAGTTTTCAAGGGAGATGGAAAAATAAGTGAAATCTGATTCCAATTTTTTTAAAAAAAATGTATTTATAATCTACAGACAAAATGTCATGAAACTCTAGTTTGTATTATCTTCAAATTCCTCACGGTTTAGCCGCTATAGGTGCCCAAAAGTGAAGATTTAGTTAAAAAAATATTTTAGTGTCCAGTTTGGCCAAAAATTGTAAACCACTATTGTGGGATCACCCAGAACCTCTTGATGATGTCTGAACAAAAGGATTTAGAGAGATAGGAATGGGGCAATGATCATTATCTTTTATCTAATGTGCTTTTTGGATATGTTTGTAATATAACCTTGGTCATACGTGCTTTGTTTAGATGTAGGGAGGATGTTTTAGGTATCTTGTTGACCACATGGGAAGGATTTCCTTCTTATGTTTTGGTCTGATATGTTTTGAATATCTGAACTATATTTCTGAATAAGGTTCCATACACCAGGTGTGAATAAAAATACTCCTATTTGATTGTCGAGTCAAAGTCCATCACACTAGGTACAACGCCATCCTAGTTCTTTATACCTTGATGCATTTTACTTATGTGTGTAATCAAACATAAGGTAAGTGGCCCTTTTAAAGTCCCAATTTGTGATAAGAAAATCATTCATTTCTCATCATCATCTCTAATAAAGTTGGCTGGTTGAATCCTCTTGTCATCATCTCATTTCTTCTTTTCTACACTAACATCACGTCATGATTAAGTAATCATTACCACCAATGCATCTATCTTGCATCCATAAACGATCAACATACTACAAATCATATCATATCATATAGGAAACAATAATCATCTCATATGCATTTCCATCATCATAATATAGATCTGTTAGTCTAACCATCTCATAAAACTATACATTTGCATAAAACATCTATTACATAATCATATAGGAATCATCACAACATATCATCATTTAAGTTGTTTAGGATAATACAGATTGGCTATTTTAAGCATCTTAAAACCATCTCATTTGCATCATCATCATAACCATCCATACATCCATCTTGAACTTCTTTGTCACGATATCGACCCTCAAATGGAATCTTTTCACTCGATCTCTCGAGGGGGTAATGTACCAATGTACTTCTTTCCACTTGGGCATTCAAAAAAAAAAATTGAACTTTGATTGTGGTAAGTTTGTTCTTTGAACCAACACAATAAGTACATTTCTTCAAAGAGGGGCAAAATGTAGACATGAAAAATATCTCGATCAACTAACTATGATTCTTCTTTAATCAACCCTCTATTAACCATTTAATCAACTCATCTTAATTCCTCTGTTAATCAAATAAATCAAATTTATTTGATTAAATCATTATCCTCTTTTGATTAAATAAATCATTTTATTTATTTAATCCTAAAGTCCACCTTTAATTAAATAAATCAAACTTATTTAATTAAACCAGTAACATCTTTCGTTTTAGTTAAATAAACAAAAATATTTATTAAACTAATTCTAAATCATTTTCCATCTCCTTTTGATTTATTTTAATCCATAAATCTAAGTCAAAAAGTCAAATCACCTAATCTTCACTATAGTTAATCAAACCCTGATTAAGGTTAAATCTAATGCAAGTCCCATCCTCTAGCTTTTCCCACTTGCACAAATAAATCAATTTAACTAATTTATTAAATCTTCATTTTCTCTCAACAAGGCATAAAAGTGGAATATTCCCCCATTTCAAATCTCCCTCTCAAATGACTTGTCCTTTCCAACATAGCATTAACTACCCTCTTAGATGTCCCCCACTTGGCATTTAAGACCCTTTCTTATCCCTCTTGCAAGCCAAATTTCAAATTTGAAAAGGCCACCTAATGTCATTTATTCGCACATTCATCAAAACATGCACATCCTTGGCCCATTCACATGGTGACAAGTGGCTCCTTCTTATTGGTTGGGTTTTTATCCCACAATCATCCCATTTGCTTCTTCTCTCATCAAACTCTTCTATAAATGGAGAGGCTATCCTTCATTCTCATCATCCACAATCTTCATGCAAAGTTACTCTCTTCACATTGAGATCTAATTTTGTCCATTGTCATAGCATTGCATCTTCATCATTAGCCTGTCAAGGGTCAGGAAAGGACCACTTTTCATATCAAAGTGGCACCAATCCACTATGGAATAGGTATACTTCATGTTCTCATATGTTTTCATTATTGTGTTATTTGTTTGCATTTTGAAGCATGATGTATTATTTCATAGGGATGTTGGATATTTGTTTTGTATTAAATGACTAACCATGCTAATCTGTGTGTTATAGTTTTAGCAATTTGTAGATTTTCACATCTACAATGTTATTCCATTTATGACTGTACCAAGTGCTTAATTGTATTGGATGCATTATGTGATTAGATGATTGGTTTTTATATGATGTGTTTATGGAGTGTCTTCATTGTGTATAGTGTTTATCTAATTCTTCTCCCAATTTTTTTGGCATGAGTGGTGTGCTTGTTTCCCATGCGACTATTTCCTATCATGAGGTCAAGTTGTGTGGTAACCACAGTTGGGGACCTATAGTTTATTGATTGATAGATAACATAGAATCATGTAATTTTAATTTTAATTCATGTTTATAGATGTATTTCATTCATTCATGTTGTAATATATTGATTTGGAACCTCCCTTGAGATAGGCATGTAAATTGTAAGAATACAAGTGTATTTTGGTTATTTGTGCATCTTAGTGTTGGTGCCAAGCAGGATATCTTATGTATATGTTGATCATGTTATCAAAATTCTTAATTAGACTTAGGAACACTTAATTTTTTGATTAAAATGAATGTAAGTGTCAAAATTCATAGTTGGGAGGCCTAATCTTGTACCTAGGTGGCCCTATCAAACTATAAATTGAACCCAGTCTTCCAAAACAAATCCAAACACTATTTGGGCTACTTGGAGCACTCAGGTGCATCCTATTAGGAACTAGGGCAGCCTTGGGAAAAATATGGTGGTCTAGTATTTAGGGGCGGCCTAGTTTTTACAAGTCTATAAACTTTGATTTTGCCTAAGCGTGTTTTGGCAGCCTATTACTATGTTAGGAAAACCTAGTTCCCATAAAAAATTCATAATGTAAAATCTCTTAAACAAGGTTATTTAAGGGTTTTTTAAGCCTAATTTACTTTTCAAATAATTTTCTTGCATTTTTGTTTGTCCATGGAGATCATTTTCATCAACTAGGTTTTGAAAAACCTAGTCAAGTTTCCTCTTCTTTTGATCTTATTAGTCCCTCTTAGTTTTGGGGCATCAGATGGGTCAATCAAGTAAAACAAGTTGTTCATTATGGTCTTAGGGGTCTAGTGATGCTATTTTCTATTTCTTAAGTGTTACCATTGAGTCGAGACCTTAGATGGGTAAACCATGTAAATCAAAGTTTTTCATCATGGTCTTAGGGGTCTAGTGGTGTAGTGTGGGAAATTGTACACCCTTTACAATTTCACACTTTATTTAGGTCCCTTAATTAATTGGACTTAAATAAGCTCCTAATTTTCCAAATTATGCATTCCAAAGCCTTATTATCCATGTTTTCCAAAAGGGAAGCCAACATTTAATTAATGCAATTAATATCTTAATCACATTGGAGAATGAGTGTGCAAGGATTTTAGGCTAGGACCCATTTGCCCAAGGGAAAATGGGTCCCCTTCAGGTCTAAGGACCCATATTTAAATTTGTTTTTAGAAGTCATTTAATTATTCAAATTTCATTTGTAATATTGGATTTTGGAATGTAATTTTAGGGAAATTAGATAAAAACCTATAAATACATAGTCTTTCTATCAATTCAAACATAAGCAATCTAACACACTTTTTTGAGAATTTATTAGAGAAAATATTATTTTCAAGAGCATTTAAGAGAAGATTTATTGGTCATTTGTTGCAGCATTCAAGATTCTATAATCATGTTCAATCTTATGTTTGTTCATATCATATTTTGAAGGCTAATATGTATTGTTAATTATAAAAGAATCCAAGCATTCTAGTATCCAACCAATCAAGGAAAGCAAGATCAAGTTCCTTGGAGTGATGTATTTGAATTCACTCCTCTAAGGGAAGCCATTGAAGATTTGGTGACTTGTAGCATGCAAGTGCTCACTCATAATTTCCTTCTCAATTTTCATTATCTGTCTATCAGGTTTTAATTACCAAACATTGTGTTTGACTAAGGAAATGCCCCATTCAAAAAGAATAATTTTTCCCTCTAAGTTGTATGTGAAGATTATAAGTTGAAGAAGGATTGAAGATCTTGAAGAGAAATTTTACAATCCTGCATTTGTTGAATTCATTGTTGTCCAATTACAAAAAATCAAATTCAAAACATATTTTCGGCTTTCCAATATTGGAACCTATGCAAAATAGAACCTAGGATCCTACCTCTGAGGACTATAAAAAAACATTCAAGACCCCTAACCAGGATCCATTTTCCATAGGATGAACCTATCCTTCAATAGAGCTCAGATCCTACTTTTGGTGACTGGTACATGTGTCCTAACCCTTATCAGATATGCATGCAAACTATATTTTCCATTTCTATACTTTTGGGAATTTGTATTTCATGTTCTAGATCTTATTGCTCATTTAGATTAAGCATTGCATACTATTGGTGTAAATTATTCATCCTTAATTTACTCTAGTGCTTAATGCAAACTTAGGAAAAAATCATCTAGTTCTGATTGCGTGTATTATTGCATTAATTATGCATTTCAATCAATTAAGTGACTTAACTTATTCATGCATTCTATAATCTCACTCATCTCCTAGTCAAAACTCCATCATTCAAGGTCTCATGTTGATTTTTCCTGATTCTACATAAGGATATTCAATCCTTCATTGTATTCATTCATTAATTGATTCAATAATCAATAATCATTATTATTTCATATAATTTTCTATGGAATTTCTCATTTGTGTGTGATAGGTTTCTCTTCAGAAGATCATCCAGAGCTTGTGGGATTCCAATCACAGATTATTTGATGGTATCAGATCTCCAAATATGAAGATCTGTGTTCACTTTTTTGAGGATTTTTTTCATCAAAAGCACTGTTGGATTCAATCAACACGTCCATTCAAACTATACTAGAAGGTCATCTAAAATCAACACATTCAATCTACCAAATCTATGATTTCAGTGCCCTATCTAGGCCAGGGAAAGTCAGAATTTTGGGAGGCATCACTTTGACTAGTGGAAAGCTCAATATGGTTTTTTTTTTCCCATGATTTTCCTTCTTGAACCTGTAGTTTGTAGTTTTGGAGGTGCGATCTATGTTGGAGAGGCACAAATTTTTTTTGGGTTTTTCTTCCTTGGAATAGAACCAAGATCCTTATATTTCACACAATCATTATCATGTAGGCCATGCCCAATGTGCCATTATTTGGCATTTGTAGCCTTGAAATTTTGAATTTTCAAGTTGAGTGAGAGTTTTCTACCATTTGCAGGAGGGAGTATGTTAATAGAGCCAGTGAGTCTGGTAATAAAGCTCACAACCCTATTTTAAACAAAGTTTGTTGGATTCGCCATTCACTTAGACTCTTCTTCACACCTCCTCCTAGCACACTCCAATATTGGTGGCCAACCATAATCCTCCCCAAGCATAGATATGTAGCTCGTGTGGATATTTCATGTTTGGATTACACCAATTAAATTTGTGATTTGCGTAAGGCACCATACCTGTGTCTATTTCTAGAAATGTGAATTTGGGAGGGAGACTTTATAGATTGGGGGTGCACTTTGGAAACCATGATCAAAAGCAAAGTAAGGAACTTATTGCAGATCATTTTGGGCTATTGGAGAGTTATTTGTCTTCCATGAGGTATTTTGTGCACAGAGTCAACCTCAGAGAGTTGAAATTTTCCACGACTAGTGATGAGCACATTTTTAATGTGTGCAACAATTGAACCTGTGCAATTCAATTTGTGCAAGTCATAATCATCCTAGCAATTCAATGTGTGGTGTAGTTCAAACCAGGCCACAAGTCATAATGTTTGTCGGCATGAATCATCTCAGGTGCTGCCTAGAGGCATGTTGTTACAGGTAGATCATGGGAGTTAATGTTATTTTCTACTACAATTTCCAATGATCTCATCCCTCTCTAGGCTCCTATCACCAAGTCTCATCCTCTACACTTGGAAAGGAAACATCCATCAACTTCTCCATTAGAAGTGTTTGCAAAAAGAGGGAGCTTGCGATGGATTGAAGATTGGATGAATCCTTTTTTTCCATTTGAGGCTGTGATTTTCTGAGAACAAACTCAAAGCTTAGCTTAGTTAGATTCTAGTGAAGATTCACCACAATGAGGTAGCTATAAACCTTTTTTCTTAGATGTATGCATTCTTCTTTCCCTTATTTTTTTGCATGCTCCTTGCTTTCTTCCTTATTGATTCTTTAAATATTATATGTTCTTTGAAAACACCATAAGATAAATATCTAGGAAAATTTGGAGCTTTGTAAAAAGCAAACTAATAATTTTCCATATGGGGGTTTTTAATTAAAGCATCTATTATAGGTTTCTTCCATTTTGCTTCTGAATAAACAAACTTAGAATATTAAAAGTTGCTAATTAACTACCGAGCTCCACATTGTTCCTCCAATTGACAACCAAAAGTGTTCTTCTATACTAAATTGTTGTCTACATGAGATTCTAGAGTCACATCCTCATGTGCTTCAAGAGTTTCTTTCTAGTAGGGTTCCTGACTACATGAGCTTCTAGAGTCACATCCTTCTGTTCTTCCAGAGTTTATTTCTAGTGGGACAATATTGAGCATTAGATAAATAATGGCATCATCCCTAATGAAGGGAATCTTTGCAGTTCTTGAGCAGTTGCAAATTTATTCTTTAGTTTGGATAAATTGTTGACAACCACATCATCGCTATTGGCCCACCATCTTAATCACCTTTGCAGCTTGTTCTCTATCAGTCTTCACAAGATCTTGGATTGACATCATCACTTTCTGAAATGTGGACACATGAGTAGTTTTCAGAGGAATCCAACATTGCATTCTTTTCCTTCATCAGTTTTTGCTTCTCATTTTTCATTTAGGGGGGGTGTAGGAGTAAATTTATCATCCTTAATTTACTCTAGTGCTTAATGAAAACTTAGCAAAAGATCATCTAGTTCTGATTGCAAGTGTTATTAGATTACTTATTCATTTCAATCAGTTAAGTGACTTAATTGATTCATGCATTCTATTATCTCACTCCTCTCTCACTCAAAACTCCATCATTTAGGGTCTCATGTTAAGTTCGCGTCATCCTACATAAGGATATTCAATCCTTCATTGTATTCATTTAGTAATTGATTCAATAATCATTAATCATTAATGTTTCACATATTTTACTGTGCAATTTCTCATTTGTGTGTGATAGGTTTCTCTTCAGAAGATCATCTAGGGCTTGTGGGATCCCAATCACAGATTCTTTCTCATACTATTTCAATACGGTTTCCAATCTATTCTATTATCCTACTATCTCAAAGGAACTCAAATCTAGGTTTGATTGACTCACCTTCAAGGTTGAAAGTCAATATCTACTCCTTATGATCTCTTTCATAATGAAATACCCCTAGGGAAATACACCTATTATGGTTCTTTAAAGTACTATTTAGTGTCCCTCTTTCACAACATTTCACTTTGGTGAACCCAGCATTATTAAGGTATCTTGTTCAACATTTCATTCCATGTATTATTGTGCATCGTACCCTTTTTGATTTGGAGATATTTAAAACCCTAGATCTAGGTTTTACATCATTTTTCCTTGCATTACATTTAGGGTTTCATATTGCACGTTTGCATCATTTAAATTCATTAAAATCCAAAAATATGGCATACTTTCTACATAGTAGATTGCATTAAAGTGTGTCTCAGTCATTTAGATTAGCATTTCATTCAAAATTACATTCAATAAAATTTGTCATTTTCTTCAAACATTGTCATAAAATTGAAGTTACTTTTTTATCATATTTATGGGAAAAATATCATTAAAGAATCTATTTATTGTTAGGGAATAGAGTTTAAACATCAGGTTAAACATTGATTATTTTAGACCCATACCCTAGGACTCATTCATCTTAGGGCGAACTTGTCCTAGTACTAGTGCTTTTCAAGATTTTTGCATACTATTTTGTCTTTGTTTTATAAGTTTATTTCAGCTTTCACATCTCCATTCCAGTTTCAAAAATTGCATGTTTAGTAGGTGTTTGCATCTAGTTCAATTGGTGAAAAATAGTGCATTGTTTGAAAATAAAATTGGATTTTAAAAGTAATCATTTTTAGGTTTTTGCATCTAAAATAAGTTAATTAACATCTTCAAATCTAAAATTTGCTTGAGTGTGTTTCCTCTTTGAGCATATTATTTTATAAGGTTCCAAATAGCTTGTATAATTTTCACCTCTCTACTTACTAGAAAAACCTAAGTGAACCATAGATTTTTTTGGGATAGGGGACTCTCTTACAATTCTAGGGTTTTCACCTAAATGGAGAGAGGAATCCCAGAAACCTTGGTGGCTCACTCAAGAATATACCCTGGAGATTCCAATGCAGAGATGATTGAAATTTGTCTAAGGGGAATGTCCCAGATGCAAAGAACTAATAAAGAGATTAAATATGCAAAACTAATGAAATACAAATTATATGAAAACACACCGTGATATGAAAAATGAACTAAAAATGCAAGTAAATTGTAACAGAAATTAATGAGATTGAAGAGGCACACTTGGAAATTGGAAAGTGGTGGAGAGGAGCTCTAGAATCCTATAGAAATCACCGTTGAAGCCTACTAGGACACTTCCGCCTAGTTGGGCAACTTAGTCCTATTTTAGGGAAATTCTGATGGAACAAGTCTCAGACAAAAGGGTACTTAGAACTACAGAAACCACTTTTTAGGCCTGACAGTGGGACTAATTTTCCACTGATGGTGACTTATTCCACTTCTAGATTTTGGGAAATTCAAAGGTGCAATTTGTAGGTCTTGGTCTACACTTCATCTCCTAATAGGTTTCCAGATCTGAAACTATAGAATCTAACCTATAGGTGATCTCCAAGCTTCTTTTAGGAATTTGACCACTTTGAATGATTTTGAACTTTTTTTACATCTTTTCACACCTTTCTCTTTGACAAATCTGCATACAAGACCTACAAAATGCATGCAGAGAGGGGAAAAAGTGTTAAGGGTTAGTGAGTAGGGGTTTCCCTTGGTCAAACCCTAGTTTGGTGATTAAACCATTGAAAATGAAATCAAATGAAAATAGAATGATGAATGAACAACACACAATGCTACAAGTCACCAAACCCTTGAAGTAGAAATCTGAAGATATGCAAGTAGAAGCTCCAATGGATGTATGCTTGAAAATACCTAGAATATAAAGTGAATGATTGATAATTGGTTGCATGATTAAGTGAATGAATGGGGGTGAAATGAGAGGGAAAACCCTCTATTGATACATGATTATACAAAATTTCTCAAAAATACCACATCGCAGACCGACCTCAAGGCTTAGAAAATAATATCCTACCAGAATTTTGAAATAATTTTGACTTTTGAGCAAAGTGGGACTAAGTCACCCCTATTAGTGACTTGGTTCCATTTAGGAATTTTAAGTGGGTGTCGAGAATTAAAGTGTATTAAATGATCTTTAATGAGATTATTCTCAAAAGTACACTTAAGTAGGTCCTATAAGTGTAAAAAGGGGCCATTTAAGCATAAGAAAGGGTTAAATTATTGACGACAAGCCTAGAAAAGCATGAAATTTTATTACAACACTTTACAAAATTTTGAAATAAGGCTCGATAAGTGATAAAAATAGGTTATTTAAGTGAATTATAGTAAAAAGGTTCTAAAAAAGTGTGAAAGTGGGTTACAACACTTCACAACACTTTTGCAAGGAATCATAAAGTTCTTATTTATTCACAAGGGTCCAAGACCTAATGTGAATGTGTTGACCACTTTACAACATTAAATCTAGAAAAAACTAGGCCAACATCCATAAGAAAGACCAAAATGAGTGTGAAAATGTCCAAAGATACATTTTTCTACGCTACACTAAGAAAAAGAAATGAAACCATTAACAAGCATGCTAGTTACCCTCCTACATTATCTTCCATTAGTATGAATCTTATAGTGCAAGAGAAATCAATTAGGGATAATCATGACAATCATAGTATTTATTCTCCCAATAAGCCTCCTCCCTATGAAGAAGGTGTCTTGGTGTTGGAAGAATAAATCATTCAAGATTACCATGAGAATCTTGTTTATACCTCTCCTAATGTTATTGAAGAGCTCCGTGGAGATAATAGAGGTGAGGTGGGAAAACATGTAGTGGTTTGCATTCATCAAAACTACCTCAATAGCAAAAATATTTGATTTACTCACTCCTCTCCTTTATACAACATTGTACTTGGAATTTTATGTTTAAGTATTTATCTTGGATTTAGTGATACAAAACCTTCCAATAATAGAATTAAAAGATCATATTTATGTGCTATAGAAATGGGTAAATCATACACCCTAGCTATAGATTTAAAAAATATCAATAAATTACGCGACTACCTTAGTTTTTTATGAAACAAACAACAATAAATTCAAATCCAACATGTCAAAATTCTAGTCACAATTTCCTAATTAGAAAATCCCTCTTTATGATGGAATTATTTTCTAACCTCTTCAATGTTTGATAGATTGACACAAATCATAAGACAATACTTCACAAATGAATGCAAAAACAGTTCAAACTTATGGAAACTTTAGAAGCAAAATTTCACCAATATGTGAATCTGGCATCTCCAATCAATTATTTCTTTTCTTTTCGTTTTTTCTAAGATTGAGACTCAAACTAATTGGTGTCCATGTTTATTGTTGTCATATCTTGCATAGTAGAGAGAATTTTTTTTATATGAAATACTACAACCTTTAGACATATGAGGTTCAATGCTTAAGTAATGCAGGACTCTTCTTTATCAATTTCTAACTACTAGGTTTCTTCCATTGCATAGGCTTAATATTCAATCAATTGCACTATAGATTTCAAGGCTAAAAAAATGGTGGTTAAAAGAAGTGGAGTGGTCTACGCCATAATAAAAACTAATATAAAGTGGAGAGTTGCCTTCTCTAAACCATAGAACCATTCACCTTTCACCCCGTTACTCTCTACACTTGAGCGCCAACAACACCAAATAGATTTTTCACAATGAAATCTTCACTGCATGCCATATTGAACTATTTCTCCTCTTCATGCTACCAACATCCATTTATCATAAACCTTTCCCGCTATTTGATACCAATATGAGAGGAAAAGTACTCAATTAATTATTCCTGAACCACAGGAGAAAATTTATGCATGAAGTTACAGTTATCTTGAATGTAACTGAATAACAAGGAAACATATGAATAATGTAATAACAAGTAATATTGAATTAGCAATAATAACCTATAAAATAAATTAATGATTTCCTTGTTTCTCACCTTCATAGTACCAAGATCATGCTCTAGTATAGCTCAGAATTAAATAAGTTTCTTAATAATATAATATAATATAAAATATTTTTCAAATAATTGATAATAATAAACCACTTTGATGAGTAAAAGTTGTAAAATTATATAAGGAAAATATAATTAATATTTTTTTCATAATGATTTAACCACCAAGTTCTATGTATACCTTGGTTATTCCTTGGATGTCACATAAGCTAACTTGGATACCTAAATATAGCACCTAAGATAACACTTTTATCTAAATAAGAATGTTAAACTAATGATATATTTATTAAGAGTAATGGTAGCCACAAGATGAAATTAAACACAATCCTATATGCAGTATAAGATTAAGGGCATAGAATTTTTTCATATATATAGAAAGAAATAATTTTGGGATAATTTAAAGTACCAATGAAAACCAACCCTTACTTGCATTGAACCAAAATATTAATTATCCTCTACAATTTTTTATTTTGATATTTAAAATTTCTTTCTATAAACATACAATACACTAAAGGACTAAGAAAAATAAATTCCAATAGTGACACACAGTTAGAAAATGTACTCTTCTTTTTTCTTATGGACAACAGAAGGAGAGTAATTGAAGCATAGGTAGGAAAATTACAAATATGGCTTTTTCAGATATATGCTAAAAAATGCAATGGTTTTTAAGAAAAAATCCCATTCAAGTTTAAGGTTTCATGATGATAATTCTTTAACCAAATAAATACATGAATTTCTACAAACATGGGGTCAAAATGATGTGATAAAGATAGGAGTACTCAAACAAAATATATTCACGAGTACCAATCTATGCAAAGTGAAACAATAAATGATAGGTTGGCATTAACTAAAACCATGGAGAGTATCACATGATGGAGAAGGCTTGATAAGAATGATGAAATAAGTTAAAAAAAGGTGTTTATAATTACCACATAATCAAAAAACCAAAAACCCTTCAAGGGTACAAAAAATCCATAGTAAACAGATTCAGGAGTACCATTGTTTACATTTCAAAAGGAGAAATCCAAACTTTAGAGATATAGAGTTTCATGAATGTAAATTGATAGAAAGTACAAAAATAGATATATATCTTTCTGTGAATATCTATTCTAGTACAATGAAAATGTAAGCTATTAAGCAAAAAATAAAGGATACAAAGTTCATCCTATATATGTATGTTGCGCTATTGTATGTGCAATGGAAAGTAGAGAAATACTAAAACATTTTACATGGAAAGTTTAAAGGGGTAAATGGAGATGTATGTATGATGCTACCTTCAGTTGTCAATCCAAACTTCAAAGATACATACACAATTTCATGGCTATATGGTTATATATATGTATATATTTGTATGTATTTATATATATTTATATGTATGTATGTATATGTATGTATATGTATGTATATATATGTATATGTATGTATATGTATGTATGTGTATATTTATGTGTCTATATATCTTTTATGTACATAATACACACACATACATTATAATATCCATATATATACATAAGCCCACATATATATATATATATATATGTATATTTATATGTGTTAAATATATATAATGAAAATAAAAATAAAAATATAATGAAAATGCAAGCCAATGTGTACACTTTTATTAATATAATGGAGGCTTCTATGAGTTATCCAACAAATACATACCTAGTTTCAAGAATATAAATGATGCTTTTATGAATTTATTGAGAAAAATATACCCAATTTCATGAATAGTAAGGAGACTTATAAGAATTAACTTAAAAGAGTAAATAAACACACAATTTACTAAAATTATAAAGGGGGTTTGTAGGGAATAACCTATGAGAAAATAAGACCCTCATTTACTTATAACATATATATAAACACTTCATGAATATAGCTATTAAACACACACTTCTTGAAAGTAACTTTCAAAGACTGTACCAATCTGAAAATTCATAGATATTTAATGAATGTGTAGAAGATTCCTATCAATTTTCTATAGTATGCAAATGATATTAGCAAAGGTGAATAATTGAGATTGATGTTGGCTACTTTCCCTCTTATTTAGTAATTCAAATCTGACAATACAATGCATTGAATTTGGTTGTTGTGTTTCAAATTTGAATATGTAGTTGCCATCTATGCAGGTTTTTAATGGTGATTTGACTGAATTTTGCATTTATTTGGATTTGATGTTTATTAGGCAAGCTTTAAACCATTATTTATTTGTGAAGGTACTTACACTGAATGGAGTTAATACATGTACATGAGACATGGAGTGTTGAAAATTGTGCATTTGACAACTCATAAAATTTATAGGAGTTTCTCATTATGTCATTTGAAGCACCAATAACTCTGTATATGTATTTGTGAATATAATATGTAATGAGTATAGAACCCTTTGCAAGTGGAGGTATTTGTAACAATAAAAGATTATTATAAATTTTAAATGATGGTTTTTGGGTGCAACTTGTCTTGAATTGTAAATACAAATGTATCTGTAGTTGACTACATACATTGGTCAGCTACACATTGACATGCAAACATGTATTGGTGCTGTTGCAACATGTTATTAGATTTTTAAAAGATTTTTAGTGGGTCAAATGCAAATATTTTTTGAGAGGTGAATTGAGTAAGAAGTGAGTGGTTATTGAAATATAGACAATAATGGGACCCCTTCCAATAGAGATATTTTAAAATTTCTACTAGCTTGATAAACATGACTACTTAGAATATTTCCAAATCTTAAAGACACATATTTCTCGCCATCTTTATTAATTGACCCACATTGTTCAACCATAAAGATATGGACAATCTCTTTATCCAATCTCTTTGCTTACCGATTGCTACTTATAATATGATTGTACATTCTATTTCACATTACCTAATATAATTCAATCCACTCCAAGAAAATCTGAATTGATTTATGTACTTAACCTTACCAATTAAAAAGGTAATATCGTGACGTGCCTGTGTAATATTAAATCGCGGTGGTTACGTGGCGAACATTGTGTTAAGGATCAGAAATATTTCACCTGCATGAACAGTTATATTTGGCATGTTGTTTTGCGATAATATTGGAAACGAAGAAAACTTGAAGATATCATTGAAGTCACGAGAGAGCTCACTTTCGAGTAGTGAAATAAAAACAGAAAACTTCACTTTCATGACAGCCAATTATCGCTAATGGCGTAAGATGATGGGAACCTTAATTAAGGAAAACGTGACTGAGTTTGGATGCTTTACACTAAATAACAAACGACAGCACCATGGTAGCTCAACATTTTTTTGTACTCAAATCGGCGCATGATTACTGAAATAGACAAAGAGTGATATACCAAACAAACAATCGATCCTTCAACGCTAAATCACAAACTAAATAATCATGCTAGCTAAGCATTTTTTGGTACCCAAACTGGCCATAATTGCTGTAATAGACAAAAAGCGATATACCAATCAAACAAACGTCGTTTTAATCAACTAGATGATCATGGCATTGCTCTTTGGAACCATATTCATTTATTATATCAAAAAAATCACAATTTGTATGTATGTGGCTTTTATTTATCGTTTTCCGTGATCATTAGTTACTCATATATTCCAATTTACAAGATATCTTAAAGGTTTCGTTACACCCACGTATAGCTCGTCCTACTCCAAACTCACACCTGACAAGCAAGAAAAACTGAGCTTATTCGTTCTTACGACCAGAAATTACGCACTCTTTTATCTCAAACTTTTAAACTGTACTTCACATGAAAGATGAACAGAAGATTTTTAAGATATAATGAAAAGCAATCATTCAGTAGTGATTTTCATGTGGTATGAGGCATAACTTGGAAGACGTCGCACACCTCATCATGGATGTGCATGAAATATAGCACCCCACCAAAGCCGAGAAGCCTAGGCATGTCAAATCATGCACATCCATGATGAGGTGTGCGACGTCTTCCCAGTGCCCGAGAATCTCTGCTAAGCTTCTATCAAGCAATCTTTGCCGACATTTGATACGACAAATAGCTTTGTGGTGGACATTGAAGGCGAAAAAAACAATGTCTGCAACTAAAAACGCTTATGCTATGTTTGTTATTGCAGTGCTGTTCGGCATTAGAGAGAAATACACAAGGTCAGCCAAGACCAAATCCCTGCTCCGCAACTTTCACTGACAAATTTGACTGCAATTCAAAGGTGGTGGATGTGACATCGTTCGATGCCAAGGGGAATGGAGTGATCGGTAGTACTAAAGTTACCCTTCGCACATGGTATTTTAGAATAGCTTAGCAGTACTCTTATATACGGAGAACTATTTATCTCTACTTCTAGCAAGATTATGTTTTTACTAATCTGGTTGAAACATACATTTCACGCAGCAAGGCAAGCTGTCTGCAGCAGAGTCCACAAAACTACTCAATCCAGCTGATTATCGCTTTCTTGTTAACAACGTTTTCTTTCCCCGACCCCGCCAATCAAACATCCTGCGGAAAAAGGTGTGTCAATCTATTAATTATTATTCACTCATATATTTTTGGTACTTTCACATAGGGTGGTATTAGGTGTCCACTTAATTTGTAAGCTGGCAATTTGTGATTGTCATTTCATTGTCATATAGTTGTTAAATGTAATTATGAGAACCTATAAATTATATAAGATCTGTCAGATTTGAAATTGTATGGGAAGGGAAAGTTAGGTTTGGATTTGACAAAGATAAAAAGAATAATAAATATTTTAGTTTGTATATTTGGTAGATTTACTATTCTTAAACGTGTTGCATTATAAATTATCACCCTTGATCATTTTAAACTATGTTTGTCTCCTTTCTAAGTGCTTGTGCTAAATTATTGTTATTAATCATCCATTTTATTTTCATTTTTTAGAAAATGCATTAAATGTAAGAAACAAAATGGAATATTTATTTAACAAAGATATAAATTTCAAAATTGGGCTAAAATAGGGTGCCCTCACCCTTGTCCCCACTATTAAGGCCCTAAATATAAAGATTTATTGTTAACCTTAATATTTTGATGAATTCAAAATCATTTGTTAGCCTATCATAAAGGTTAATTGAAAATATGTTAGAACTTATATAAATATAAGTCTTTCCCTCTATCTGAACATCTATTGAAAATTTGATCTCTCAAGCAACTAAAAGATAATTAAAGTTAAAGAGGTTAGAAAATATTGAAGAAAAATAAAGGAAGATAAAAGCAATACAAAAGCACAATACCTATAGCTAGAATCTTTGCTCCTCTTCTTGATGGGGGAAAATAGAGTGCACTCTTATTCCATTTGATTTTTTCTTGATGTTGATATGTGGATTTCTTAATACTTTAGCACAACTTTGATACGATTTGATATGTGAGTGATCAAGATGATACTATGTAGGTATGATGGCTCAAGAGATGAAAAATAAAGGATGGGAGACTCTAAATATAGAGCCTTGAAGCGGAAAAATCAAATATTATAAATGATTGATATCAAATGGTTGATATTGAAGGAGAATTAGGGTTTAAATTAAGGATGAAATCATATGAAAAGTGTTAAATGATGGATAGAATCTTGTTTTAGGATAGAGATAAGGAAAAAATTCCTTATGGAAATGTTTAGGATTTACAGGTTAAATGAGATGAATGGATAAGATGAAAATTTAGTTTGAATTTTGGGTGGGTGTTTAGATTCAATGAAACTATGTAAGGAGTTAGTTAGACATGAGAAGGGGATATTTATCACATGAGAAAAAAATTATATTATGATCCATGTGGAAAAGACAAAGGCATAGTATTAAATGGGCAAGGATAGAGGATAAAGGGTACTTGATTAAATAAATAAATATTTTATTTAATTAATGGTATCATGATGGTAAAATAATTAGATAAATATTAAATATTTAATTAATTAAAAGATTATGGAAATGGATATTAATTAAATAAACGATAAATATTTATTTCATTAATATATTAGAATAAAAGATTTTTTTATTTTATTTTTTGATACGCAAGGGTTATATTATAAATTAAAGTTTTAAGAAAAAGTACATTTTGGTTGCTACGCAGGAAAACCACTGAACTTCCATAGAAACTAAACCCTACCAATGTGGGGAACATACTACACCTAGCACAAAATTGCAGTCACACTGCGTGTCTCAAAACCTAACACCAAGCTATAACTTTTTAAACAAAAAAGTTCATGCACAGAGGTCGAGCCTCACAGGATACCATTTAATTCTACAAATGTAGTAAAATCTTCCACCCATTCCAAGCCCTCCTCTACCACCAACCCCATTTTTCAGTTCAGATATTCAACCGCCATTGTCGAGATCATCTTGTGCCTCATGAGCTCAATCCCCTTTAAATATAAAAGAAAGGGGTATACCTTTACTGCTTCATCCATCTTCCACAGGAGCTCCAAGTCAGAGGGATGTGGAATTCCTTTGGCCATGAAGGGCACTTTTAGTGTCTTCCCCAAACCTCCTAACAAGTCACTGCGGAAAAGATTCATCATCAATTCCCTTGCCTCTGCCTTAGACACTTCCACATCTAGAATGGCAGCCAAGAATCGTGAGGATATGTATGAATTTTCCCTCACAAATTATTTTCTATCCAGGTGACCCTTTCCTAAAATCATTTTGACTGTTACCATGACCAAAGGATCATCCACAAGTAGAATTATTTTTAGCCTTTGGTCTATGATCTCCATAAATGCTATTTCCTCTCCATCACCACCAATGAAATAGGAGTATCAGCGCCAAAAATTTCTAGCCCCTCTATAGAGACAAAAATGATGAATTTTGATCTACTCACGTTAGCCATTAGCTGCACTCTAGCCGAAAGCTCCCTGCACAGACACAACCAACAAAAAAAGTTGTGAGAACCATACGAATAAATTCCATCATCCATCAACATTTAAAAGGCTCGTAATCAACAAGGCTAAACCATTACACACAAACTTGGGTTATGTTGATGTGTTTTTTATGCACTTTTGAACATAGGTAGTGCATAGGTGCACTACCTCTCTTGAAAGACAATCTTCCACAATTAGATTACAGAACACTATCCCAAGGTCTCTAATGTCAGGTCTTGATAGTGCTTGGAATATCTCAGTTGTTTGATGTGATTTGCTAGAATCACAAGGCAGTCTTACGGATGAGTTACAAAGCATGGAAGTTGGGTTTGCAAATGCAGTTTCAAAGTGCTGAAAGTGAATGAATAGTGGCTGTCCACTCAAAACAACAAGTTGAAACTCATCAAGTTCATCTCATTTAGCTTCATGGTGATGCTTTGGGTCCTACTCTAACCAAGGATTAAAATATATAGCAAAAGAAGAAGGGTTAAGAAATCTATTCTAATCCTAAGCTACGAGTGCAAAATAACAATGGTGGCTGCTAAAGTAGACAGACTTCCTAAACTAAGTTTTTCTTGACCAAGAGAAACCTACAACTACACAAAACCAGTGCAATTTTTTAAGGACTGTATATTTTCACATCACATACACACATCATGTACATGCAATCGAACTAAGTTGCAACAATAAGGAAAGAGGCTCAGACTAGCTTTGCAAAGTGATTCATCATTAATGAACCACAAAAAGTATGAGTTGGAAGCTCATCAAATACTAAAAAAACAAACATCATCACTACTCCCATTCAATAAACTAACACTAAAACTAACATGGAAGGTGAACCATGCATACATAAAGAGCAAACTCAAAAGGAACACCCATAAATCATGCAATGTTGCTTTCTATTGTTGTAGAATGTCTTTACATCAATTCTCCAACCCTTACAAATGAGGGGCAAGCCCCTATTTATAGTTTTCCAAATCCCAAATGAATGGCTAGGATCAATTTGCAATGAATGGTCTAGATTTGATTACATTAGGGTTTCACCTACCCCTTATTATCCAGCAATTTTAAAATACATTCCTTGTCTTTTCTTTATTTTGTCATCTAGTGCTTAGGTGTTGTAGCAAATTTGTCTTGTAGCTGATTTCTCTTTTTACTATAGCAGAGACTGTTTGAAGGTTGCCCTCCATCTAGTGGACTTGCAACATTTTTGATTGGACCAAACAAGTCGGTCAATGACTTGCACCAATAGATTGGTGGCCCCTGATTTGGGTGGAAAGCTCCTTATAAATCATCATCATCTGGAAAAAGGTAGGACAACTCCCTCAATGGGCCTCTTCGATAGACCTACGGAAGGCCTCTTGAATCCTACAAACACGAAGTGTTGTAAGTGCATTTATACATGAGTTAAGGAAAATGTCAGTCAAACCTACAAATTCCCTGTTAGATCTATCCATGCATCATCAAAATATCTTGATATTCATATTTGGAGTTCATTTGGGCCATAAACATTAATGTGTGCTTCAAGGGTGTGAGCGCTAGAGGGTAGAAAGACAGGGGAAGAAAGCCAAAAGGAAGACAGTGGATGGAAGCCAAAATAGTCAGGAAGGAGGCGGGCTCTTGGATGTTCAAAATAGCTAGGAAGGAGGGAGGCTCTCGGATGTTCAAAATAGCAAGGAAGGAGGAAGGCTCCTGAATGTTAAAAACAACCAGGAAGAAGGGAGACTCCCAGATGTTCAAAACAGCCAGGAAGGAGGCAAGCTCCCAGATGTTCAAAACAGCCAAGGAGGGATGGACTCTTGGAAATGGCCATGGAGGACTTGGGTTCTGGAGGCCGAAAGGGAGGTGGCCGCCGGATGTTCTAAAATAGCAAAAGGGGGACGAAGCTCCAAAACCACCAAAACTTAACCGAATGTTAACAAAACCTTGGTAGTTAATTTATGCACTTCAAACACATCTCAGAGCCAAAAAAGGTTTCCCCCAAAGTCAAAAATGAGGAAACGGGAGTGACGGGGGCCCGCGGATGTTTCCAAACAGCCAAGGAGGAAGGAAATTCCGGAGGGAAAGTTCTGAAACCATCGAAACCTAACAGAACATTGAAATAACCTTTGCAGTTCATTTATGTACTTCAAACACATCCCCGATCCAAAAAAGGTTGCCCCAAAGTCAAAAGTGAGGAAACGGGAGTGACGAGGGCCCGTAGATGTTTCCAAACAGCCAAGGAGGAAAGAAATTCTAGAGGGAAAGTTCTGAAACCATTGAAACTTGCCGAAATGTTGATGAAACCTTGGAAATTCATTTACGCACTTCAAACACATCCCAGAGCCAAAAAAGGTTGCCCCCAAAGTAAAAAATGAGGAAACGGGATCAACGGGGGCCTGCGAATGTTTCCAAGTAGCTAAGGAGGAAGGGAATTCCAGAGGGAAAATTCTGAAATCATCAAAACCTAACAGAACATTGACAAAACCTTGGCAGTTGATTTACGCACTTCAAACACATCCCAAAGCAAAAAAAGGTTGCCCCCAAAGCCAAAAATGAGGAAACGGGAGTGACGGGGGCTCGCAGATGTTTCCAAATATCTAAGGAGGAAGGGAATTCCAGAGGGAAAGTTCTGAAACCATCGAAACCTAATGGAACATTGACGAAACCTTGGTAATTCATTTACGCACTTCAAACACATCCCAAAGCCAAAAAGGTTGCCCCCAAAGTAAAAAATGTGGAAACGGGAGTGACAGGGGTCCACGGATGTTTCCAAAATAACAGGAACAAGATAAAAGGCAGAAAGGGGACGGGGAACTTTATTTCTCCACAGATTTGAATACCCCAAGTAGGTGAATTTGGGTAGGAGATTTTGATTGTTTGAAGGCACATGACCAATTTGGGCTTAGAAATGGGCACACAAAACAAGATAAGAGCAAAGTAGCCGATCATGAGTGAAAAAAAGGGGGTCCCTACCTACAGTGGGGCATGTGTGTAAAACATGCACAACAGGTTAATGTGCAAGGAAATCTATCCTTGCATGAAGATTATGTCCTGCAAGCACAAGCCTTAACTCGAACATCACCTCATAATAATCATCTTCTTCCACCCAACCAATTTGCGTGATATAACATGAAATTTGTGCTTTACATGTCTCTCTATTTGGCATGGCCATTATGAATCCCTAAATGACGGTCACCTCCAGGATCTCCCTAGTTTATGAATACTTACAACTCTACTTAAAGCCTTTTGTTGACATCCCTCTATCACCTTAGGTTATCGCTAACGACAGAGGAGGTGATGTGGCCTTGCCACGTTTTTGCTAGCTTGCACTCCCCTACCAACACCCTGGTTTGCTCTCTCATCACTCACAAATGATTTTTCTTGTCTTTTCATCGGCTCATGGGTTACTAAGAGAAGGAGCATGAGGGGGGCACCCTACCACCCACAATATTCATTCACACTATAAAGCATTCTTTAAATCCAAGTCCAGTTACTCCCTTATTTGATAGGGAATCAACTTCTGTGCTACCTTCCCTCAACATGTGGTTGAGCATCACTTGTTCAAATTTCCCTAATTGCTCTAGTGCAACTTCCAGATAAAACCCTAACCTCCAATTATGAATTTACCTAGTCCTAAGAGCATTTATGACCAGAGTTGAGTCACCTTCTACTACCAAATTTTTAATTCCTAGATCCTTACAGATATTCGGTCCAAGTAGGAGAGCTTGGAATTTAGCTGCATTATTTGTTCCTTCTACAAGAGACTGGGCCAATCTCCCCCAAGTCATTCCTAAGGAAGTTCATACAATGCAATCAGCCCCATATGGCCCCATATTCCCTTTTGAAGCACCATTGAAGTTCAATTTGACCCAACCCTGCTCAAGAGGAAGCCACTGTGTTTTGTTGCGCAGTTCATCAGATGCCACATTTGCTATTCCTCTAAAGGGAGGGGCTTTAATTCCATACCATTATTTCATAATCCAGGCATCCCATTTTGCAAAATTTATATTCTTTGGGGTCTTATCTACCAAACATGTGTTGAAAAGTTCTACAATGCTCCCCTCAATTTTACACTGAAGTCTTGAGATTGACAACTCCTTATCCTGAAAAAGACATCTATTCCTCTCCTTCCACACTTCCTAGATTAGAATTGAAGGTCTCATTTCCCATAAATCCCCAAAGATTGTATTCTGAGAGTGGCTAGGCCAGGTGTTTAGGAATTCTAATAAGGTATTGGGAAAGACAGTTAGCCAATGCAGCTTTGTGCACAACCAACACCACATCTGATAAGTGAATTTGCAATTTAAGAGGAAGTGGTCCACTGTTTCCTCAGTCTCTTAGAAAAGTGGGCATCTAGACAGGCCATGATAACCCATTTTGATAAACCTATCACCTGTGAGGACTCTTCCCTGTGTTGCGGCCCATGTGAAAATCCCTGCTTTTGGGAGACATGCTTTATTCCAGCAAAGACTCAAAGGGATCACTAAACTTTCATCTCCTGAAGACGATAGGATATTATATCCTATCTTGGCTGAGTAAATACCATTTGGAGAAGCATCCCAGTGCAATTGATCGCTCCCCTGCCTACACCAAATCCTTCTAATTAGAATAAGGGATATTAATTAAATCAATGATAAACATTTATTTAATTAAGGGATTAGAATAAAGGTGTGAAAGGATGGGAATAATTAAATAAATAGTAGATATTTATTTAATTAATGGTTGAGGATACACTAAAATAAGGTATGGTTGGCTAAGGTAATATTTTAATTGTCTACAAAATTAATTTCAAGAGTAGAATAAGAAACATAAACTCTTTTAGCCAAATTCATATCCATAACACACAATCCAAATATTTTTTTATGCATAGTAAGATGTTTATTGTTTTAAGTTTATTATTGTTATGAGCACTAACAATTGCAATATCTTCAAGCAACCTTCAATTCTCTTTGTATGAGATTATACAATTGACTTTAGTCCAAGAAGGAATACAAATTTGAGTGGTAATCTATATAATTTTTATTTATAATTATTTTTCATCCATTTTCCTCTTCTCGACATAGAGTATATGATTTATGTCATTGTCATCATAGTCATTTGTGGAGGTGGAAATACCAAAATGGGTTTTGACTGAGGAAAACCCCTATATGACATAGCCTTCCTCCCATATCCTTCTTGCAAATTACAAGTTTGAAGTTAATTCAAGTGGATTGGAAACCTCAAGAGTTTAAAACCATAATAGAAACATTCAAGCATGTTCTCTAGTCAAATTAAGGAAAGACTGATTATTCAAAAACTATCAAACTTTTGAAGCTAATCTTGGCAAAAAAAATCTATAAACTATGATGCTCCTATATATGTTTTGAGACGAAAAAATATTTCTAGAAAAGGAAACCCTCCCCCCATTCCAGTGAATTTTACATCATACTTTTATTCCAAGTTCCTTCCTCTCTACATTATTAAGCTCTTCTTTCTATTTATGCTCTTCTATTTTGCATTAGTTAGATGTTGTAATAGTTTATTTCTTTGATTTAACAATCCAACAATGAAAAGGGGATAAGAGCTATTCTTTCTCTTCCCTTGAGGGTAACATCCAAATCATTTATCTTGGTTATTTTTATGTCCCACAATGTTGATGATGGAATGTGTGATTTAGGTTAGCAATTAGCCTTAGATCCCATTTCACCATATCATATTTTTGTGATCCTAATGTGTCCTATTTATGTACTTTTATGATTTACAAAACTATTATTCTATAATGTGATTAGGTATTAAGTTATTTTGTTAAAAAACTTGATGTGTTCAAGAAAATTGTGACCTAGGACCTAAATCATAGCTTTAACCTACTTACACATTAAATGACAATTTTTTTTTACAAAATACAACTTTTCCTACTATCTTGAATGGAAGAACTGATAGATAAATGCATAAAACTTAATTGTCTTATTTCATGGTACACATCAACATTTATACACAAAGGAAGTAGTTGAACAATTGAAATAATTGTGAGCAATTGTGAGCAACTGAAGTAATGGTAAAACTACCTATGTAACTGTTGGTTCCCAAATCAATAGATGTAATGAGTCCTAAAGAATATCCACTTTCTCATATTTAGACTCAGAGATGGATTTGGTCAACGAACAAGATTTAGTCAAAAAGATTGAAATATTTTACACTTTTGGCTCTATTAAACCAAGGTGGGTCTCCCCAATAGTATGCTTACAAATTATTTTGTTTGCCAAAGTACCTAGAATACAATAAATAGATGATTCTCCTTTAGATGCTTAATAGACACAATACTCTAAAGGCTTGGTTGACCTCTATAGTAATTCCTAATTTAAACATGAGAAATGTAACTCATTAAACTCCACACATAATTAAATTGAGATTGATAGGTAAATTTGATTTCAAAATTTTAGTTACACATAAACAATCTCACGAAACTACAACATTAAGAGACCAATGCCATGTCCCAGGGTGGAGTCATCCAAACCATGTAATTTAAAACCTAACGCAACATTCATTCTATCATAATCATGCCTATAAGATCATGCATTACGCCATTGATACCAACAACTAAACTATCCATACTTAGAAATCCTAGCACACATCATAAACCTCCATTTTTGTTACTACAAATTAACTCATTATTTGAATGAGAGTAATAAAATCAAACAAACATACAAGGAAAGACAAGAAGCTGAATAATAACAATCTTTGATTACTCATATTCAGAATTTTAGCAATGTGAACAATGGAGACAACCAGTTACAAATATTATGTCATTTACATTCAGCTATGTGCATCATAGAAAAATGGACCCTTATTATTTTCATGGTCTTTTAGGCCTTGTTTCATGATATTTGGCCTATTTTGCTATGATTTTGTCATAATATGGCTTCAACATGCACATTTAGGTACTAAAATTCAAACAATGATGTCTTGTGAAGGTGTTGTGAAGTGTTCTAAAAAAATTCTACACTCTTCTAGACTCTATTAATTGCAATTCACCTAAAAATCACCTTTTTGTCACTAATCAAGTCCTATTTTGAAGTATTGTAAAGTTTTGTAATAAGATTTCATGCTTTTCTAGGCATAACCTCACTATTTACACCTTTCTTATGCTTTATTTGACACCTTTATTCCCTTATATGGTTTAATTAAGTGCATTTTTTAATGTAAGCTCGAAAAACAACATTAAATACAAAATAATTCCTGAAACACATTTTCAAGTCCTAGGTGGGACCCATTCGCCATAGGTGGCGAATGACTTCCCCTTGTTCCAAATTTAAAATGCTTAAAATTTCTTTTTGGGTTTTTATTCAAAATCACTTGATGTTGGCCTATAATGAGGTATTAATAGGTTACTAAGGCACAAGATTGTATAAATAAGTCTTTTTACATCTATTTCAACCACAATTCATCAAGTTCATTCATTCACCTATTCACTCAAGCATTCAAGCATCTTACAACATCAAATCAAGTACTATTCAAGAATTGTCGAGCATTCATTAATACAACTTCATACATTCATAAACAAGGGTTTGGTAAGTTGATAGCACTTCCATGCTATTTATTTATCATTCTCTTTCATTTCATTATTTCATTAATGGTTTGATTACCAAAGTGGGGTTTGACCAAAGAAAGCCCCTATTTGCTAACCCTCAACCATTTTTCCCCTCTTGCATATGTGTTTGCAAACCTATGTGTGCAGATTTAAAAATCATTTAGGTGATTGAGCATTGGCCAACAAGTCAACTAGGTGCTTCAAGTCAAGCTTGGGGAAGGTTTTTTGTTTGTTTCTTGTAGAATTGACTTCGACAACCTGACAAGCAAACATTTCCAGATCTGGTGTTGCAAAGTTGTCTCTTGATTTCTAAAAATTTTCGGAGGTGGTGAATCAGTCCTACCTTAAGACTAACAATCTAGGTTTTTTTAGATTCTACATCCCAACAGTTAGAAACTAGTTCCCGATAGTTTTCACTAGAAGTAGGACTAATTCACCACCTTGGGAAAATGAGTCCCACTGTTGATTTTTCAGTAATTTTAGATAGCATTCAGACCATTTTAGATTCCTCAAATCTATCCCAGGTGCATTCTAATTCAACCTTTCTCCTTTTGTTTGGCATTTATTCATCTTTTAGTTCAATGTTTGCATATCATAGTGTGTTTTCCAATAGAGCATACATCTTTGTTTTGCATTCATAATCAATCTTTTAGATCACTTAAATTATTTTAGTTCACTTCATTTAGCTTAAATAACATCACACAAAATATAATTTAATGAACCCTTTAGCATTTTTGGCCCTCCCTCTCTCCTTTTAGGTGAAAAACCCTAGAAGAGCTAGAGAAGTTCATTGATGCCAAAAATCTACAGTTCACTATGACTATATTGTAATTAAATTCTTCATTAAAAAACTCAGACCACTCTAGAAACCTAAAAATCTAGCATTATACATTTGAACCCTTGTTACAAAAGTGTTCCCGTGAAAACCAAAATGTGCAACCTCCTACAAATAAGAAGAAGAAAGAATATATAGAAGAAGGAGAAACCCTAAAACTACATCTACAGTTGACACCTAGATCCATTCCTCTCCATTGATCTCTAACTGCTTCTACTTCCTAAAGAAGTTTCAATCTACTCCCATATTCATGCATCTTGCATTTACTACCCTTCTAACAGAAAATATTCTTCATCATGATGACCTTCTTCATCCATGCCTTGTCATTGAAAATATTTTTTTTTGAAATAAAAAGTCTCCATAAAATCCTTGTCCTCTCATTTTACCTATTAACACTTCACATATTTTATCAAACACTTTGCCTCCAAATAGAAAATTAATCCCTACTTGTGAAAAAGCTTCACTTCATTTTACCCAGACTAACAATATTCTGCTCCTCTGCAAAAATTTTACTTTGCTCTTTGTTTTTCCCATGAAAACTCTTGTATTTTTTTTTCCTATCTACTGCATAGAACTTTTATCCCCAACAAATAAAATATTTACTTTTATAATGGAATCCCCCTAACCTTTATATTACATCGTGCTTTACTACTTTTCACCTCTACATTTATCTATGAATACTCATTCACTCGTGAGCCTTATATTTCACTCTTTATTGCCCCTCACATTCCACATTTTAATATTTTAATTCCCAACAATTTAATTTAAATCATAACCTTTGGGAAGGCTTAAAAATGTAAATTTTCATGTAAAAATATCTTTACCCATGAATTATCAATTTTAAAATCCCACCAACAAAGGGAAATAAAATAATTACTCATGCCTTTATTTCGCTTCACAATTAAAACTTGCTTTTAAATAATTTAAAAGCCCCAAATTATTTCATCGAGTAATATTTAAAAGTTTAAAAAACTTTATAGAATTTATTTGGGCCCACTCAAGAGCTTCTCCCTACCTAGCCACTACTTTTTCTTGATGGTAGCATGAGTCCTCGTGGGCTGGCGGGCAAATTCCATTCCACTCTTAATGCCTCGCTTCAACATTTTTTATTATTTTCACTATTTAGCAAAGGTTTTTGTTTTAATATTTCATTAGGCTTTTAAAACCTTTTGTGCATGCCTTTTACTTTTCCTCACGGGGTCCACTATCCATGGGGCCATAGCTCGTGCACTTGCTTCCTTTTTGTGATGTCACCTACATCCCTCATAGGCCTATGGGAAAAGGTCTGGATGTGTCCACACTACCCTCTTCATCTTGGTCATTCATTTGATGTTTCCCTATCATTTTCACATTTGTAGCTTCTCTTCTTTCCCTCTTCTGATCATGGAGACTCAAGCACAGGTTTACAGTGGAAATTTTAGTGAAATTGATATGCCCTTTTCAAGATGTGTTGCCACTCCTATGGATTCTCTATTGATTAATTGTTGAGGTTGATTTGTCTTCTACATCAAGCACACTATTTATCATTTTTCAACTCCATGTTTCCAAGGTCATATTATATTTGATGCACCTTTATCCACCTTAAGTTGCATCCCTCTCATTTCAAAGTTAAGTATGAAGTCCAACATTTTTGGATACATTTTCACTGCAAGCGCATATTGTTCCTATGCATAGCAATCATGAGCTAGATTTACCCATCATCGGTATTGAACACTGGTGCTTCCAACAATGACCTCTTATTCATTTTCTGATTTCGGTGTTAACACTTCACTCTCTAGTCTTCAAGCCATCCCAAGATGTGTTGTGTTATAACATGGGTTCCTCGTTTCATTGCAGAGGTTGCAATTAATTCCTCTTATTTCTTAGCATCAATTAGGTTATTTGGAATGATTTGATTTCCAATATTTCCAACAAATTCAATAAGGTTTCCCTCTTCCATGTAGCTTGGTTCAAAATTTTTTAGATTATTTTGATGGAAATGGACCAATTTTAGCATTTTTTTTAGTAGATTTATCCATATATGGCTCTTTCCCTGAGGTACATTTAAGTTTTTGCACAATACCACTGTCTACATCACATAGTAGAAAAGCCTGACGATATATCGAAGTGTCATCATTCTCATTTTTTAGGATATAATTATTTTTTGGAACATTTATTTGAATATCCACAAATGTGCCATTTGTATAGTTGTTAACCATTCCAACCACATGATCATTGGGAGTAGTAGAGCCAACAACATCATTGTGATTGCAATCAAATATACCATCATTTATGACACTGGATAAGTTCTTCCTATTCATATTCACAAGCCCCCTTCCATTTTTTGAATAAACCAAGTCACTTAACTTCATTTCAAAAATATTATAATCTTGTAACATAGTTTTTTGGTACCATAGTTCTTTCTAGCACTTCTAGGGTTTTTCACCTAAAAGGAGAAAGAAGCACCAAAATGCTTATGTTACACTCAAATTCAATGCAATATGGATGGAATATAGATGCAATATGTCTAAAGGAATTGATTCAAATGTAGAAAAATAATGAAATGTATTGATTATTAAGAGGAAACTATCAAAATGCATGTTGTTTGAAAACACATTGTGTAATGAAAAAACACCTAGAAATGAATGCAACACAAAACAAAAATAAACCAAATTGAAAGTGTGCACCTGGAATGTGGGTGAAGATTGGGAATGGCTTCTGGGATGCTGCTAATGCTTATTTTTAGGTTTGGTTGGCCTCATTCGCCATTCTAGGAAAATCAATCCAAGTTCTAGAAAACTGTGCCACAAACTATTTCTGACAAAAGGGTATCTAAAAATGTAGAAAAATATAAAATAACCTTGGAGTGGGACTCATTCACCACCCATGGTGAGTGAGTCCACTTTTGAATTTCTAGATATTCAAAAGTGGAATTCAAAGCTTTCAGTCTGCACTTTGATTCTCTACAGGTGTTTGCTTCCGAAACACTGATTTTCAAACCTGAAAAATGAGTTTTTGTTGATATTTTGACATGTTAATGAAGATAAGACTTAAATAATTTTGCAAATTTATTATTAGTGATTTCAAAGCTTCGAAGAGAGCTAAATTTTCAAACACAGAAGACAAGAAAGAGAAATGTTTGATGTTAGGGCATGGGGGTTCTCCTTCTTTAATCCCCTTTTAGGTAATTAAACCAAAATGGAGAAAGAATGGAATGAAACATGCAATAATGGAGTTGATTATTTTTCCATGATGGTTGATCTTGAATTTTTGCAACAACACATGAAGAATATGCCCTTGCATGTGTAAAAATTGATCTTGAATGGCTTGTAATGTTAAAACCCTAAGTTGCTTGACTTGAGATGGAAGATTGGTGGATGAATGAATGATAAGAGATAACAGATGTAAAATGAGGAGAAAAAAACTTATTTATACACACTTGTGCCTTACTAACCCAATTATTAATTGTTGAGGTCAATTTGTCTTCTGCATCAAGCACACTCTTTGTCATAAACTATTTATCATTTTTCAACTCCATGTTGCTAAGGTGATACTAGATTTGATGCACCTTTATCCACCTTAAGTTGCATCCCTCTCATTTCAAAGCTAAGTACATTATGAAGTCAATTTTTTTTTGATACATTTTCACTGCAAGCACATAGCAATCATGAGCTAGACTTACCCATCATCGGTATTAAACAATGGTGCTTCCAACAACGACCTCTTATTCATTTTCTGATTATTTTGATGGAAATGGACCAATTTTAGCATATTCTTTTCAGTAAATTTAGCCATATATGGCTCTTTCCTTGAGATACAGTTAACTTTCTGTAAAATACTAGTGTCTACATCACTTAGTAGAGAAGCCTAACGATATCTCCAAGTGTCGTCATTCTCATTTTTGAGGATAGTATTCTTTTCTGGAACATTTACTTGAATATCCACAAATGTGCCATTTGTATAGTTGTTAACCATGCCAGCCACATGATCATTGGGAGTAGCAGAGCCAACAACATGATTGTGATTGCAATAAGATATACAATCATCTATGACACTTGATAGGTTCTTCCTATTCATAGTCAGAACCCCCCTTCCATTTTTCAAATAATCCAAGTCACTTAACTTTGTTTCAAAAAACTTATAATCTTGTAATATAGTTTTTTTGTACCCTAGTTCTTTCTATCACTTCTAGGGTTTTTCACCTAAAAGGAGAAAGAAGGGCCAAAATTCTTATGTTACACTCAAAGTCAATGCAATATGGATGGAATATGGATGGAATATGTATAAATGAACTAATTTAAATGTAGAAAAATAGTGAAATGTATTTATTATTAAGAGGAAACTATCAAAATGCATGTTTTTTCAAAACACATTCTTTAACACAAAAACACGTAGAAATGAATGCAAAACAAAAGAAAAAATAAATAAATTGAAATTGTTCACCTACAATGTGGGTGAAGAATGGAAATGGCTTCTGGGATGCTGTTGATGCTGATTTTTAGGCTTGGTAGGACTCATTCGCCATTCTGGGTGAATCAGTCCTAGTTCTGAAAAACTGTGCCACAAACTATTTCTAACAAAAAGGTATCTAAAATTACAGAAAACTCAAAAATGGTCTTGGAGTGGGACACATTTGCCACCCATGGTTAATGAGTCCACTTTTCAATTTATAGATATTCAAAAGTGGAATTCAGAGCTTTCAGTCTGCACTTTGATTCTCTACAGGTGTCTACTTCTGAAACACTAATTTTCAAACCTGAAAAATGATTGATATTTTGACATGTTAATGAAGAGAAGACTTCAAGAATATTGCTACTTAATTCTGAATGATTTCCAAGCTTCGAAGAGACCTAAATCTTCAAAAACACAAGACAAGAAAGAGAAATGTTGGATGTTAGGTCATGGGGGTTTTCCTTCGTCAAACCTATAATACATGGAGTTGATTACCTTGCCCTGATGATTGATCTTGAATTTTTTTAACAATACATGAAGAATATGCCCTTGAATGTCTAAAAATTGATCTTGAATGGCTTGTAATGTTAAAACCCTAAGTTGCTTGACTTGAGATGGAAGATTGGTGGATGAATGAATGATAATAGATAACAGATGCAAAATGAGCGAAAAAAAACTTATTTATACACAATTCTACCTTAGTAACCCAATGATTAATTTTTTAGGCTGATTTGTCTTCTGCATCAAGCACACTCTTTGTCATAATCTATTTATCATTTTTCAACTCTATGTTGCAAAGGTCATACTAGATTTGATGTTCCCTTATCCACCTTAAGTTGCATCCCTCTCATTTCAAAGCTAAGTATGAAGTCCAAACAATTTTGATACATTTTCACTGCAAGCGCATATTGTTCCTCTGCATAGCAATCATGAGCTCAGCTTACCCATCATCACTATTGAACATCGATGCTTCCAACATTGACCTCTTATTCATTTTCTGATTTCAGTGTTAACACTTCTCCCTCCAGTCTTCAAGACATCCCAAGACGTATTGTGTCATACCATGGGTTCCTCCTCTCATTGGGAAGACTAAAACTAATTCGTCCTATTGCTTAGCCTTAGTTAGGTTATTTGCAATGATTTGATTTCCAATATTTCCAACAAATTCAATAAGGTTTCCCTCGTCCATTTATCTTGGTTCAAAATTCTAAGAGTATTTTGATGGAAATGGACCAATTTTAGCATATTTTTTTAGTAGATTTAGCCATATATGGCTCTTTTGCAGAGGTACAGTTAAGTTTCTGCACAATACCAATGTCTACATCACTTAGTAGAGAAGCCTGATGATATCTTCAGGTCTTGTCATTCTCATTTTTGAGAATATTATTCTTTTCTGGAACATTTACTTGAATATCGACAAATGTTCCATTTGTATAGTTGTTAACCATGCCAGCCACATGATCATTGGGAGTAGTAGAGCCAACAACATCATTGTGATTTCAATAAGATATACCATCATTTGTGACACTGGATAGGTTCTTCCTGTTCATATTCACAAGCCCCCTTCCATTTTTCCAATAATCCAAGTCACTTAACTTCATTTCAAAAAACTTATAATCCTGTAACATAGTTTTTTGGTAACCTAGTACTTTCTACCACTTCTAGGGTTTTTCACCTAAAAGGAGAAAGAAGGGCCAAAATGCTTATGTTACACTCAAAGTCAATAAAATATGGATGGAATATGGATGGAATATGTCTAAATGAACTGATTTAAATGTACAAAAATAATGAAATGTATTTATTATTAGGAGGAAACTATCAAACTCATGTTGTTTGAAAACACATTGTGTCATGCAAAAACACCTAGAAATGAATGCAAAAAAAAAACAAAAATAAACCAAATTGAAAGTGTGCACCTGGAATGTGGGTGAAGACTTGGAATGGCTTATGGGATGCTACTGATGCTGATTTTTAGGCTTGGTGGGACTCATTCACCATTTTGGGCGAAATCAGTCCCAGTTCTTAAAAACTGTGCCACAAACTATTTCTGACAAAAGGGTATCTAAAAATGTAGAAAAATAAAAAATAACCTTGGAGTGGGACTTATTTAACACATATGGTGAATGATTCCAATTTTCAATTTTTAGATATTCAAAAGTGGAATTTAGAGATTTTGATTTGCACTTTGATTCTCTAAATGTGTCTTCTTTTGAAACACTGATTTCTGTACCTAAAAAATGTGTTTTTGTTGATATTTTGGCATGTTAAAGAAGAGAAGACTTAAAGAATCTTGCATTTTTTATTCTTAATTATTTCCAAGCTTCCAAGAGAGCTAAATCTGCAAACACACAAGACAAGAAAGAGAAATGTTGGATGTTAGGCCATGGGGGTTTTCCTTCGTCAAATCCATTTTAGGTAATTAAACCAAAATGGAGAAAGAATGGAATGAAACATGCAATAATGGAGTTGATTACCTTTCCATGCTGATTTATCTTGAGTTTTTGCAACAATACATGAAGAATATGCCCTTAAATGTCTAAAAATTGATCTTGAATAGCTTGTAATGTGAAAACCCTAAGTTGTTTGACTTGAGATGGAAGATTGGTGGATGAATGAATGATAAGAGATAACCGATTTAAAATGAGGAGAAAAAACTTATTTATACACACTTGTGCCTTAGTAACCCAATGATTAATTGCTGAGGCTGATTTGTCTTTTGCATCAAGCACACTCTTTGTCATAAGCTATTTATCATTTTTCAACTCTATGTTGCCAAGGTCATACTAGATTTGATGCGCCTTTATCCACCTTAAGTTGCATCCCTCTCCTTTCAAAGCTAAGTATGAAATTCCAAAAAAAATTGATACATTTTCACTGCAAGCGCATATTGTTCTTGCGCATAACAATCATGAGCTAGACTTACCCATCATCGGTATTGAAAAATGGTGCTTCCAACAATGACCTCTTATTCATTTTCTTATTGTAGACACATGAAATTAGCATTATGCACTTTGTTCATATTCATCCACTCATTGAATTAATCAAGCTCATCAAATCCATTCACCAAGTAAATCAAGACTATTTAATTCATTCCTAAGGTTATTGATTTAAATTAAATTTATCAAAGTCTCACATCAACCTTTTAATTAAATAAACCAAAATTTATTTAATTAAATCTCAAAAGTCATAATTCTCCCTCTTGATTTAAATAAATCAAAATATTCAAGTCAAATGGGTCAATATCAACTAATCATCACCTAAGCTAATCTAATCCTAATTATCTTAACCTAACCACCCATCACATCCTCTAGCTTTTCCCACTTGCACCAATAAATCATTTTAATTCATTTACAAATTGATCATTTTCTTTCAACTTGGCATAAAAATGGAATATTCCCTCAAGTTTGAATATGAAGACAAGTTGACTTGTCCCTTCCAACATTGCAATAACTTCTCTCTTACATGTCCCCCTCTCAACATTTAATTCACAAATTCAAATTTGAATCTCCTCCTCTTGGGCACATTGGCAAAAACTTGCACATTCCTCAACCTATCATAATGTGACAAGTGGCCTCATCTCATTGGTCCAATCTTTATCCCACATTTCTCTCTTATGAGCATTCTTTCAACTTGAGAATCTATAAGTAGGGGGTTGATTCTTCATTAAATCATCTACACTCTCATGCAAAGTTACTCTCTTCAATTGAGAACTAATTTTTCCCATCACCATTGCATTGCATCTTGTGAGTTTTAGAAAGTATTTGGAAAGGGTCATTGGCACATTTGACACCAATCCAATAAGGAATAGGTACATGTTATCCTTTTGCAATGTCTTTTTGATCCCTTTTGTTATTTGTTGCATTTTGAAGCATAAGATGTTATTTCATAGGAGCATTGGATAAATTTGCATGTAACCATCCCATGTTTGAGGTTATGAGTGTTTGTATATTTTGAAGGGTGCTCACATATTGGCACTGGAAGGAGGGCTTTAGAGCATGTGATTATTAGCAAATCGCCTTTGAGTCTTGTTTCATTTCTTACGATTTATATTGTTGCATCTTGACTTTTGAGATTAGTATATATTGCTTCAAAAGCCATGTATTTCAGTTGTAATAGGTTGTTTTAGAGTTTTTTAGGTATGCTCTATGCTTAAAAAACTGTGTACTTAACCTACCCAACACATTGGTTTGTATTTATGAGCAATGCAATGTTTCCAAAATAGAATAGATGTGTTGTCTAATTTGCAGAAATTTTTATACCTGGAACTTTTTGTTGTGAGTTTTATAGGGATTGAAATTTGTCTCATGCTCATCGTTTCCATATCAATGGCGTTATCCTTGTGATGTAAAATCCTTTGTGTGATGTGATTTTCATCCAAGTCATTGTTTTTTGGAACTATATCCATAGTCATAGCTTCTAAAGCCGATTGGTTTGTTAGAAACAGTCAAAAACACGCCATTCACTCAATTCCAATCCCAGGCCTACGCATTATCTCACACACATTGTTCCTTAGGGGCCACAATTTAATGTGTAATTTTAGCTTTTATAACATAAAAGAAAAAATCTAAGGTATCCTTTGAATTGTGCCGTTCAATACATTTTGCATATTTTATTGTGTGTCTAGTAAAAAAATAATGCATAAGATCGGTAAAGAATTCATTGCACTCATTTATTTATGTGAGTTAATTTCTCTTTGATACTTTCTAGGAAACACTCAAGAAAATACATATGATAGGTGTAAAAGCGAATTCAACAACCTGTGATCAACATCCTCCTAGCTTGTGTATTATTGTTCGCTTTGTAGCTTGTACGTATTCACGACGTAGGAAAGTTTTGATCATTTTCAAATTGTATGGTGCGTAGGTATGTTTCCAATCTCTTGGTTAATGGCTAATGGTGCAAAATAGAGTTTATCAAGTCTGCTACTAGACCGGTTCTGGTTGAGCCTGAAAGGTGCATTTATTAATTTTAAAACTATTGTTCAAGAGTCACTATGCAGTACATTTTTTTTATTTTGAAGTCTTGAAATTTGAACAAAGTGAAACATGCAATTTGATGGAGGCTCATTATCAATAACTAAGCTACCCTCTTGAAATACTGCCATCATTTTTTTACCAACCCTTTCTTCCTCCCAAATCGTGCCTCGTGTTCAAAAGGATATAATGCACACCAAAAGAGATGAAAGTAACAATAAATAATATAAAATGATGGTGCACCAAGTAGGGGATCTAAGCTTAGATCCAATAGCGACCTACATAAAAGAGATGTGAAGATATCTGGTGTTGTGCGAGAGATCATGGGAACTGGAGAAGTCTTCAAAAGCTGCTCAAATGCATTTCATTAAGATAATCTATGAGAGGTGATTGGATGTTTGTATTTAATCACTCTCTAGCTGTCTTCCTATAGTGAAATTCAATTTGGAGGTGAGTTTCTCTTTTTTATCAGAATCAATTAATGCACTTGAAAAATTGAATATGCCTGTATTAAATTTCTATGAAACAATCAATACGTTCTAACTTATTTTTTGGCTGCTTTCCTCTAAATTGTTGAATATAGTCATGTGAATCCAACAATAGAAGCATTAAAATCATCCGAAATAGAGAAAAATATTCAATACCATACAAACATCAATTCCATAGTGGATTTTCATTGTATTTGATCATCATTGCTTAAATCTCTTCATTAAATCTCTATGCAAGGAGAGGCATCGATGTTTTGTTAGCTGGAAGAAATTTTCTTAAATTTACAGGAGTTTATTGTTAGATGAACATTTAAATGGTAGTTAAGCTCTATGAATTTCAACAGGTTTCCACAAGAAGTATAGAGTAGACTATTTTGTGCTTGCAGATTACTTTCAATGCTTTCATTTGCTTGAAATAATCATGTTGATGGTTTTTCACTCATATCTCACATTTACTTTCTTGGGAGAAGGTGAAGATGAGATGAAATCGATCAATAGAGTAGAATTGTAGATGACCTTTATATCTAGAAACCACTCATTTATATTTTGCAGGTATCCTCATTAATTTGTGTTGCTCATTTACAAATTTTTACGGGCTAAGTAAAAGGGATTTGAAATCTTATTCAAATTGTCGTAAATATTTATCTATTTACAAATTGGGACTCTAATCAATAATTGATTTCATTAGTTTGAAATCATTAGTATTTTTCAGTTAAAAACCATTCTATTATTTAAAGTTAATGCCTAAAATGATTTTAATTGAATAACTTGATTTTTTTCTTTATAGGAAATCGAAGAAGGAAAACGAAGGAGAACGAAGCATAAGGAAGATATTTCGCAAGATCAAAGTGTTTTCTTAACACTTTAGTGTTTGTTTAAACACTTTAGTGTTTGGTTAAACACTTTTTCATGAAATTGTTATCTCTTCTTTCTTAGGACACTAATTTTTGTTTGGGTTTAAAAAGAATCTTTCCAATTTTTTTGCAAAGATTTAAAACAAACATTAGGAATACAACTTACTAAAGTTTGTTTTTGGTTAATAATTGAACAAAATGTCTCTCATTTGTCATTTGGTGTTTTAAAAAAAACTCACATTTTGCTTTGTGGATTTAAAAAGAACAAGTGCAACTTTGTTTTTCATGAAGGCTTACTTAAACTAAAGGTATTGAAAAAGGACGTATGAGCTTCTCTCACGCTTTATGGTGATCTTGAGAATCAAAAGGAATTTTCGATGTCTTTAGGGTGAGATGAAGAAATCACCTAGGTATGTACAGGATCATGATGGGCCAAAAAGTGGCAATATGATGGGTATGTGGCTGATGACTATTTTTTTACCCAAAATTGATGAATCAAAAAGGGTTTTTAAAGGAGATTCACAACTTTACACTAATATAAATTATGTTTTAATTTTAATTTAATAAGTAATTATTATTCATTTTCTATTCAAATTATGACTAAAATCTGACTAATAGGCTAATTGAAAAACATCTATAGCTTTCAAGCATCACTTTTTTAATCAAAATATGCATCACATTCTATGATTCATACTATAGGATTAAAAAAGAAAAATTGAATTTCATGAAGTTTTGACCAAGTTAAGGTGGTTAGACATATGATTTTTATATTTTTAAAAAGTTGTAATAAAAAATCATAATTAATTATTTAATTGGAAACAAATTACAAAAAATATGCATCACATCGGGCATGAGTCTCTACTTATATCTAAAATATTATTATTATCATTTTATTGTGGTTAGGGTGGTCAGACACCACTTCTTATTTTTTCCCCTGAAATTTAAGTACTACTGCATTGAAATTTCAAATTTTCACTAAATAAATATTTTTTCTTTTTGAAAAACCTAGTAGTTTAGAAACTACATTCAATTTTCTACAGATTCTATTCTTACATACTTTTTAAATAACATAGATAGCTTATTCAAATTTTTACGTCAAATTTCCTAACTCTAATTTTTCTAAAAATTTTGCCACTTAAGGGCCTTTTTTTTCCATGATGATCCTGCACATACCCACCTCCACACTTCAATTTGGGTTTAAAAAATTGAAAAAAATCTTGTGCAAGTACGAGTGGGGAAATTATTGTGTATATTCTCTCTCTTTGTTGCCAACAAAGATTGATCGAGTTACGAATATTCTTCTTTATTCACTTTTGTTTATCCTAGAGGGCCTGCCTTGGGGAAAAAGTACTCACCCAAGGGAAAGACTCAACCGGTAACACTCTAAAGCAAAGATTATTTCCAACTGGGATATAAATGTGGGTATTGGAGTAAACACCAATATAACGCGGTTGATTCTAACAAGATGGATCTGAAAGGGCACTCTTTCCATATGGGTCAATCTCCATGAATGGAAAGTCCTTATTAAAACCCATGTGAGCACTAGAATTTTCCGAAATCCTTTAATCTATTTGTTGGTGCAAGAATTGTCGTTTTGAAGCCACCCCACACTTTTACGGTCTTTTAGTAGAAATGGAAAGCATGCCATGGGAGTTTCATGGGTGTTGATGCTTGGCTGCCCTAATTGACGATAATGAGCCATGGAGGGGAGCCAATGTGGTCAAGCATCTAACCATTAGCTAAAGATAAGCATAGCTCAACTTTTCCAAGTGGGAATCCAACAAATATTGTCTTACACATCCATAGGGTTGTACTTATTCTTGGGTTACAAAATGCATTGCTTGATTGAAAACATCTTGAAAACAAACACTTAACATCATCATCCAAATTTCAAACCCTTTTGGAGACAAATACAATTGAATCAATCCATATGTTATTGCTTTCCCTTGGGATTGACATCCTTAGAGGTTTCTAAACATTGGATTACATCTCAATTTATCTACTCAAGTAAACAATAGGTAAACCCTTGCCTTGAGTTCATCAAATTTCCACATAACATACTTTGTGGGGTTTGAAGAAATTAAGACATTGGACATCTTAGTTTGAAAGCTTAATCAAAGAAAGTGTTTTTGGTAAAATGAAGCAATTAAGAAATCCTAAGAAAAATGAACTTTCATGTGTGTTGAAGCCTCACAATTCTTGAAAATTTCCAAAGCAAAGGTCATTGGTTGGAAATCCAAAATGTATGTCCAAATTGAATCATTCTTTGGTTATAAAGGTCTCTAGGAAGCATTTGCATGTTCTTCAATACCTAGGTCTAGACAAACAAAGTGTCTTTTTTAGGTTCATCTTAGGGTCAAAGAAAATCAAAATCTTTTTCATCCTTCCTTCAAACATCAAAACAAAAATAATCTCACCATCACCTTTTGGAAAATCTTGAAATTATCCTTAATGCTAGGCTTTTTGGAAAAATCAAAATCATCAAAATCCTTGAGATTAAATCCTTGAAATCCTTATCAAAATCACCTTTGGCTAGGTATGCGTAGATGCATCCTTTTACATATCCTTAGTCAAAATTATCAAACCATCTTATTTAGTTAGGTATATGTCGATGCATCCTTCTTCATGTGCCTAGTTAAATTATCATTTTTTTTAATAGGTTTAGATAGATGCATCCTTCTCCCTACACACATTCAAAATTATCATCATTTGAGCAAATCCATCCTTAGGTAATCATCCAAACATCTTGGGGTTTATTTGTTCAAAATCAAAATCAAAATCAAAATCAATCAAGGAAAAATCCCAAGGGAAAATAAAAATCAAAATCCGAAACATATCTGAAAGTCCCAAAAGCCTAAGTATCTCCTTCAAGATTTACCAAAAGATCATAACATCTACATCATCCATCTTTTGCATAATCATCATATCACCTTTTGATCCTCAAGATATCCTAAAATTTTCTACTTTGAGGCATAAAATAAAGATCAATCCAAAGAATCAAGAAATTCATCTCCCATTCTTAAAAATTGATCCTTGTTTTATGGTTCAAAGTAGATCTCAATACAAGAAGAGCATGGAAGCCAACAAAGAAATTCCCACTTCAAGTGATCTTAGTCAAACCACTCCTCAAATGAATCCCATTGGGTCTGAAAATCTCATAGTTAACCTTCTAACATCATCGCAAAACCCACAAGAAGAATCCCAAGGAGAAGACCTCACCTTTGGGATGTCTCACGATGAAATAATTGAAATGCTTCAAAATCTGGAAAACCATAAGATCATCAATATCATGATGAGGCTTAACCCTTCATTATACATGCTTGAACTACCGAAGCAAGGGGCCAAATTACCTTCAGATTTTGACATGAGTACCATAGTAGAGACATCTTTTCCTCCAATCACATCCACCATTCCCATCTCATCCACACCCCCATCCCAAAATATCACTCAAAAAATTCCGCAAATCATGACATCTTTTGCTCCAACCCAACCTAACGTTAATAAGGGAAATGCATTTCTCAATGCTATTCAAGCACACCCCCTTGTTAATAAGGAAAACTTGGATGCAAACACCACCTTGGAACAAAACATACCCGAAAACCCATTACATAAGAATGTTCCTCTCACCTTCCATCATGATCCATCATCATCATTCTTCCACGCAACACCTCAAACTTATCTCCTCACCAATTCACAAGAGGAAGGAGAGATGTTCGGACTAGGGGGAATTTTTGCAAGGACTCACACCCCTTACATTTCCACCACTTCCGATTTTTCCATCATCATCCACACAACTCCTTGGTTTAGGGCTTGCCCCCTTACCAAGTATCGATCAAACCAACATCCCAAATATCAATCAAAGCATTATGCCAAATGCTCAAAAATTTTCATGGATATCGCAACAACATATGAAAACTACACAAGCAATCACAACATCATCAAACACCTCCCTAACATTGCAAAGCATGGTCTCTCAAGGGTCAATCACATCAATAGCACCACTTATCACTCAAACCACCACATCAAGAACACCATCCACCAATTAAATCATCAACACGACATCTCTGCTCACCACTAACACAAACGCCATTCCAAATCCACTACCACCCCACCACCACCAAATTTCACCACATCAAACCAAAACAACGCGACATTGCAAGCTTCTTTTCAAAGGGGATTCCAACAAGTGTAGAAACAAAAATTCATACAACTAGCTGCTCAAGTTACACAAGCTACCCAAGCTACACAAGCCGCATTACAAATGCAATAGGCCATGCAAGCCCAAGATTTATTGCAACAACAACAACAAGCCGCCCAAGCCGCTCAAGCATTGCAAGCATTTCAAGCATAAAAGGCTGCTCAAGCACAAATTCTATTACAACAACAAGCGACACAAGCACAAGACCAAGCAGTGCAAGCATAGGCTCAAGCTTAGGAAAACACCCAATATCAAGCACAAGCACAACTTCTTGCACAAAACCAAGCTACACAATTGTAAGCATATCAATAAGCAATAAAACAATATCAAGAGTAGCAAGAAGCAGCCGAATTAGCAGCTCAACAACAAGCACAACAACAAGCAATCAACAAGCACAACATCAAGCACAAATCTTAGCAAAGAAACAACAAGATCAACAACAAGTGTTGTTCATATAATTGTAGGTGGAAGCCTACCTAACTTGGCAGAACATATAGATACCATCAAACAACACACCAACCAACCCACCCATCCAACCCACAATAGAAACACCCCAAAACACTTTCATCCCACCACTTGATCCAAAAAATGATGTGGTGGCACAAATCAGGTTGCTCTCGCAAAAAGTGCTCGATCTTCAATTAGGGCAGACCACAAAGACACCAAGCAACTTGTTCCCCTATCCATTTGACAGGAGCCTTGTGATGAAACCATTCCCCAAGGGATTCGAGATCCCCAATTTTGACAAATATCATGGGATAGGAAACCCTGAAGATCACATCAGGGAATTCCAGGTTCATTGCATGGAAGTCACATATGACAATACTTATTTGATGTTCCTATTTCTTAGGACTTTGGCTGGCCACACTATGGAATGGTTCTGTCCACTACCTTCAGGCATTAGAACATTCCAAGAAATTACAGACACATTCATTAAAAATTATGCATGCAAAATTGCAATGGATGTTAGTCTAGAAGAACTCTTAGCTCTGAAACAAGGAAATGGTGAATCTTTAGTGTCATTCCTACAATGATGGCAATCCAAGGCCAATTAGAGCAAGTGGGCCATGCCAGAAGAACAACAAGTTTGCACCATCATCGCCAACCTTGACGGCCTCTTGTCATTTCATCTCAAGGTTCAAGGAATCACCACATATGACCAATTGATCCCCAAGGTGCTTAGCATCGAACAAGCCCTCATGACTCAACTAGCAGGATCAACCTCATACCCAAAACAACAAAACAACCGTCCATCTTCCAACTACAATGATACGCCATGCATGTGGGAAAGAAACAAAAACATTACTAATGATGGTATTGTCGATGCCAAAGTGGTCATTAGTGCCCCTCACCAAAATACACCCACACCACAAATCCAAAACAAACACCAAAACAATCATCACACAACACACCAACCAAACAAAAATCCAACAATCAATAATCTCAATGATCAAAGAGGACCTCCCCAATGCAAGAATTATCCCAAGCGAAAATACACCACTTTGGGGGAACCACTTGAAGACATAATGAAGAAGTTGATAGACAAAAAACTCATCAAGGCTCCTACCTCCGAGAATTACAAAGAACTGGATGTGAAACCTCCTTGGTATAATGAGAATCAACTCTGTGAATTCGATAAAATCAGAGGCCATACTATGAACAGTTGTATGAGATTAGAAACATAGTTCAAGATCTCATTGACCAAAGGATTATAAACGTGGAAAAACCAAAAGGAAATCAAGATCTTAAGATATACATGAATTTGATGCCCAATCATGGCAATAAAGGGAATAATAACAATACAGATAAAGGGAAAGGAACCCACACAAACATGAACCATGTGTACGAAACTATTGTTTCCTCCCTAGATGAATACTGAATAGTCATCACCATCAAAGGTGCCCATGCCGATTGTTGAGTCACCATAAGAAGTGACAAAGTCACCATTGTAGGATCATCCCAACAAAATAGAGTCCCTACATCTAGATCTATCCCTAATGGCTACAATGTCCTAGATCAACTCAAGAGAACACCAATGCAAATCTCCATCATGGAGTTGCTAAAAATCTCATCTACCCATAGAAAAATCCTTGAAGAAGCGTTGGCCTCATCCACTATCCTCGTAGATCTTGATGCGGAGCAATTCGAAGCTATGGTCAGAAATATCATTATGCCTAATCTTCTTACATTCTCTGACCATGATTTCCCCACTCAGCCATCTCACAATAGTGCACTTCACTTAGAAGTCATAGTACATAAGAGAAAAGTCAAAAGGGTCTTGGTGGATGGAGGTGCGGGTTTGAATATATGTTCTCTCAACCTCATCAAATAATTGAAAATCCTAGAGGATTCTATTGATAAAGGAAAGGGTATCACAATAAGAGCATATGACGATCAAGAAAGAGTGTCCCAAGGCACGATCAAAATCCCTATTCAAGTAGGGTCGGCTCTCATGGAAACCACTTGTCAGGTCCTAGACCTTGACTTACCATATAACATCCTTTTGGGATGTCCATGGATTCATACAATGAAGGCAGTAGCATCAAATTTCCATCAATGTGTAAAATTCACACATGAGGGACAAGAAGTTACCATCCATGGAGATCCCGAACCCTTCTCCTATTGCAAAATCCTTGAAGCAAAGTACTATAAAATCCCCCAAGTACCAAAAAATGATGAAGGCCCATCCACACCATACATCGATCCTTCCACTCTCACATCCACTTATGTGATAGAGACACCCGCCACTCCCACCATTCCCACCATCTCTGACATCAAGCTCATCATCCAAGATAACGGCTGTGGAAACTACAAGCTCCCTAATAATTCCTTTGTGGTAGGAGAGTTACCACAATCTCCTAGATCACGGGGACGTCCACAAATAAATGAAGCCTCCACATCCCAAACGTGTCCTAAAAACTATGCCACCTTTATAAGTTGGGTAGATCTTGGACGAGAAGTTATTGAGGTAGATCCATCTAATATGCTATATCAAGATGAAAGACCAATGGCTGATTTACCAATGTATGATAGAAGCAAGGGTCTACAAATGATGCTCGCAATGGGCTATGACAGAAATCAAAGACTTGGAAAAAATGACAATGGGATCATAATACCTATCATGCCAAAGATGTGACCGATAACAAATCTTGGCCTTGGATATACCCCTCCAAGTATAACCATACGTGGCTGAAGTCCTCTAGTTAGAACAGTTAATAATCCTCCTCAGCCAACCCCAACAGAACTACGATTACCAATGTCAACAAGTAGAGTCATAGATATATTTACATTTCACATAACCAATGTCTGTAGTAGTAATGATGATGAGGATCACCTGACTAACTTACCTAGGCTATTTGAGGATACAACTCTTTGCATGATTCGCACCCTATCTTTTGAAATAGACCACTAAAATCATGAGATCTGCCTAGTATATCCCCAACTCATCGACTATGGCCAACAAGGACCACCGGTTCTCAATACATTAAAAAACAATGAGGCACTCTCAGAATTCATGGTAATGCGGGACAACATTCCAGATGGGGATCATAAAGTAGGGTTTATAATGGATCTAGACACACATGCCTATTATGGGGAAATGATTGAGTCCTTCAGTCGCAAAAGTGAGAAATTAAGAATAATATCCAAGTTCTTGAGTGAAAACCACACTATGACACTCTGTGACAAGAAAAAAGTATAAAAAAAGGATGCATCCAATGGTGAAAACCTCTTTGAGTAACTCGAGGATGGGGGATTCAATCTTCCTTTAAGAGCTCTTCATCAGGAAAAGTCACTAGTCTTGGCAAAAAAATGCAATCCAGTCAACCTAGGAATAGAGGAGACCTTGCATATCACATTTTACGGAGTGATTACTATCAGAGGAACAAGAGCTCCTAGAAGCATTCCTAAGATAAAGATAGATAAACTTCACATGGACCTATGCTAACATGTCAGGACCTGATCTAGAGACTATGGTTCACCATTTAGCAGAATATCCAGAAGCAAAACCTGTCATGCAAAAGCTTCAAAAAATGCACCCTCAAATCACCCTATTAGTCAAAATGGAGCTATAAAATATATTAGATGCAGGATTCATTCGATCGATAGATTATCCAGAATGGGTATCAAGCCTAGTGCCTATTTCAAAACCCGATGGGAACATCAGAATCTAGACAAACTTCAGGGACTTGAATAAGGCATGTCCAAAAGATGACTTCTCCCTTCCAAACATCAATATGATTGTGCATATGACAGCTAGACATGAAATGTTGTCACTAATGGACAAATTCTTAGGGTACAATTAGATCATGATAACTAAAGAGGACCAACATAAAACAACTTTCACTTGTCCATGGGGTACTTACTGCTGGAATATGATGCCATTCGGCTTAAAGAATGTAGGAGCAACATACCAAAGGGCCATGACATTGATATTCCATGACATGATCCATAAGATGGTTGAAGACTATGTTGATGACATTCTAGCCAAGTCTAGAAAGAGAACAGATCACATAGCAACCCTTAGTGCCATCTTTGATAGATTGGAGGAGTACAAGGTCAGATTAAACCCTAAGAAGTGTGTATTCGACGTACAATCAAGAAAATTGCTAGGATATATAGTATCAATGAGGGGTATCGAGGTAGATCCAGCAAAGGTAAAAGAAATCCTCAAGATGGAGGCACCAAAGACATTAAAGCAATTAAGAGGTCTCCAAGGTAGGCTCCAATCCATTCGTAGATTCATAGCATAGTTGGCAGACAAACAAAACCCATACTCTTACCTACTCCACAAGGGAGTAGCGTACAAATGGGATAGCAAGTGTGAAGAGGCATTCAACAAAATCAAAGAATATCTACTGACACCACCAGTCTTAATGCCACCAATCCTAAGAAAACCATTGATTCTCTACGTATCAGCAACAACAACATCCCTTGGAGCTCTCCTAGCTTAGCATGATGAAAATGGAATAGAAAGGGCCATCTATTACATTAGCAAAACATTGGTTGGCCATGAGCTAAACTATTCATTCATCGAGAAAGCATACCTAGCAGTAGTGTTTGCATCTCAAAAATTTAGACATTACATGTTGGCACACAAAATAAAGCTCATCGCCAAAATTGACCCTCTCAAATACTTACTATCAAAAGCAATGCTCACTGGAAGAATGGCCAAATGGGTAATGATACTATCAGAATATGACATCGAATATGTGGAGAGGAAAGCAATCAAAGACCAAGTTATCACAGACCAGCTTGCAAAAGCACCAATCTATTCTGAAAATCCTCTTATCTCAGAGTTTCAAGATGAATCTATCTTTAATCTCAGCATAGCTGACCATTGGAAACTATACTTTGATGGCTCATACACCCAGCATGGATCAGGAGCTGGTGTCTTCTTTATCACCCCACAAGGGGATTGCATACGAAGGTCCTATAAGTTGGCGTTTCCCTACACCAATAACATTGCAGAATATGAGGATTTAACCATAGGTCTCAGAATAGTAGTGCAATGAAACATTATAGCTCTCAGAGTATACAAAAACTCCCAATTGATAATAAATCAAGTGGACGATGAATACCACACCAAGGATGACAAGCTCACTCCATACAAGAAATTGGTGGAGACTCTCAAAGAATCCTTCATTGAAATTACATTTGAGCAGATACCTAGAGCCAACAACAGAGCAGTAGATGCCATGGCAACAATTGGGTCCCTATTGGACATCCCCAATAATGTTCCAAAATATGAATTCCTGATAGAGCAGCTTCTTGTGCCTACATTTGAGGTACCAGAATCATAATTCGTGTGCGAAATCATTGGTCCCAGTGATCCTTGGTATCATGACATTTACACATACCTTTGAATAGGAGTCATACCCACCGACTTACTATCATACCTAAAACGAACCTTTGTCAAAAAGGCATCCAGATTTGTCATCCTAGGAGATACCCTATATTGTAGGAGCATAGAAGGAACCCTACTATGTTGCTTAAATGCCGAGGAGGCATTAACCGCTCTAATTGAAGTACACAATGGTATCTATGGGTCACACTCAAGTGGAATGACCATAGCCAAGAAACTACTGAGGATGGGGTGTTATTGGCACACAATGGAAAGAGAAGCACATGACTATGTCAGAAAGTTTCTACAATGTCAGCAACATGGGGACCTCATCCATGCTTTAGCTCAAGAGTTTTATCCTATCGTTACACCATGCCCCTTTCCCCAATGGGGACTTTATCTCATTGGGAAAATCACACCCACCTCATCTAGTGACCACAAATTCATCATAACTGCAACAGAGTACTTTTCTAAGTGGGTGGAAGCCATACCCATGACGTATATAACTGGGAAACAGATTTCAAAGTTCATTCTGAACTATCTCATATGCCACTATGGTGTTCTGCAAGCCATTATCTTAGATAATGGGACACCATTCAAGAATCAGGATGTCCGTGACTTATACAAAAAATTCAAAATCCAGCATCGCTTCTCCACCCCATACTTTCCCCAAGGCAATGGCCAAGAAGAAGCTACAAACAAAACCATTTTGAAAATCCTCAAGAAAATAGTCAATGATGCAGGTCATGACTAACATTTACAGCTTAATCCTGCCCTCTAGGCCTATCGAACTAGTATCCGCACACCCACCAATGCCACCCTATTCTCCCTGGTCTATGGATCAGAAGCAGTACTCACCATAGAGATTGAGCTCCCATCCCTCAGGATATCATTGCAAAACCTCATCACAGATGAAGAGTATTGGGTATCAAGACTAAATGAGCTAGAGCTACTGGATGAGCAACGTATAGATGCTTTGAATCATTTGCAATTCTATAAGAATAGACTCAAAAGGAGCTACAATAAGCAAATCAGATACAGAACGTTCCAAGTTGGAGAATTGGTATTAAAAGAGAATTAGAAGAATATCCCAAACCCAAGCAGTAAATGCAAGTTTGAACCCAATTGGTTAGGACAATTCTTTATCACAACAAGTTATAAGTCAGGGGCATATCAGTTATCAACACCTAAAGGGGAACCTCTACAAGAGCCCATGAATAGCTCTCATCTCAAAAAGTTTTATGCCTAAATCTTTCAAGGTATAGAACCAAAAAATCCAAAAAATATCAAATCAGAAAATGTCCTAAAAAATGGTTACTTCGAAAAAAACCTGGGAAATAGGCGTCTTGGTGACAACAACAAAAAAATCAAAAAAGCAAAAAATCCAAAAAAATCAGAAATAGGATCAAAAATAGTAAAGAGAAAAAAATTGTCCTCTAGTGAAAACCACTTTGATGGCACTTTGGACAAGTACCTTGGTGAAAACCTGGAAAAAAGGTGCCTTGCGTAAATAAGCACTTTCCATCCATCAAGATCTTTATGGCTTGTTTTGCATCATTCATCCATAATGTTTACATCATCCATCACATCCATATCTCCATCTATCATTCATCCACTCACATCTGCATCATAGCTTGGTCATGTTCTTGTATCATGATCCCTCCCAATACTACTCAGCCCATCCTCAAGGTTAGTTTGTCCTTCCTTTATCAGAGTAGTCTATAGCATCACGTTGGGGGCATGTGCTCATTGGATCAGATTCGTGTATATTCTTAAAGTCCTAAACATCAAAAAATCCAAAAACATCAGAAAATAAAAAAAACCCAAAAACATCAGAAAATCAGAAAATCCAAAAACATCAAAAAATTAGAAAATCCAAAAAACATCAAAAACTTATCAAAATCCCAAAATAGGTCAAAAATTTAGTCAAAAATTCAAAAACAAAGTCGTCTTGTCGAACTACGCCATCTTTGAGCTTGAACATAGGCAAGGTTGATTTTTTATCATCCCCCGAGACACTTAGGTCAGTCCTTTAGGAGTCTGTTAAAATAAATTGACATTTCATCTTGTATATCATCATCTATAAATCGGTCAAGTCATCAATAAAACTATGTGGTCTCTGTGTGTCTAACGTAGGCAAGGCTAATCTATTGATCAGCCCCCGAGGCCCCTAGGATAGGTCTTTAGGTTAGTCTCTTGGTCAAAATCTCAGAAAATCCCAAAATATTGGAAAATCAAAAATAAAAACATTTGAAAATCTCAAAAAATACCAAAAAATAGCCTCAAAACATCTTTAAAAGATAAAAAAACATCGAAATATTTGAAAAAATCCATCCACCTCATCTCGCTTGCACCTGCAATAAACACCACTCATAATAAACTGATCGTCATCCTCAAACTTTGGTGAAATAGTTAGAAACAAGTCTAGCAGCTTAAAAGTAAAACTCAAAAATGTCAAGTCTCAGGTTTAAGACAGTACGTAAATAAGTTGGTCAATTCTTGTGTCGATAGTCCATCATCCAAATATTCCCACATCAATCATTTGATAACATCATGTCCTAGGATGTATCCTTCCTACAAGGGGCATTATTTATCAGAAAGAGCACTTTGGATAAATGAAATGGCGTGTCACCATCCACTAACATGTTCTAGGATGTATCCTTCCTACAATGGGCATTATCTTTTGGCAATATTTTTGGTTCTTATCCTTAAAAAAAATTCCCTTTTGGTTAGCGGTATTAAAGAACATCAACTTGTTTGTGTGCTTTATTTTTGTCTTTTGACTTATCTTATTTCGCTCAGTCCAAGGACCTCTCGATGATATCTGAATGAAGGATTTAGAGAGATAGGAATGGGGCAACGATCATTATCCTTTTGTCTACTATGCTTGTTGGACGTTCTTGTAAAATAACCTTGGTGAGTACTTGCTCTATTAGATATGTATAGAGGATGTTTGGGACAGCTTGTTGACTATTGCATTGATTGGTTATAGCTTTCCATGTTTTGGTTCGAGATGTTTGAAACTTCTAAAGTGCATCCTAGCAAGGTTTTCGTATGTCAGGTGTGAACAAGAATACACCTATCTATTTTTCGAGTCAAAGTCCATCACACTAAGTAACACGCCATCATGGTCCTTTATAACTTGATGCATCGTACTTATGTGTGTTATCAAACATAAGGTAAGTGACCCTTTGAAAATCCCAATCCTTGATAAGAAAATTATCCATTTTTCATCACCATTTCTCATCATCATCTCTCATAAAGTTGGCTTGTTGGATCCTCTTGTCATCATCTAATGTCTTCTTTTCTGCACTAACATCATGTCATGAATAGTTAATCATCATCACTAGTACATCCATCCTACATCCACAAACCATCAGTAGTCTACATATCATCCCACATGCATGTTCATCATCATAATATAGATCTGTTAGTCTAAGCATCTCATAAAATCATACATTTGCATAATCATACCATATCACATCATCACATCATATCATCATTTAAGTTGTTTAAGATAATATAGATTTGTTATTCTACGCATCTTAAAAACATCTCATTTGTATCATCATCTATAACCATCCATTTTAAACCTCTTTATCATGAGATCGGCCCTCAAATCAAATATTTTCGCTCGATCTCTCGAGGGGGAAATGTACTAGTGTACTTCTTTCCGCTGGGGCATTCAAACAAGTCATAATTTTTTTGAATTTTTGATTGCGATAAGCTTATTCTTTGAACCAACACAGTGAGTACATTGCTTCGAAGAGGGGGAAAATGTAGACACGTGAAATTAGCATTATGCACTTAGTTCATATTCATTCGCTCATTAAATTAATCAAGCTCATCAAATCCATTCACAAAGTAAATTATGACTATTTAATTCATTCCTAAGGTTATTCATTTAAATTAAATAAATCAAAGTCTAATATCAACCTTTTAAGTAAATAAACCAAACTTTATTTAATGAAATCTCAAAAGTCATATTTCTCCCTCTTGATTTAAATAAATCAAAATATTCAAGTCAAATGGGTCAAAATCAACTAATCATCACTTAAGCTAATCTAATCCTGATTAACCTAACCTAACCACCCATCACATCCTCTAGCTTTTCCCACTTGCACCAATAAACCATTTTAATTCATTTATAAATTCATCATTTTCTTTCAACTTGGCATAAAAATGGAATATTCCCTCAAGTTTGAATATGAAGACAAGTTGACTTGTCCCTTTCTACATTGCAATAACTTATCTCTTACATGTCCCCCTCTCAACATTTAATTCACAAATTCAAATTTGAATCTCCCCCTCTTGGGCACATTGGCCAAAACTTGCACATTTCTCAACCTATCATAATGTGACAAGTGGCCTCATCTCATTGGTCCAATCTTTATCCCTAATTGCTAGATCTTATGAGCATTCTTTCAACTTGAGAATCTATAAGTAGTGGGTTGATTCTTCATTAAATCATCTACACTCTCATGCAAAGTTAGTCTCTTGAATTAAGAACTAATTTTCCCCATCACCATTGCATTGCATCTTGTGAGTTTTAACAAGGATTGGGAAAGGGTCATTGGCACATTTGACACCAATCCAATATGGAATAGGTACATGTTATGCTTTTTCAATGTCTTTTTGATCCGTTTTGTTGTTTTTTGCATTTTGAAGCATAAGATGTTATTTCATAGAAGAATTTGATAAATTTGCATGTAACTAACCCATGTTTGAGGTTATGAGTTTTTGAAGAGTTTGAAGGGTGCTCACACTTATTTTCATGTTAACACTTCACCCTACAGTCTTCAAACCATCCCAAGATGTGTTGTGTCATAGCATGGGTTCCTCCTCTCATTGTAGAGATTTCAAATAATTCCTCATGTTGCTTAGCCTCAATTAGGTTATTTGGAATGATTTGATTTCCAATATTTCCAACAAATTCAATAAGGTTTCCCTCTTGCATGTATCTTTGGTTAAAAATTTCTTAGATTATTTTGATGGAAATGGACCAGTTTTAGCATATATTTTTTAGTAGATTTAGCCATATATGGCTCTTTCCCTGAGGTACAATTAAGTTTCTCCATAATACCAGTGTCAACATCACTTAGTAGAGAACCCTGGCGATATCTCCAAGTGTCATCACTATCATTTTTGAGGATAGTATTCTTTTCTAGAACATTTACTTGAATATCTACAAATGTGCCATTTGTATAGTTGTTAACCATGTCAGCCACATGATCATTGGGAGTACTATAGCCACCAACATCATTGTGATTGCAATAAGATATACCATCATATGTGACACTGGATAGGTTCTTCCTGGTCATATTAAAAATCCCCCTTCCATTTTTCCAATAATCCAAGTAACTTAACTTCATTTCAAAAATCTTATAATCCTGTAACACAGTTTTTGGGTACCCTAGTTCTTTCTAGCACTTCTAGGGTTTTTCACCTGAAAGAAGAAAGAAGGGCCAAAATGCTTATGTTACACTCAAATTCAATGCAATATGTATTGAATATGGATGCAATACGTGTAAATGAACTAATTTAAATGTAGAAAAATAATGAAATGTATTTATTATTAAGATGAAACTATCAAAATGCATGTTGTTTGAAAACACATTATGTAATGCAAAAACACCTAGAAATGAATGCGAAACAAAACAAAAATGAACCAAACTGAAAGTGTGCACCTCGAATGTGGGTGAATACTAGCAATGGCTTTTAGGATGTTGTTGATGCTGATTTATAGGCTTGGAGGGACTCATTCACCATTCTGGGCGAATTAGTCCCAGTTCTAAAAAATTGTGCCACAAATTGTCTCTAATAAAAGGGTATGTAAAAATGCAAAAAACTCAAAAATAACCTTGGAGTGGGACACATTCACCACCCATGATGAATGAGTCCAATTTTGAATATCTAGATATTCAAAAGTGGAATTGAGAGCTTTCAGTCTGCACTTTGAGTCCCTATAGGTGTCTACTTCTGAAACACTGATTTTTGAACCTAAAAAATGAGTTTTTGTTGAGATTTTGAAATTTTAATGAAGAGAAGACTTACATAATCTTTCTACTTGATTCTTAATGATTTCCAAGCTTCCAAGAGAGCTAAATCTGCAAACACACAAGACAAGAAAGAGAAACATTGGATGTTAGGGCATGCGGGTTTTCCTTCGTCAAACCCCTTTTAAGTAATTAAACCAAAATGGAGAAAGAATGGAATGAAACATGCAATAATGGAGTTGATTACCTTTCCATGCTAATTGATCTTGAATTTTTTCAACAATACATGAAGAATATGCCCTTGAATGTCTAAACATTTATCTTGAATGGCTTGTAATGTTAAAACCCTGAGTTGCTTGACTTGAGATTGAAGATTGGTGGATGAGTGAATGATAAGAGATAAAAAATGTAAAATGAGGAGAAAATAACTTACTTATACCCACTTGTGCCTTAGTAACCCAATGATTAACTGCTATGTCTGATTTGTCTTTTGCATCAAGCACACTTTTTGTCATAAGCTATTTATCATTTTTCAACTCCATGTTGCCAAGGTCATCCTAGATTTGATGTGCCTTTATCCACCTTAAGTTGCATCCCTCTCATTTCAAATCTAAGTATGAAGTCCAAACAATTTTCATACATTTTCACTGCAAGAACATATTGTTCTTGCGCATAGTGATCATGAGCTAGAGTTACCCATCATCGGTATTGAAAACTAGTGCTTCCAACAATGACCTCTTATTCATTTTCCAATTTCGGTGTTAACACTTCACCCTATAGTCTTCAGGCCATCCCAAGATGTGTTGTGTCATAGCATGGGTTACTCCTCTTGTTGCAGAGACTGTAACTAATTCCTCCTATTGCTTAGCTTCAGTTAGGTTATTTGGACTGATTTGATTTCCAATATTTCCAACAAATTCAATAAGGTTTCCCTCTTTGATGTATCTTGGTTCAAAATTATTAGATTATTTTGATGGAAATGGACCAATTTTATCATTTTTTTTAGTAGATTTAGCCATATATAGCTCTTTCTCTAAGGTATAGTTAAGTTTTTGCACAATACCAGTGTCTACATCACTTAGTAGAGAAGCCTGACGATATCTCCAGGTGTCATCATTCTCATTTTTTACGATAGTATTCTTTTTTGCAACATTTACTTGAATATCCATAAATGTTCCATTTTTATAGTTGTTAACCAAGCCAGCCACACGATCATTGGGAGTAGTATAGCCACCAACATAATTGTGATTGCAATAAGATATACCATCATTTGTGACACTGGACAGGTTCTTCCTATTCATATTCACAAGCCCCCTTCCATTTTTCAAATAATCCAAGTCACTTAACTTTGTTTCAAAAAACTTATAATCTTATAACATAGTTTTTTGGTACCCTAGTTCTTTCTAGCACTTCTAGGGTTTTTCACCTAACAGTCAAAAGAAGGGCCAAAATGCTTACGTTACACTCAAATTCAATGCAATATGGATGGAATATGGATGAAATATGTCTAAATGAACTAATTTATATGTATCAAAATAATAAAATGTATTTATTATTAAGAGGAAACTATAAAAATGCATGTTGTTGGAAAACACATTGTGTAATGCAAAAACACCTAGAAATGAATGCAAAACAAAACAAAAATAAACCAAATTGAAAATGTGAACCTAGAATGTGGGTGAAGATTTGGAATGGCTTCTGGGATGCTGCTGATGCTGATTTTTAGGCTTGGTGGGACTCATTCACCATTCTGGATGAATCAGTCCTAGTTTTGAAAAACTATGCCACAAACTATTTCTGACAATAAGGTATCTAAAAATGCAAAAAACTCAAAACTAACCTTGTAGTGGGACTCATTCACTACCCATGGTGAATGAGTCCACTTTTTTATTTCTAGATATTCAAAAGTGGAATTTAGAGCTTTCGGTCTATACTTTGATTCTCTATAGGTGTCAGTTTCTGAAACACTAATTTCCGAACTTGAAAAATGAATTTTTGTTGATATTTTGACATGTTAATGAAGAGAAGACTTAAAGAATATTGGTAATTTATTCTTAATTATTTCCAAGCTTCCAAGAGAGCTAAATCTGCAAACACACAAGACAAGAAAGAGAAATGTTGGACATTAGGGCATGGGGGTTTTCCTTCGTCAAACCCCTTTTAGGTAATTAAACCAAAATGGAGAAAGAATGGAATGAAACATGCAATAATGGAGTTGATTACCTTTCCATGATGATTGATCTTTAATTTTTGAAACAATACATGAAGAATATGCCCTTGAATGTCTAAAAATTGATATTGAATGGCTTGTAATATTAAAACCCTAAGTTTCTTGACTTGAGATGGAAGATTGGTGGGTGAATGAATGATAAGAGATGTAAAATGAGGAGAAAAACACTTATTTATACACACTTGTGCCTTATGAACCCAATGATACCTCATCACATGCTGACATAAGGTATTTTTGAATAAAAACCCAAAAGAAATTTTGAAATATTTTAAATTTGGAGCCAAGAGGGACCCATTCGCCAACAATGGCATATGGGTCCCACCTTGGACTTAAAAGTGGGTGTCAGGAATTATCTTACATTTAAGGTTGTTTTTTAGGTTTACATTCCAAAAAGCACTTAATTAAGCATTATAAGGGCATAAAGGTGTCAAATAAAGCATAAGAAAGGTGTAAATAGTGAAATTAAGCCTCAAAAAGCATGAAATCTTGTTACAAAACTTTACAATACTTTAAAATAGGACATGATAAAAGATAAAAAGGTGATTTTTAGATGAATTATAATGAGAAGAGTCTAGAAAAGTGTAGAAATGTTTTACAACACTTCACAACACCTCATAATACATCATTAAATGAATTTTAAAGGGTCTAAGACCTAGTGTGGATGTGAAAATCATCTCACAACACCAAATCAAGGCCTCATTAAGTCCAATTTGTCTTGAATTATTCCCATGTAAAGCAAGAGGTACATTTTTCTATGGCACATTTAGACCCCACTTTAGTGAGAGGATGAAATTTCTTCAAACTCTCACTAAAGTATACATTCAAGATAGATTCAAGTGTACAGTTGTAGATGACAAAGAATGACAAAGATCAAAGTAGGTTGCACAAGCCCTCGGATAAAAGATCCTAAGTCAAACCATCAAGATAAAAAATCATCCAATGGCAAGAACTAGGAAGAAGAGAAAGATGAAAATGAAAAGGTGGATCAAGCCTCGATTGTTTTTCTAGCCAGCTGTGGATTAGATCTAGGCTATTTGTTCTGAAAAATAAATCTGTACTCAATATGGGGTGACAAAACTAATGGTTCTCCACTGGGTGAGGATTCCAAAAGCTCTAATCACTCTGGGGCCACGAAACTTCTAGTTGTCTGTGGGGTGAGAAATCTTGAAAGATAAAACATACACTAGTTAGTATGCACAGAGGTGGCTATTGGGAAATTCGTGCCACATGGGCTTCCCTCTCAACCATATCAAAGTTATACCTCCTGATAACTTTAACAATGTTCCACAAAAGAAAATGCTTTTTGAGATCTATGAAGTAAGCAAAACTTCGTATGCCTGACACTCAGGCATTGTTAATGTAGAATAGTGTAAAGATTGTTCAAAGGGATTTTTCTTTGTTTGTGCAATGTATCATCTTATGGAACATCATGATTAATATCTCTAAGAGAGGATAAGTAAAAATGGTCTCATCTTGTTTCCAAGAGATGAAAAATGCAAGGTTTCATCCTCAGGAACATTGTCCCTAATGCTTCCAAGAGAGGAAATCGCAAGAAAAAGAAAATCACACAATGAGATGTGAGTAGTGATGTATGCCCCCACTTTAAAGAGGTTGTGAACTCCATTACTATCATAAATTTCTTTAAAGGAGAAGAAGAAATGAGAGATTTTTGGCACCCTAGTTCTTTCTAGCACTTCTAGGGTTTTTCACCTAAAAGGAGAAAGAAGGGTCAAAATGCTTATCTTACACTCAAATTCAATGCAATATTGATGGAATATGGATGCAATATGTCTTAATAAACTGATTTAAATGTAGAAAACTAATGAAAAGTATTGATTATTAAGAGGAAACTATCAAAATGCATGATGTTTGAAAACAAATTATGTAATGCAAAAACACCTATAAATGAATGCAAAACAAAACAAAAATGAACCAAATTGAAAGTGTAAACCTAGAATGTGGGTGAAGATTTGAAATGGCTTCTAGAATGTTACTGATGCTGATTTTCAGGCCTAGTGGAACTTGTTCACCATTCTGGATGAATCAGTCCCAGTTCTGCAAAATTGTGCCAAAACCTATTTCTGACAAAAGGGTATCTCAAAATTTAGAAAACTCAAAACTAACCTTGAAGTGGGAATCATTCACCATGCATGGAAAATGAGTCCACTTTTGAATTTCTAGATATTCAAAAGTGGAATTCAGGGCTTTCGGTCTGCACTTTGATTCTCTACAAGTGTCTACTTCCAAAACTATAATTTTTTGAACCTAAAAAATGAGTTTTTGCTGATATTTTGACATGTTAAATGAAGAGAAGACTTAAAGAATATTGCAACTTTATTCCTAATGATTTCCAAGCTTCCAAGAGACCTATATCTACAAACACACAAGACAAGAAATAGAAATGTTGGATGTTAGGGCATGGGGGTTTTCCTTTGTCAAACCTCTTTTAGGTAATTAAACCAAAATGGAGAAAGAATGGAATTAAACATACAATAATGAAGTTGATTACCTTTCCATGATGATTGATCTTGAATGTCTACAACAAAACATGAAGAATTTTTCCTTAAATGTCTAAAAATTGATCTCTAATGGCTTGTGATGTTAATACCCTAAGTTGTTTGACTTGAGATGGAATATTGGTGGATGAATGAATGATAAGAGACAATAGATGTAAAATGAGGAGAAAAACACTTATTTGTACACAATTGTTCTTTCGTAACCCTATGATACCTCATGACAGGCTGACATAGGGTAATTTTGAATAAAAACCCAGAAGAAAATTTGAAATATTTTGAATTTGGAGCCAAGAGGGACTCATTTGCCACCCATGGTGAATGGGTCCCACCTTGAACTTAAAAGTGGGTGTCGGGAATTATCTTGCATTTAATTTTTTTTATTGGGTTTACATTTAAAAACACACTTAATTAAGCCTTATAAGGGCATAAAGGGGTCAAATACAACATAAGAAAGGTGTAAATAGTGGAACTAAGCATAGAAAAGCATGAAATCTTGTTACAAGACTTTACAACAGTTTAAAATAGGACTTGATAAAGGATAAAAAGGTAATTTTTAGATGAATTATAATGAGGAGAGTCTAGAAAAGTGTAGAAATGTTTTACAACACTTCACAATACCTTCACAAGACATCATTAAATGCATTTTAAAGGGTCCAAGACCTAGTGTGGATGTGACAAAAAACCTCACAATACCAAATCAAGGCCTCATTAAGTCCAATTTTTCTTGAATTATTCCCATGTCAAGCAAGAGGTACTTTTTTCTATGACACAAATCCTTGTGTGCATCAAGGAGGGTGTATGTGGTGACAAAGATACTCACAGTAACATCATGGTTAGGACCATCCTCTTGCTACCCACCACTACCTATAGAATACGTCTTGGCATATGTAGGCTTTACTTCTATGTTATCAACAAATAATGCATCATCTTGAACATGGGGAAATGAGCTTTTTGCCCATTCAATTCCTATCTCATCTTGATCATGCTTACTTCCTTCAATTTAAGACACAACACTTGCACCCTACTCAGAGCTTGCATTACTACTTGTAGTCATTGAAGATTTCATGAAATTTGTCCTGCATTGTATGCTAGTTGCTTTGTTGGCATATAACGATGTAGTCAGTGCACTAGACAACAAGGGCCTAGACATACTTTTGAGAATTTTGATGAGCATCTACTTGGCTCAATGAAAAATCAAAGGATCTCTTTGGTGTAGAGCTCACTAAGATGTTAACCGTTGTTGTTGATCTTGTAGATCTATTGTAGAATGACCATTTTTTTTGCTATTGATCCTTGCTATAAATAGTGTGTAGTGGAGTGTATTTTGCAACTTTTGCAAACATATATTCTTTAGAGAAAAACACATCATTGGGAAACATACAATATGAGTTGTCCATCATAACACTATCAACTCAACCACCTTCAGTTGTTTTGCAATTGGAAACCAATTCATTGACATGATTGTTGGTTGTATCAAAATTTATTATCTACTTGCTCAAATCATTTGTTTTTTGTTCCATAGCTACAAGACATGAATATGCATCCACATTACCAGGAAATTTGAACAAAGTTACCTTGTATAAATGATTTGAATTCTCAGTATCATGTGGCTATTTAGAAACCTAATAAGATAAAATAATGTTGTGACTTTATCCCATGGTTGCTCAAGTGCAACACTACCCTCTTTGAGTCGATTGAAGAAACTTGTGACAATGAGAAATGAAAATCAACTGATGGAATAATTCTTTTCAATTCATTCCTTTCATGACCAAAGTGTCCTCAAATAGGATGCAATACAAAACTTATAACCTCCTAACTATGTAAGGCATGTCAGGTCCCCATGTGTGCCTGGCTAAAATAAATTTCTTTTCCAAAAAAAATCCATGCTCTTTTGACCTGACACTACTTTTTAATGCATCTGAGGTGAAAAAATGATCTTGTTTGTAATTAAAATCTACTTTCTAGCATATTTGCACAATGATCAAAAATGGCTAGGAGGGCTCTAGAATTGCCCTGGAAAACCAGTCAAACAACCTCATGAAGTCATGACAATTCATAAGCATGTAGAAATTTTACCCAAGAAAGTAGTGCAACAAAAAACTCAACAAAATAGATCTTGAGGTGCAAGATACTTAATGTCAAAGTGGATCACTTAGGCTTTTCTGCAACTGCACTTGTTAAAAGCTAATTAGCGCTCACCAAGTTGCCACTTTGAAAAAATACCAAATCATCTCATGGGGAACTGCCATTAGAGACACTAGGTCATTTGGGTAGACTGATTATGTGTGCAAGAGGGATTTCCTTGAATCATAATTCATCACAAGATGATAAGGGTCAAATTTGACCTCCTTGAACCATTATGAAAATGTAGAAATAAAATTAGAACAAACTACATTTTATTTTGGCCTGGTAAAAATATCAAATCTTATCATGAGGTTCTGAAACTAGACTAGGGAGCATATTAATGTGAGAGGAATGAAAGGAATCAATACATTCATCATGAAAATCATCCAGTTGTGAAATATCAAATTAAATAGGAGGCCACTTCACAAGGTTGAGTGTATGCAAAGAACAAAAAAGTTTCAAAACCCTCCAGCTTTACTTTTGAAAACTCTATCAAAACTCATTATAGGAGGCTAAAAAATGACATGCATGTTCACATATGTACACTGAATATGTTCATCAAAATGGTTGGCATGAAAATCAACTAGCTCTTAATTATGTCCCTCCAAAGTAGGTCACTTGAGTAAATTTTTCAGGTGCACTTCTGAGTGTATAAAGGAAAAATTTTCAACATAGGCACTTCAAATTTGCAAAATTTGAAGGTTCCATCAGTGACTCCAACTAGGGATTCATGCCCCTTGCGGGAATGGAGAGATCCTAGAATCTATGGTTGAAGCAAATTAGTTAAAACATTGGGAGACAGAGTCTTAATGAAATTTTCAAACCACATTTGATGGCCCTAGGCCACCAAATGAAAATAAGAACCCATGTTTTCCTCTATCAAACACATTCTCTATTTTTTGTATTAAACCAATTCTGAAAATGCTACATCATTATCTATCTAAAAAAAAAATCACCCCTAGCATGCTTAACCACATCACTATGGTTTCCAATGCCTCTATTAACTTTGTCAATCTAACATTGGCAATCAAGCGCCAACTAAAATCCATCAATATTTGACAAGAATATATCACACTTGGGTATGTGCAGGATCATCATGGAAAAAACAGGCCCTTAAGTGGCAAAAAACTTAGAAAAATTAGAGTTAGGCAACTTGATGTAAGAATTTGAATAGGTTATCTATATTATTTCAAAAATATGCAAGAATAGAATTTTTAGCAAATTGAATGTAGTTTCTAAAATACCAGGTTTGGTTTTTTTTTTTTTTAAATCTATTTGGTGAAAATTTGAAATAAGAAGTAGGTGTCTATCTTACCACCCTAACCACAATAAAATGATAATATTTTCTTATAAGATTTTAGATATAAGTAGAGGACTCATGCCCATGTGATGCATATTTTTTGTAATTTTTTTCCAAGAAAATAATTAATTATGAATTTTTACTACAACTTTATAAAAAATATAAAAAAATTCATATGTCTAACTACCTTAACGTGGTCAAAACTTAATGAAATTCAATTTTCATTTTTTAATCCTATAGTATGTGAAGCATATAATGTGATGCATGTTTTGGATTCAAAAATGTGATAATGGTTTGAAAGCTATAGATGTTTTTCAATCAACCTATCAATCAAGACTTTAGTCATAATTTCAATAGAAAATGAATAATAATTACTTATTAAATTCAAAGTAAAGCATAATTTATATCGATGGAAAGCTGAGAATCTCCTTTAAAAACCCTTTTTGTTTCATCAATTTTGGGTAAAAAAATAGCCGTCAGCCACATACTCATCATATTGCAACTTTTTGGCCCATCATGATCCTACATATACCCACTTATCAAGTAGATAAAACTTACAATTGGTGTGATATCCTTCATTAATAAGATCATTCTCATACAAAATCACTTTATTATCTAATTGGATTAGAAAGTGGAAAAATTCATAGTATGCTTGAAAGGGGTCACTATGAGACTTCTACCCATCATTCATCTACACATCAAATTTGAAACCATCATAGTGATTAGGTTCAATAAATATGTCATGTCCTACACACAATATTCAATCATCTTGTGTGTTGATAAAGCAATGCTCACATATTTGAAACTCCTTTAACTGAATTGCACCATAGGTCAGTTTATTATCATTCCAATGACACAATTCATTCACATCATCACATGCTTCAAGGTTTTGAAAATAATATTTATCGACACCCAAATACCTTCATCTAAATCACTTTGAATTCCATCACTTTTAGGCTTAACAGGATTAGAAAAAACACTTTCATGTGCTCTAGTAACTTCATGTGCACTATCATTTTATATGCATATTGACCTATGTGCCAAAGACTCATTGTTATCTGAATTTTGTTCATTAGCACTTGAACAAGAATCTTTGTTTTCCTTCACATAAATGCTTCCCTGATTGGATGAAAACATGTCCATAATCATATTGTGAAGATAAGGAACATCAACAAATAACTCAATTTTACATTTACTAACATGAGATCCACTATTGTTTGTGTCATCTGGCTGCTCTACACATAGAACAAAAAGTTCTGCAGTATCAAAACATTCTAAAATTTTGTTGTCAGATAAATAAACAAGATTTTCGATATTATCAACTGGTTTTAATGCTAATTCAAGATCCATGTGTTTGTCATAATGCATAGCTTGATCATTCAATAATATAACCATTCTTTCATCAATGTGCACATCATCGTCATCTTCATACATTGCATATATTTCCATCTTTTCTTCATATAAATAGTTAAGGCTACCTTTTGTGCTTCAATCAAACTTCTAGGGCACATGTTTCTAGGCTCATATCCCATTTTTGGATTAGAGGTCTTTAGATAAATACTCAGAGTTGTAGGATCAGTCAATTTGGATCCATGTGGTATTTTATTATTGAGCTTGGAGAACCTTTGATTGAAATCATACATTGAATCATTCTAGTGTTTCTAAATACATATTAGTTCATGTAGAGAAAACTCAAGAGCACATTTATTTCCATACTGCTCTAGAAATTTATTCTGAAAGTTTTTTACAGGGGTGATTGAAGCATCATGTAAACTGTTAAACCAATCCCTTACCTCTTCAATTAGGGACATCGTGAATAAAATCATATTCACATCTTCATGTTCCATGCCTATATCTTGCGCAAAGGAATTGAAGCTTCTAATATCTTCTTCAGCTATTGTGACATTATTCCGTGTGAACTTGGGAATAGTGTTTCTCTAGTTGCTATCAATTGGACATGGATACAATTGGTATCCCGATAGATCAAATTTCCTACTTATGCTCATGGGGTTTTGTGGATAAGGATTATAAGGTGGTGGAATGGGGTAATACTAATATCCTTGTTGAGGTTGTTGGTACATGTTTTGTTAGGGATTATGTGGAGGGTGTTGTAGTGGGACATGGTGGTGTGGAATGTATTGTTTTCTAGGTGGTGGAATATTTGTATTCTATGATAGTGGATTCTATGGTACATGTGTTGCATAGGCTAATTGTTGGTTCTCAGTTGTGATCATATGGTTTGTCCTTGATGACAAAATCCCCTTTTGTTGATTCTACTTGTTGATTGTTTCAGATTAGTTTCTCATGCTTTATCTTGGTATAGTTTTGTCTATATGGCTTACTTGTCTTGGCATTCAATGGAAAACTTACATTTAGAATTTTAATATCTTATGGTACTGATCAGTTTGAGCTTCGTGCAATCTTTGGTTATCTTATTTGTACATTGTCTCGGTGATAGAAAAAGAACATATTGGTGTGAGAATGATAGTGTCTCCCCAATCCATTTCTCTGATAAATATCTATGTTTCCTATCGACAAGACGTTTCTAATGTCATAACGATTTTTTTTTACATATAGGCAGCTTTCAGCGTGACATTGATCATGGTCTTGGCGACAAAAGAAAAGTCTATTAGCATGAGGTTTGTTCACCACTGAGAGGTCTTACCGAATGAGTCGGGTCTCACCGACTAATACATGAGGTGGTGCATCAGTGTAAGTAATCCCTATCGACATGTTTCATCGAGCGCTTTGTGTCTTGGCGGCTGGCACAAGAAAGTTCATATCGAAAAGAGTTGTGGCATCGATAAAATGTCTTAGCAAAATTGGTATGTCACACCGACTTCCGTTGAAAGATCATATTGGAAAGAATTATTTGATGTCATAGCAATTGGGATCCATCTCCAGGCATCTATCGACATGACATTCTCTTTTGTTTTGGTGACAGAAAAGGATTATATTGGCATAATTTATACTGTCGGTATGTGGTCACAGCGAAATTGCTTTGTATCACTGATTCAAGGTTGAATGGGAGCATATCAGAAAGAGTTTAAGGCTTTGGTGAACAGTCATAGCAAAAAGGGTGATGTCTCCCTGACTAATGCATGTGGAAGTCTTTTGGTAGGAGTGTTGTATTCGGTATGTGGTCTCACCGAAGACATATTATCTCACCGACCGTGGACTGAAAGGTCTTATCAGCAAAGGTTGTGGCTTCGATGAAAATTCATAGCGATTTCATGATGTCTTACCAACTTGTGCTCAAAGGTTATATCGGTAAGAGTTAGAGTCATCGGTATAGGGTCACAATGAGTTTGTAATGTCTCAGTGACTTAGAGTGGATAAAGCATTTCAGTATGACTCATGTGCATCGAAGAATGGTCTTGGTGAGTTTGAAGTCTTATACCGACCGACAACATAAAGGTATACATCTCAGTAAGAGTTAGGATTTTCAGCATGAGGTCTTGGCGAGTGACCTCCGGTCTCGCCGATGGAACACAAAAGGAATTTGTCAGTATAGGATCTGACTTGTCTCATCAACACAAAAGATGGTGGGTGACTTTTGGTATGACTCAAGCATTCTACGAGAGGTCTCCCCAATGATGGTATGCTATAGCGACACTCACAAGATAGAAGGCTCGCTAGCAAGAAAAACCATGTGTCATGGTGACCAATTTGTATCATGTGGACTTTCGGTGAAATGTGAGGCAATCGACATAACGTCTTCCTGACAGTAGAATGTCATAGCGACAAACAGAGGGGTGACTGATGGCGATAAAGTTTCCTTCGGCATAGGTATTGAATTGTCACTCTGACAAGTTTTCTCACAAGGGATCTCGGCAAAAAAATACTTGTCTACAAGATGTCTTTTTGATATCAAAAGGTTATAGCGACAGTGAATGAAATTAAAAGGGAATCTCGGTGAGAAAGACTCTTGTGTCTCAATGACTGAAACAAATTTAACAGAAATGTGATCTCTAGGAAACATAAAGATCTTTGATATGGTTTCTCCCAGATGACAGAAGGTCATGGCGACAGACAAGGACAAAGGAACGATCAACATTATAATTGCCTTTGGCATACTTTTCTAGATGTCTCAGCAATTGGAAAGAAAATAACACATGGTGACTGTTGTCTCAGCGAATGATTTTTTGAACTCATACACTGTGGCCGACATGGAATTTTCTAAGTATAATTGCATTCTGACTTCTTTGGTTGGTATCGAATCTCTGGAAAATATTCTCTGAGATTTTAGAGGCTATGATATTCTGTTGTGGGCAGTCATGGCTTTGATGAAAATATTTTTGTTACAATTTGAAATCTCCTGATTCAACGCAGAAATTAAAAGCTCTATGGATTGGCATTACTCTGATTTTTACCATCATCTACAGATCATTATGATTCAGCTTCATATTCTAATAATCGTAAGAGGGTTATAGAATCTTGTAAAAATGCTTGTTGAATATTTCTTGATAACAGTCATACTTGAAATGTATATTAAAAACTAGTGTTGAAAACTGTGAAGATGCTGCTGGCCAGTAATTCTAAGAGATAGTTATTTTGGTCATATCAAGAGATGTATTGGAAAAATCTGAAATACAAGAGTTGGATTCCTAGGGTATTAGAAGTAGAGTGTTATGAACTAAACTTAAAATAGAGAGATCCTCTAATATATTATTATTGTTCTGAAAATGATTTGAGGGGTTGGTGCTCCTTGAAATTGGTGTTTCTAAATGAGGGGTTTGTGCTCCTTGAGGTGGTGTTAAAAAATTAGCCTATAAGGCATTGTTAAAAGTGGTTTTTGAAGATTAAGCCAGTAAGGCAGTTTAGGATTGGTTTTTCTACCCTAGGAGGGTTTTCCACTCAGAAAATCTTTTGTCTCTTTGTTCTTTTGTGTGCTCACTACTTTTCTGTGTTGTAGTTTCAGTTCACTGTTGGGTTTATTACTGTTCTCAATTATGTTTATGAATGATTACATTCAACTCATGAATGCTTTAATCAGAGTAATATTGAGATCAAATCTGAGCTGTGTTTTTCATAATTTGAAAATTGATAAAATATGTTAAGACACTGATTCACCCCCCCCCCCTCTCAGTGTCATTTTAACTCCAACAATTGGTAGCAAAGCCTAGAGTCCTCTGATAGGTCTAAACCACCTAGGATTGTTCCTAGATTCTTGGAGTACTTTGGTTAATATGGGAAAGAACAGAAGGAATAGGGGAAAAAGATGTTCTCAGCAAAATGCTAGTCATCATGTTCAACCTGAATCTAGTAAAAGGAATAGTGAGGAAGAGTTCATAAACAGTAGCTCTAAAATGGTAGAGTATCCTTGATCTGGAACTCCTCAGTTCGAAGAAACAAACTTTATTATATGGAAACATAGGATGGAAACGTACTTAATTTCTTTAGGATCTAAAGTGTGGGCAATAGTTGAAAAGGGTTGTACTACATCTATAACATCTCCTTCCACTCTTGAGGAGAAGAAATCACTTGAATCCAATAGTAGAACTATAAATGCTATTTTTAATAACTTTCCAAATAAACTCATTACAAAAGTCATTCATTATAGTAGTGCTAAGGAAGTTTGGAACAAGTTGACTGAAATGAATCATAATAGTGAGTTACAAGAGGAGATATCTTTGGATACTGAAATAAGTTGTGAAACATCTAAGAGTGAAGAAGGTGTAAACCTTCATAGTTTTGAAAATAAGTACAAGGAGATCATTAATGAATATTTAAATGATCAAGAAACTTGTGTAAAAGTAGATCAATCTTTGGATGAAGTTAACTCTGAATAGGAATATGATGAATCAGAAAGTGAGGTTGATTTGGAAGGTGAACTCCTATGCGCCTTAGATACTATTAAGCAGCTTAGAAAAGAATACCAATTTTTAACAAGACAACTTCAGCAAAAAGAGAGTTTGGAAGACAAGTTAAAAGACAAGGATGAATTGTGTAATAAACTATAAAATGAGATTAATTCTTTAAAGAAATATTCAGATAATGATTCCTTGTTAAAAGAACTAACTCTTAAGGACAATATGATTATAAGTTAGAAAATTGAAATTGAAGAATATAAGAGGATTGCAGCTATTGTGAGTTTTTATTTGGAGATTAAAATGATTGTTTGGACCTAAAACTTGAAGAAGAAGTAGTTGCTTTAAGAAAAGAGCTTGAAAGTATCAATGCTCAATTTGGTAAAATTTAGAAATTTGATCATAGTACTAATATATTGAATGAGATGTTGAGCAGGAAAAAGCATTCTAAATATCCTACAAGAGTGGGATATGAGGTTGGACAAAGCTCTGCAGACAAATCTAAACATGAAACATTGTTTACTAGTTCAGATGGAAATAAGTTTACAGCCAAGCAAACACCAAGGATGAAGGCTAATCTTGGTTATAGTATTGTTGCATCAAAGGATAACATTGACACTAGAAGACAATCTAAAGGTATTCATAGAGAAAGGAAAAAATATCTTCAGATCTTCACATCCTTGGCATGATCATTCATTCAGGTATAATCATTGTTTCCAAGGATATTGTTATGTTTGTAATGACTATGGTCATAAGGCAATTGATTGCATAAGATGGTCAAATAAGAATCATTCTAATTTTCATAGAAATGAGGATGTGGTGTGTTACAATTGTAACAATTTCGATCACTTGAGAAGAGACTGTAGAATAAATGCAAGTGACAATAATGTAGGGAACAATGCTGGAAAAGTCTGTAGGAAGTCTTCTATTTCTTAGAACAATCACAAAGTCATTTGTTTCAGATGTAATAACATAGGACATAAAGTACAACAATGCAAATTCAATAGAAAGACAAGTACTTTAAGCAAACTAGTGAAAAAGTCTTCATTGGAGTGGAGAAGAAAGAGCAATCAAAATGACACAAAGAGCAATAAAGATGCTTCTAAGAAAACTCCTTCTGCACTCCTTGCACAAGTGTTGCTTTCCAGGTCTTGAGAAGAAGTAAAGACTCAGGGGGAGTATATTATGGTTATATGTTTTACCCCTATGGAGTCTAGAATGAGGTATGACATCTTGTATTTGCTTTTGGTGATATAAGATGTAGAGAAACGGCTTGTAAATGCCACTATTTCATTTTGTTTTTGAAATACAAGTTAGAAGTACATTGACTAATCTTTGGTGAGGTTGATGCTCAATTCTTAAGGTGCTGATGAATCTTTTGTCTTTCCAGTAAACTAGACAGTATTTTGAAGGAAGAGAAATGACTTAAATTCCTTAACCTTTTGTTATTTCTGACAAAGGTAATCATCCAATTTGAAAGGTAATGGATAAATATCTGCATTAAGGAATATTTTTGCTTGGTCTAGTGGTTGACATTTTTTCAGAAGTTTTTGGAATGACAGTGCATTTTGTTCTTAAATGAACTTTTTGGATGCTTGGCCTTTGGAAATAATGGTCTGAGGATGGGTGTACAAGAACAAATTGACGATGGATTATGCTGTATACATGCTTTCAAGTTATATTTTGTGTATGAAAAGAGTAAAATAATAAGTTTTAGTTGAAGAAGAATAACCAGTATCATTGGTATTTGCTATGTATTGTCATGAACAGTGACTAAGGTTACTTGTGCTAAGAAGAGGTTGGTTGTTTGTGCTCAAATTTTGGTATTGCTAGATTGAAGTTAATCAAATTGAATATGGAGTAGCTGATCTTGAATGTGCCTTGTTTGAACATTATATGGACCGAGATTCTTGAAAAGGACATATTGTTCTATTTACAGCTAGTTCTTATGGTCTTTGGTTAGCTTCTCAATTGTGTTTCCTGGCATTGCACAGTCTTCTCTTCTATCCTTTGTCATTGAGGCAAAAAGGGGGAGAGTCATTTGTGTTTTTCCATCAAGGAAAAAGGGGGAGTTTGTTGGTTCTCAGTTGTGATCATATGGTTTGTCCTTGATGACAAAATCCCTTTCTATTGATTCTACTTGTTGACTGTTTCAGATTGGTTTCTCATGCTTTATCTTGGTACAATTTTTTCTATATGGCTTACTTTTCTTGGCATTCAGTGGACAACTTACATTTAGAATTTTAATATCTTATGGTACTGATCAGTTTGAGCTTTGTGCAATCTCTGGTTATCTTATTTGTACATTGTCTCGGTGACAGAAAAATAACATATCGGTGTGAGAATGCTAGGGTCTCCCTGATCCATTTTTCTGATAAATGTCTGTGTTTCCTATCGGCAAGACATTTCTGATGTCATAACTATTGGTTTTTACATACAAGCAGCTTTTGGTGTGACATTGATCGTGGTCTTGGTGACAAAAGAAAAGTCTATTGGCATGAGGTTTGTTCACCGCTGAGAGGTCTTTATGAATGAGTCGGGTCTCACCGACTAATACATGAGGTGGTGCATCAGTGTAAGTAATCCCTATCGGCATGTTGTTTCATTGAGCACTTTGTGTCTTGGCAACCGGCACAAGAAATTTCATATCGGAAAGATTTGCAGCATCAATAAGATGTCTTAACGAAATTGGTATGTCACACCAAATTCCATTGAAAGATCATATTGGAAAGACTTATTTGATGTCACAACGAGTAGGATCCATCTCTAGGAATCTATCAGCATGACATTCTCTTTTGTTTCGGTGATAGAAAAGGATTATATCAGCATAATTTATACCATCGGTATGTGGTCACAACGAAATTGCTTTGTCTCACCGATCGGAGGTTGAATGGGAACATATCAGCAAGAGTTTAAGGCTTCGGTGAAGGGTCATAGTGAAAAGGGTGATGTCTCCCTAACTAATGGATGTGGAAGTCTTTCGACAGGAGTGTTGTATTCAGTATGTGGTCTCACCGAGGATATATTGTCTCACCAACCGTGCACCGAAAGGTCTTATCGGAAAAGGTTGTGGCTTTAATGAAAAGTCATAGTGATTTCATGATGTCTTACCAACTTGTGCTCAAAGGTTATATTGGTAAGAGTTAGAGTCATCTGTATAGGGTCACAACAAGTTTGTAATGTCTCAATGACTCAAAGTGGATAAAGCATTTTAGTATGACTCATGTGCATTGAAGGAAGGTCTTGGCGAGTTTGAAGTCTTATATCGACCGACAACATAAAGGTATACATCTCAGTAAGAGTTAGGGTTTTCGGCATGAGGTCTCAATGACTAACCTCTGGTCTCGCTGATGGAACACAAAAGGACTTTGTCAGTATAGAATTTGACTTGTCTCAATGACACAGAAGATGGTGGGTGACTTTCAGTATGACTCAAGCATTCTACGAGAGGTCTCCCCGATGACGGTATGCTATAGCGACACTCATAAGATAGAAGGCTCGTCGGCAAGAAAAACCATGTGTCATGGCGACCAATGTGTATCATGTGGACTTTTGGTGAAATGTGGGGAAATCTACATAACGTCTCCCCGATAGTAGAATGTCATAGTGACAAATAGAGGGATGACTAATGGCGATAAAGTTGCCTTCGGTATAGGTATTGAATTGTCACGGTGACAAGTTTGGTCATGGGGTCTCTCTGTAAAACAAAGACTTGTCTACAAGATGTCTTTCCGATATCAAAAGGTTACAGCGACCATGAATGATATGAAAAGGGAATCTCGGTGAGAAAGAATCTTGTGTCTCAACAACTGAAACAAATTTAATAGAAATGTGATCTCTAGGAAACATAAAGATCTTCGATATGGTTTCTCCCCAATGGCAGAAGGTCATGGTGACGCACAAGGACAAATGAATAATCAATGTTATAATTTCCTTCGGCATACTTGTCTGGATGTCTCAGCGGTTGGAAAGGACAGTACATATGGCGACTGTTGTCTCAGCGAATGATTTTTCTAAAACTCATACACTATGGCTGACATGGATTTTTCTAAGTATAGTTGCATGCCGACTTCTTTGGTTGGTATCGAATCTCTAGAAAATATTCTCTGAGATTTTAGAGGTTATGATTTTCTTTTGTGGGCAGTCATGGCTTTGATGAAAATATTTTTGTTACAATTTGAAATCTCCTGATTCAACACAGAAATTAAAAGCTCTATTTATTGGGATTACTCTGATTTTTACCATCATCTACGGATCATTATGATTCAGCTTCATATTCTAATAATCGCAAGATAGTTACAAAATCTTGTAAAAATGCTTGTTGAAGATTTCTTGATAACAGTCATACTTGAAATGTATATAAAAAACTAGTGTTGAAAACTGTGAAGGTGCTGCTGGCCAGTAATTCTGAGAGATAGTTATTTTGGCCATAGCAAGAGATGTATTGGAAAAATATGTAATACAAGAGTTGGATTCCTAAGGTATTAGAAGAAGAGTTTTATGAACTTAATTGAAAATAGAGAGATCCTCTGATATATTATTATAGTTCTGAAAGTGATTTGAGGGGTTGGTGCTCCTTGAGATAGATATCTCTAAATGAGGGGTTGGTGCTCCTTCAAATTGGTGTTTCTAAATGATGGTTTTGTGCTCCTTGATTTGGTGCTAAAAAATAAGCCTATAAGGCATTGTTAAAAGTGGTTTTTGAATATTAAGCTAGTAAGGCAGTTTAGGAGTGGTTTTCTACCCCAGGAGGGTTTTCCACTCAGCAAATATTTTGTCTCTTTGTTCTTCTATGTGCTCACTACTTTTAGGTGTTGTAGTTTTGGTTCATTGTTGGGTTTATTACTATTCTCAATTATGTTTATGAATGATTACATTCAACTCATGAATGCTTTAATCAGAGTAATATTGAGATCAAATCTGAGCTATGTTTTTCATAATTTGAAAATTGATAAAGTCTATTAAGACACTGATTCACCCCCCCTCTCAGTGTCATTTTAACTCCAACACTAATTTTTTCTTCCAGCTATCTTATGGGGTGTTCTTAAAGAATTGGGACCACCTTTATTTTAGGATGACCCATGTGTATTGGTATTGCTTCCTTGTTTATGAGGTGGGATGTATTTGGGTGGTTTTGGTGCATTAACATCTATTTGGGACAGTTGTTGACTCATATCAAGACTCCTTTTTCTCAGTTGTTGTCTTTCCTTGAGCTCTTCTTTCTACCATTGTATGTAATCTTTTATTTATTGAGTGATCATCCCCTAAAAATTATTAATAGAAAAAGAATGAATTGTAGAGGCATACTGGGCTCCTCCTTATTGTGATTATTTTTTTGTCATAATCCCTTTGTGTTCGTTCCCCTTCTTCCTCCAATTGGGAAACAAATTCCTTTATTTTATGTGGATCAATGTTGAGGTAGACAAGATGACTATTATTTTCTTGTCCTAGTGGAGCTCGTGGATCCTTGAATAGGTTATCTTCATGATGTTCTAACCCATGCAATGGGTCAAATTTTTTATGCAATTTAGGTGGTTGTTCAAAGACATTCATCTGATTACTGAATGTTGTATCTCATTTCTTAGATGTTTCTTTGCTCTTATTTGTGTCAAATTTTGAAATAGGGGATTCATGTTTATCTATCCACCTAACATTTCTATTCTTGTGGCTCTCCTAATGCAAAGATCTTCTAGCATTCATGTTGGATGATATGGTGTATCTTTAGTGTCTATCGTCTATCCTTTCTAATTTGATGTTTACTTTATCATTCATAAAAATTCTTTAGAGTCACCACCTACCTTTTCATGAGTAGGAAAGTTTTAGGGTTTTGAGTGATTTTGTTATTTTCCCAATGGAGTCCCTAATATATTTTGATGCTTTTGAATGAATCTATGATGCATGGCTTGGGTTCAGAATTGGCTTGATCCCGAACAAAGTCACCGATCTATTAGGTCTAAAAAATTTAGGTTTCTAAACCATAAGAGGGTGCATGTCTCTTAATACACCTTTGGCCCATGAACGAGGTAAACAAGATTGATTACCTCCTACTCTTTAGGCTCTTCCAGACCTAGGTGGGTATACCTAAACAATAAAGTAGATTTAAAGTTGGATGAAGTTCCTAGATTGATCAATCTACTCACTATGGCATATGAGGGTGGAGTAGATGTTGAGCTTTGATGGTTAATTCCTATTGAAAGTAATTCAAAATTCAAGATTAGTATGCATTTTATGTTGTATGTAATATATTAAGTATGACTAGTGACTAATCCTATTGGGTGAATTGCATGAATGAGTAGATGGTGACTATGGAATGGATATAGAGTTGTAAGATAAGTAAACCTATTGTTCATCTTAACTCAAATTATTGGGCACTTGAGATTTTTGCACCTTGTACAAACATGCAAGTATATTTATTACAGTGTTCTTTAATAATCCCAGTGATATCCCCTCAAGTTACTGTGAAAGCATGAAAGGACTTTTAATTCTTAAGTTAATGGAAACTAGTCAGAAGAACTTCTTTAAAAGAGTTTTAATCCTGAGCATGAACCAATTAAAGTAAAATATTTGAAATTATTTTAATTCACACTAACCAGAAACCAATCAAAGCATCCACAAAGCAACAAAAAATGTGTTCTAATAAATATTGAAAACTTAAATAACTTGGAAAGACCACTTTGGAGATAACAATGTAATAGATAAGTATGAAAATTGACATAGGAATTGAACATTGAAAATGGATTATGAATTATGAGTTGTCTGCTCCATTGTATTACTTCAAAATATAAGGATTATAATAGGGGTATGTGTAGGATCATCATGGACAAAATAGGCCCTTAAGTGGCAAAAAATTTAGAAAAATCAGAGTTAGGCAACTTGACGTAAAATTTTGAATAATTTACCTATATTATTTCAAAAATATGTAAGAATAGAATCTATAGAAAATTGAATGTAGTTTATAAGCTACTAGGGGTGAAAATTTGAAATTTCAATGCAGAGTACTTAAATTTCGGAAAAATAAGAAGTAGGTGTCTATTTGACCACCTAACCACAATAAAATGATAAAAAAAAAATTATAAGATTTTAGACATAAGTAGATGACTCATGTCCCAATGTGATGCATATTTTTTGTAATTTTTTTCCAAGTAAATAATTAATTATGAATTTTTTATTACAACTTAAATAAAAAATAAAAAATCGTATGTCTGACCACCTTAACTTGGTCAAAAATTTATGAAATTCCATTTTTGTTTTTTAATCCTATAGTATGCAAAGCATAGAATGTGATGCATATTTTGGATTCAAAAAATATGACATTGTTTGAAAGCTATAGATATTTTTCAATCAGTCTATGAATCAGGACTTTAGTTGTAATTCAAATAGAAAATGAATAATAATTACTTATTAAATTCAAGGTGAGGCATAATTTGTATTGGTGGAAATATGAGAATCTCCTTTAAAAACCCTTTTCATTTCATCAATTTTGGATTAAAAAAAATTTGTCAGCCACATACCCATCATATTGCCACTTTTTGGCCCATCATGATCCTACACATACCCACAGGGGTATTTTAATACGGTAAGGATGGATAGATTATGAAACCTATCTTCTTACTAATGCCTACTCTAATGGAATGATATGATGATGATGATGATGATGATTCCAAAATCGAGCCTTGGTTTCCCTATTTGTATGGGAAGCAACAAGCTTTAGGCATGTTTACAAAAGGTCACATGGTTTCATAACTAAAACATAATTAACATAAACATAAAAATATTGAGATCTTGTTGGTGGATGTACAATATTTCGTTAATATCTAGCAAGCGCTCATGACCACCTAAGATCTATTCAAGGCCCATGCACCCTGATCACATATCCAAAACCATCAAACTCCAATCCCTATTACTCCCCGAGCCTACTTGGCCCATGCAATGAATTGGTTAACCTTCGATAAATGCTCAATGTACCCGCTTTTGGCATGAGTGTCTTCATTATGTATAATATCTTTCATGGCATATTCCAATTTGAATATTCTTTTGAGTTTTTGATGTATTTTCTTAAGAACCTCATTTTCATCATTGATTGCATCAAGAACAACTAGTAAATAGTGGGCTATCTCATCCTTCCATGTATCTTTATTCTTCAATTATGTTTCCTCAAAGAAGTTGGCCAAGTCCCTACTCACAACCTAGCTATTTAAGTCACTAAAATCTTGTGTAAAGATGTTATGGAAGTATTTTTGTTCTTTCATGAGCTCCTGATATTCTTGTAGCACAATAGTGTTATCATCCTTTTCTATGATGTGAGACTCCACTTATTTCATTCTATCATTCAATATAGTTTTTTCTAGTAGTGTTGTATATGTTTTCTCATGAATATGACAGACCTGTTTAGCATGCTTATACATATCTTGAAATCTCATGCAGACTATTTTTTATGCCATTCCAAAGATAGAGATCTTGAGATTTCCCTTTAACTCTTCATGTCCATTCTACACTTTCTCATGCCTATGTTTCAAATAGGTAGTTTTTGACATTGTTTCCAACAAATTTCTTTCATGTTTAGCCAATGTGGAATAAAGCCCTCAAGAAGAAGGTAGTCTATCTCTATAGCTAAATAGCTCTTGTTTCAACCTTTCATTCTCTTCTATCAGTCCCTTGTTATCCCTCACCAGTTTTTGAATTTGGGCCTTTGTGAACTTGGATACATTCACATTCAAATTAGCAGTCTCCATAGGATTTGTCTCTCCTACTCTTTGCACCAAAAGATGTCCAAAATTTTGATCATTTTGAAGATCTTTCAAATCATATACTTCCTTTTTAGGGTCAATGTATTTTACCCTTTCCCTTACCACCTTTCCCTTATACTCATAGATGAAATCCTTAAATTCAGAAGTTTGGACAAATGCATCTGCAATGAATTCCTGACTTGCACGGTGTGTCACATCATCAGATATCTCATTGGAAGCTTCAAATTTAATCACACTCCTTTTGAGTGGCATTTCATATTGGGGAATAACAGGAGTGTTTTTTTGTGTGACCTCTTCTTCCCCCCAATATCATCTTCAACCATGATTGGGGTTTCAACTAATAAGATTACCTTTGGAGTAGGTTGTGGTGACAAATGACCCAGTGGTGCTATATTTTCTACTTTCCTCCTAAAGCCAACATTTCTTCTCCTCTCAAATGCCACCAAAGGTACATCCTTTATTATTTCTTCTTCATGTAGGAGCAATTGCTCCACTCTCTCCATGGGATCTTGAATTTGATGAAAGGATTCCACATAGGATGGGTTAGTATTCATTCTCCAGGCCTCCACAATAACAATACTATTGTATGAATTTGTTCTCATGATCACCTAAATTTCCTCACAGTTCCTAATGACATCATCAACATGGAACTCATGCTCATATCCTTTCATCTTTTGAGAAATTTTTTCATCATAGATGAAATGCTTAGGGTCAAAATTTTCTCTCTTGTTTCCTACTGACAAGTCATAATAATTTAACTTTCTTCCAACCAAGTCATACCCTATATCATCAATATTATTGAAGTCGCCAAAACAAAGAGTAGAAGGCATGAAAGTTTTCCTTCCATAGCTTTTCAAATGCATGAAGGACGAATAAGAAAAATGTCTTATCATCTCAAGATATGCAACCCTATCTGACACAGTCTTTGGCAATAAATATGGTGTTTCCTCAAATCCATATACTCTAATGATAGTACAATCTTCAAACACATACAAATCTCCCCAACTATGATTTATCTTTCCATCATCATCCTTCTCCTTTGTTCGGAGAAACCTTTCTACTTTTGGAGATAGATTATATTCACATTTATGGCCAAGCAATTTATACAAGAGTTTCACAAAATGCTCTACAAAGTAAAATTAGTGGGATCTCCCACATCTAGTATCCTAGATTGATGTCCACATTTTCACTGGTCTATAATTACCATCACTATCTAGATCTTTTATTCTCAATTCTTCTCCCCATATTCCCATCACTTTCCCTTCATACAATATCATATGCATAAGAAGTGAATAGTGTTTGAAGTTGATAGCTTCACTGTTGTTCTTAATAGCATTAAGAGCACCATTAATGACCTTAGATAGATACTCTAAATAGTCATAGAGCTTGGCATCTTGGCTCTGAATGTCCATGGCCAGAACCATGGGAGCTATAGTCATGTTAGTAGGAGCATCTCTCCAAATACTTGGCCAGCTAAATAGTATGTGTACTAATAGTATTCTTCCAACAAATCCACAGAAAATTGGGGCCTTTCATTACTATAAAACCTCATAGGTTGATTTCCTAGACCTTTGGGCATATTCAAGTGAATTTCCCTCATTTTGGGATTATAATTATTTTCTAGTGATTTAATTAGTTCTACGTTCACAAAAGCATTGGGCATCGCAAGTTTTCCTAGATTCGGGTTCCATGGGTTTGAAACTGGGCTATATCTATATTTCTTCCTATAGTGATGGATGAACAAATCATAACCCCTATGAGAAGTCCACACATCTCCCAAATTCTTACGATTCTCCTCTAGAGTTTCACATGATGGGTTTATTTGAGCTATTCTTCTTGCTTTTGGTCCAGACCTGAGACACTGGTCTATTAAGTCTTGATTAAGTGGCCTACTTTCTAATTTTTTCCTCTTTGCTCTCTTTTTCTCTGAGGTTTTATCCATTTTAACCCTAACTATGTTGTACTTCAAGATATCTTTGAAAAATTATGTTCAACATAGCCAAGATGTACTTGAACGAATACCCAAAAATTCTGAGCTTCTCACCTTCATCCAACTCCATCCTCTAGATACTTAGCCACAATTTTCAATGAACTTTGATTCCTTAGAGGTCGTATTTATCAGAATTCAGTACACTCAAGCTATATCTAGTTCAGAAATGGTGATCATGCTACCCTTCCTATCAACTTGCACTTTAATGCCAGTTGTCTCTTTGATGACTTCATCTGTCAAATCAATTCAGTGATAATTATTTAATATTTTATCGATGAGAGTTTAATCACAACATATATATCTCTCTTCGATATATCCTTGACAATCTTTTGAGAAATTTCTAAGAGAAATTTAGATTTCTCTCATTGATGTTGTAGGGTCTCTTCAATATTTACTTTTTCAGTTTCTTCCCTTATGGTTCCCTTTTGTTGATGAGACTAGCAAATATCTCTCACCGACAAGCCTATGTCTCCTTGATATATCCTTATCTCTTCCTTTGGTGGTATCACTTGCCAACAATCTCTATGTGACTTTGTTATGTCTAGGAGACCCACGATCACCTCTTGTTGATGTCTCTTAGTCTCATCGATAACATGTGTTTATACTTGTGTAAGAATGTCGGGGAGACTTTTGAGAATGTCTATTCGATACCTCTATGTGTCCTTGACATATCATTGTTAGGATGTCGATGAGACCTTGTCCAATGTTTGTTTGATTTCTCTATGTCTTGCTGATATTTTTCTCCTTGAATGTCAAAGAGACTCTCTTCTCTCCTTGATATGTCGATGTCTCTTCAAATTTTTTTTTGTCCACTTTGTCTTACCAGTGACTTTTCATTCATTTTATGAAAATCTCTCGATGTCCAAGAGATGTTTTTTTGTTTCTTGAATGTTGACTACTCCATATAATTTATTGGTAAGACATGTTAAATTGTCTCCTCGACATGTACAAGTCTCTTAGACATATCATTCTTTAGACTGGCGAGAAGAAATTTAAATGTCTTTTAGACATTCGGGAGTCTCTTCTACATTTCACATCAACCCTCTGTACTTGCATCGATGAGACTGTGGTGAGACTCTCCTCGATGTAGCATTGTCTTTGTGATATGCCATTTGCTGCTATGGGAACACTTTAGATAGGGAGTTCATGTTAGTATTATGAGCAAGGGCCTTATTTGGTTGTTCATATTAGTGTCAGCCACTATGAAATAGAAATGGAACATATGGTGAGCGTGGGAGGATGGGTGAAAATAGAAGTGTGCAAAATAAAAAATGTGGATTATGTGGCTCCAACACACCATAATAGAGTAATTTACAAAGTGGGTATAATCCATCCCAATGACCTACATCACAAGTAAGCAGATATTCAAACTCATCATGAACTACCTCATTTGTCACTACGGTGTCCAACAAGTACTTATCTCAGATAATGGGACACCTTTCAAGAACCAAGATGTTCGAGAGATATGCCAAAAATTCATTATCCAACATTGCTATTCCACCCCATACTACCCCTAGGGTAATGAACAAGCTAAGGCTATGAATAAAACCATCTTGAAAATCCTAAATAAAATAGTTAATTAAGTTGGTCATGACTGGCACCTACAGTTGAATCTCTCCTTATGGGCCTACCAAATGAGTATCCACACACCTACAGGTACAACCCCTTTCTCCATGGTCTATGGATCAAAAGCCATCCTTCCTATTGAGATTGAGCTTCCATCCTTAAGTATATCATTGCAAAATCTCATTACTGATGAAGAATATCAGGTGTCACGGTTGAAAGAGCCAGAACTATTGGATGAGTGGTGCATGGATGCCTTAAACCATCTACAAGTCTATTAAAACCATCTCAAGCGAAGCTGCAATAAAAAGATAAAGATTCAGACCTTTCAATTCGGAGAGCTCGTATTGAAGGAGAATCAGAAAAATGTGCCAAATCCATATTGCAAGGGAAAATTTGAACCCAATTGGTTGGGACCCTTTGACATCACGACAAGTTATAAATTAAGAGCATATCAACTATCTACACCAGAAGGTGAGTGTCTGCAGAAGCCTATCAATAGCTCTCATCTTAAAAAAAATTATGCATAAAATTGAAAGGTATAAATCCAAAAATCCAAAAAAAATTAAAGAAAAATGATTGAAAATAGTAAAGAAAAAAATTGTCCTCTAATGAAAACCACTTCAGTGGCACTTTGGACAAATAGGTCTTGGTGAAAACCTCACAAATAGGAACTTTTTGTAAATAAGCACTTTCCATCCATCATGATATCTACAACTTGTTCTGCATCATTCATCCATCGCATTCCATTGATCCTTTCAATGCCCATTTGCATCTGCATCATAGCTTGATCCTTTTTTTTGTCATGTTCCCTCCTAGAAATACTTGGCACATTCTTAAGGTTATTTTGTCCTACCTATATCAAAGTAGTCTATTGCATCACAATGGGGGCATGTTCTTATACCTGTATTGGATTGGATTCATGTATATTCTTGAAATCTTCCTAAAAATTAGAAAATCTAAAAAAATTCAAAAAATTAGAAAATCCAAAAACATTCAAAAAATTCAAAAAATCTAAAAACATCGAAAAGATAAAAAAATTCATAAACAGGTCAAAAATTCAAAAATAGAGTCATCTTGTCAAAATATGGGTCTTTGAGCTTCAATGTAGGCAAGGCCATCATCGGTGTGCCCTTGAGACACATTAGGCCAGTCCTTTAGGAGTTCGTCATAATAAACTGACAATCCATTTGTTCATTTCTCATCAATAAATGAGTCTGTGTCAGTCAAACTACTTGGTATTTGTATGTATAATGTAGGAAAGGCTAATCTTTGATCAGCCTCGAGGCTCATAGGATAGGTCTTTAGGTTAGATTCTTAGTTAATATATCAAAAAACACAAAAATAATGGAAATTTTGAAAAATCAAAACATTTGTAAAACATCTCAAAAATGCTAGAGCAACCTCAAAACACCAAAGACATTCAAAAAACCCACAATAATTCATCTTGTTTCATGTTCATCCACAATAAACATCTGCTCATAATAAATGATTGTCACTCCCAACCTTTGGTGAAACAATTAGGAAGTATAGAGAAATGAAAGTGAAAACCCAAATGTCAAGGTCTCAAGTCTAGGTCAGTAGGTAAACAAGTTATTTTACTCTTGGTATTAATAGCCCATCATCCCATTAGTCTCAAATCATCTAATCATCATGTCCTAGGATGCATCCTTCCTACAATGGACGTCAACATTATACATCATCGTAGTTTAGTCTTGGCTAGAGGTATGAAGAACATTGGCTTGTTTGTGTACTTGATCTTTTCTTTTGATTTATCTTATTGCAGTCATTTCAATGACCTCTTGATGATGTATAATACAAAAAATTTTGAGAGAAAGGAATGGGGAATTGATTATTATCTTTTTTCTATTGTGATTTTTGTATATTCTTGCAATGTAACCATGGCCATCCTTTCTTTGGTTTGTAGGAAGGGTGTTTTAGATGTCTTGTTGACTATTACATAGGAAGGTTTTTCTTTTCTATGTCTTGGTCTGAGATATTTGAAATATCTAAAGTACATCCTAGTAAGGTTTCGTATACCAAGTGTGAACAAGGATACTCCTATTTGATTGTTGAGTCAAAGTCCATCTCACTAGGTACAATTCTAGCCTAGTTTTTTATACCTTGATGCATCATATCTATGTGTGTGATAAAAAATAAGGAAATTTATGCTCTTTACATCCCCAATCCCTGGATAAGCAATACATCATCATCATTCATCATCACATAAAATAAAGTCTGAATGATTCATAGACTTGTTGGGCTTCTGCATCTTCTCGGAATCAAGGTTTGATCCCTCTCATTCTTCTATCCTCTTTCACACTAACATTCTATCATGACATGTATCCATCCTACATTCATAAAACGTCAGCATAACCGTCGTGCATACTCATACATGTCATCATAATAGGAAACATCATTTAAGTTGTTTAGGATAATATGGATTTGTTATTCTAAGCATCTTAAAAACATCTCATTTGCATCTCATTTGCATCATCATCATAATATAGATCTGTTATTCTAACCATCCATACATCCATGTTGAACCTCCTTTTCATGAGCTTGACCTAAAATCAGAATTTTTTCCCAATCTCTCAAGGGGGAAATGTACCAGCGTACTTCATTTCACTAGGGCAATAGTGGGGCATCCAAAAAAATAAAGAATTTTTTGAAATTCGATATTGGCAACATTGGTCTTTGAACCAATACAACTGGTAGGCTACTTCAAAAAGGGGAAAAATGTAGACACTCAAATAATATTGACATTATTCATATAAATATTACCAATTAACATCATTTCCTCTATTAATCAAATAAAGCAATTTATTAGATTAATTCATAGATGTCCATCATATTTGATTAAATAAATCAATTTATTTAATTAAAGTCCTAAATGTCCTCTCATTTGATTTAATACATCAAATCATTTAAAGAAAATGTCAAATCCCCTGAATTCTTCCAAGTTAATTAATCTGAATTAATTAACCCTTAACCATCATTACCCATCCTCTAGATTTTGACTCAACCTGGGTTAAACCTAAACCCCTGACTAACCCACCCACTTTCATATAAAAATCAATTCTTTTAATTATCTAATTATCTCATTTTCCCTCACAAAGGTATATTCTAATGGAATATTCCTTCATTAACTCCATTTATTTGACTTTCTTGCACAAACAATTTCCCTCCAAAATACCTCAATCATATTCATTTAATGCCCCTTACACATGCATTAATCTCTCTTACACCTCTCAAATCCTCAACCACATGCATTAACAATGCACATTCTCCAAAATGTGCTCCACCTTCCTCCACTAGCCATGTGACAAGTGTCACAATATCATTACCTCTTCTTTAGTCCCACATTCCTCCCATCTCTTCATTCTTCAACCCTTCAATCTATAAATAGAAGCCACTTCTACTCCACAATCTTAGCATTTGCACTATAGGTACTTCTCATATCCATCTCTGTGTCTCCATCACATTGTCTTCACCATTTTGGAATCTTATCAAGGAGGTGGGAAAGGGCATCCAATTCACATCAATGGGGAACCACTCCCACTATGGGATAAGATATGATGTTGCTTTTAATTGATTTCTTTTGGTATTTTAGTGTATTGTTTGGCATATATAGCATGATTAGATATCTCATAGGGATGCTTGATTTGTTGTGTTTAAATTTGACATCATTACTAATGTTTTAATAAATTTTAAGTGCAGATTTAGCATCTACAAAAAGTTATCATTTTTAGATTTTTGCATGTAAAATAAGTTAATTATCATCTTCAGATCTTAAATTTGCAAACATGTTTCCTTCTCAAGCATATGGGTATGTGCAAGATCATGAGGGGCCAAAAAGTGGCAATATTATGGGTATTTGTAGGGTATGTGGCTGACGACTTTTTTTTACCCAAAATTGATGAAATGAAAAGGGTTTCTAGAGGAGATTCTCAGCTTTCCAGCAATATAAATTATTCTTTAATTTGAATTTAATAAATAATTATTATTTATTTTCTATTAGAATTACAACTAAAATCCTGATCGATAGGCTGATTGAAAAACATCTATAACTTTCAAACGGTATCACATTTTTTGAATTCAAAACATGCGTCACATTCTATGCTTCACATACTATAGGATTAAAAAAAGAAAAATTAAATTTCATGAAGTTTTGACCAAGTTAAAGTGGTAAGACATACAGTTTTTATTTTTTTAAAGTTGTAATAAAAATTTATAATTAATTATTTAATAGGAAAAAATTACCAAAATATATGCATCACATCCGGACATGAGTCCTCTACTTATATATAAAATCTTATAAAAAAATGTTATCATTTGATTATGGTTAGGGTGGTCAGACAGACACCTACTTCTTATTTTTCCCTAAAATTTAAGTACTACTGCATTAAAATTTCAAATTTTCACCAAATAGATTTTATTTATTTTTAAATAAACCTAGTAGTTTAGAAACTATATTCAATTTTCTATAGATTCTATTGTTACATATTTTTGAAATAATATAGATAACTTATTCAATTTTTTACGTCAAGTTGTCTAACACTAATTTTTCTGAATTTTTTGCCACTGAAGGGCCTATTTTTTCCATGATGATCCTGCACATACCCATATTGTTTTATAAGGTGAAAAATAGCTTTTATTATTTTCACCTCTACTTATGAGAAAAATCTAAAAAAATAAATGAAACCATTAACAAGCATGCTAGTTTCCCTCTTACATTATCTTCCATTAGTATGAATCTTATAGTGCAAGAGAAAGAAATCAAGGATAATCATGACAATCATATTAATTATTCTCCCAATAGCGCTCCTCCTTGTGAAGAAGATTCCTTGCTCCTTGGAGATAATGGAGTTGAGGTGGGAAAACATGTAGTGGTTTGCATTCATCAAAACTACCTCAATAGCACAAATATTTGATTTACTCACTCCTCTCCTTTATAAAGCATTGTACTTGAAATTTTGTATACATAACTACCTTTTATGTTTAAGTCTTGGTCATTGATTTAGTCACACAAACCTTCCAATAATAGACTTAAAATATCATATTTATGTGCTATAAAAAAGGGTAAATCATACACCCTAGCTATAGATTTAAAAAATATTAATAAACTACACAACTACCTTAGTTTTTTACGAAACAAACAACAATCAATTCAAAACAAACATGTTAGAATTCTAGTTAAAATTTCCTCATTAGAACATCCCTCTTTATGATGACATTCTTTTCTCGCCTCTTCAATGATTGATAGATTGACACAAATCATAAGACAATACTTCACAACTAAATGTAGAAATAGTTTGAACATATGGAAACTCTAGAAGCATAATTTCATAAATATGTGAATCTTGGCATCTCCAATCAATTCTTTGTTTTCTTATTTTTTGTTTCTAAGTTTGAGACTCAGACTAATTGGTATCCATGTTTATTGCAGACATATCTCACATAGAGAGAATTTTTTTTATATCAAACACTACAACCTTCAGACATATGGGGTTCAATGCTTCAGTAATGTAGGACTCTTCTTTATCTATTTCTAACTAACATACTTCTTCCATTACATATGCTTGATATTTGATTAGCTGCACTATAGATTTCAAGGCTAAAAAAATGGTGGTTAGAAGAAGTGGAGTGGTCTATGCCATAGAAAAAACTAATATAAAGTGGAGAGGTACCTTATGTAAACCATAGAACCATTCTTCCATTCACCAAGTTGCACATCGTGACTCTCTACAATTAAGTGCCAAAAACACCAAATAGATTTTTCACAATGACATATTCACTGCATGCCATATTTAACAATTTCTCCTCTTCATGCTACCACCATCCATTCATCACAATCCTTGCCTTTTCTTTGATACCAATATGAGAGGAAAAGTACTCAATTGATTATTATTGAACCATAGGAGAAAATTTATGCACGAAGTTACATTTATCTTAATTGTAACGGAATAATAAGGCAACATATGAATAATGTATTGAGTGAGGTGTTTTTTTTTAGTGAGCTAAGTATTTGTTAACAATAGAAGTGAGCAATCGATGGGAGGGAGAAGTGGGAGCATGGGTAGGAAAAGAGGGATTTTGAATCTTCGAGCAATGGAGTAGGTCATGGATCTACAAGATTTGAGGGTTCGCAGGTAGATTTGACTCTAGTTCCCATCGGAAAGAAAGGTAAGGATGATTCATAGGAGAATGACACCAAAAGAAATATTCTGGCAGACCTGGGAGGGAAGGATGTCCTGGATGCTAACCCTGTTGGTAATATTAAAGGATAGGAGATTGAAAAGACCAAAGACATGGTGGGGGATGTTGATGGCAAAGGGGCTAAATGAAAACCATAGTATTCTTTGTTTGGAGTTAACCCTAATGGTAAATTGGTTTCCCCCCCAATTTGCAACATTTCTAACTGGGTGAGAGGTAATTTTTCCATCTTTGTTCCTAATCAGATCATTGATCATAATATTACCCTAATGAATAGTTCACTCGTAGGAAAGTTTATGGGCCCTAGACCAAATATTGAAGTTGTCAGGGCATTTTTCAAAAAGAAATGGAGAACCAATTGCAAAGTATCTATAGCTACACTTCCTGAAGGCTTCTTTTCTTTTGAGTTTACATGTAAGGAGGATATTTTGGCTATGAGGAGTGGGGGTCCTTGGGTTATAGGTAAATTGTCATTGGCCCTCAAGAAATGAAGTTCTAGTCTTGATCTTTCTGACTCCATTTTTGAGAACATTCCTATTTGGGCTAGACTTCTTGGTCTTCGTTTGGAATATTGGAATGAGGATATCTTTAGTGGCATTGCTAACTCTTTTGGGGAGTTTTTGTCAATAGATCTGATTACAACAAGGAAAACGCTAGTATTTTCTAGAATCTATGTGGGGGTATCCCAAAATAATAACCTCCCATATTCTATTGATATCCAATTGAAGTTGGGTACCTAGAATCAAACTATTGAGTTTGAAATGATCCCTTTTCCTTGTTTTAAGTGTAGAAAGTTTGGGCATTGGGTGAAGAAATTCCCGCTCAATGTTAGCAAAGAGAAAGAGAAACACCAAACTAAACTAAAGACTTTTTGGGAGAAGCCTAAAGGGTAGGTTAAAGAGATTTCCAATGGCAAGCTAGAGAGCAAGAAATTTGAAGCTCTTGTGTTTGCACCGAAGAGTCATGTAGACGTAGACATCTAGGAGCCCCAAAGAAATAAGGCAGAGATCGAGTTTGGAGGAAAGTATGATGGAGAGATTGGCATGGATGATAGTGGGAATGGCTTGGTGAACGAGGAATCTCCTCTTAGTAATCCAAAGAACTACTCAGCTGGAAAGGGTGATATTCCTATTCAGGGCATGTCTCTAGATATTAGGATTCCTCTCTTACCCAATTTTTATGGAGGAAGTTTCCCTTCTAGCCGGGAGTTGCTTCAGATCCCATAAACCATTATTTCTAAAGAATTTGTGAAGGATACCTTTGAGGAATTGAGTCAAACTTGGATGTTCTCAAGTGAGAATTTGACCCAGTTTAACAATGGGTTGATGGATACTCTTCGCCTAGATCAAAAGGGTATTTCATAGAAATATTGGGAGTCAGGAAAAGAGATGGATAGCCAAGAAGAAATAGACAAAGATGATGTCAACTCTTGTACTATTAAAAATAAGAATAAAAACAAATAGCAAAATACCCCAAGTGGAGTCTCTACTAGAACCTGAGCTAAGGTAGACTATGGGGCCACAAAGAGAAACCAAGGAAGAAGATCAACAAAGTGGCTAAGAGAGAATGGTAGTTTTTAGGATATTGCAGATGGTATTCATAAGACCATTCCTGAGATTTGTAAACTCTAATCCCCTGATAAGATATGAAGATTATGTCATGGAACATAAGGGGGTTAAACAACCTCCATAAGCAGGATGTGCTGCATAATTTTGTTAGGTATCATAAGCTTGACATTTTACTTGTCCAAGAAACCAAAATTCCAAAAGAAAAGGTGGAAAGGATTAAGATGTATAAGTATTATGGAGTCCATTGTAACAGTTCTAAAGGTGCCTCGAGAGGAATTGCCACCTTTTGGAATCAGATTTTCATCAAAGGGGAACCTTTGCTTGAGAGCTCAAATCATGTGGCCACCAGATTTACCCATATCAGAGATAATTTTTGTTGGATTTAGTCAAATATTTATGCTTCTAATGGTAAAGGGGCTAGAAATTCCTTTTGGCTTGAGTTGGCTGCCTTTCATAGGATATTTGCTAATGAATCATGGGTTGTTATGGGGGATTGTAATACCCCTCTTTATGAAATCAAGAAGTATGGAGAATCTGAGGTTAATCTAGAAAGTAGAACTGACCTCTTGGACTTCATTAATAACCAGGTGTTGATCGATCGGGGATCTACAAGGAGCCGCCTATGCTTGGTCGAATTGTAGAGTTGGTAAGGATCTAATTCAAGTTAGAGTAGATAGAACTTTAATTTTAGGTCAATGGTTTATAAATTATTTTTGTTCTTTAAAGGCCCTCTCCAGGGTGGGTTCTAATCATTTTTTGATTAGTTTTGTGGCAGACCCTATAATGGTCAAGAGGAATTTCCCTTTTATATTTTAGCGTATGTGGCTTTCACATCCTTAGCTTTTTAATGAGGTTAGCAGTTGGTGCAATATCACAGTTTCTAGGACTGCTATGTTTAGGGTGGCTAAGAAACTAAGTGATGTCAAATTCAAAATTAGAAGGTGGAATAAAGAAATATTTGGTAGTATTTTTGGTATCAAGTCTGAATTACAACTTTATTTGATGGAGATATAAGAAAAATTCCAATGGGAAGGATATATTGCAGACTATAGGGTGAAAGAAGATGAAATTCTTGTGAAGATGCATGCTATAATAGCCAAAGAGGAGGTTTCTTGGAGACAAAATTCTACGGCTATGTGGCTCTCTATTGGAGATAAACACACTAGATATATTCACTTGTCTACTTCAAAACATAGGGTTGCGAATAGAATTTTTCACATTGATTACAATGGTAGTCATTTTTAGAAGGATGAAGACATTAGAAGACAAGCTATCCTTTTCTTCAGTAATCTCCTTTTGGTGAATGATGGAGTCAATCATCAAGAGCAAGATTACCTCTTAGAGGCCATTCCTCAACTTGTTAGGGAAGATGATAACAAAATGCTTGTTGATATACCCTCAAGGGAAGAAATTAAGAAAGAGGTCTTCACTTTTGAAGGGAATAAGGCCCCTGGCCCTTACGAGTTTCTTATGTTCTTCTTTCAGTGGTTTTAGGAGATTTTTGAAGATGATGTGGTCAATACGGTTAAAGATTTCTTTGGATGAAGGTGTCTCCTAAAGGAACTTAATGCCACTTTCCTAGTCCTAATTCCCAAGAAACCAAGAGCTGCAGAGTTTGAAGCATTCTGGCCTATAAATCTTTGGAATTCCTTCTATAAAATTATTTCTAAGGTGCTGACTTCTAGTCTTCTCATTATTCTACCCTCCCTGATTTCCCCTCAACAAAATGCCTTTGTCCCTAGTAGGTAGATCCTTGACTCTATTATTTCTATCCATGAGAATATTCACTCTCTTGTGGAATCTAAAACTGAAGGCTTTCTCCTAAAACTAGACATTTCAAAACCTTATGATCAAGTGGATTGGGATTTTTTACTCAAAATCATGAAGACGTTTGGTTTCAGCAATAGAGTCCTTTAGATGGTTGGTCAACTCATCTCTACAGCTTCCATTTCTATCACGGTGAATGGGGCTCCCTCACGATTCTTTAAGAACTCAAGAGGTTTAAGATAGGGTGATCCTATTTCTCCTATATTATTTACTATTTTGACATAATGCCTTGGGAGAAACTTGAAAAGATTGGTTGATCAAGGATCTTTAGTTTGTCTAAGGCCCTCCTCCAGTAATCTAATTTGTTCCCACCAATAGTTTGTTGATGAAACCATGTTGATGGGGAGATCAACTATGATTGAAGCTAGGAATCTAAATTTCTTTTTGGATGAGTATGAGAGGGCTTATGGTCAGATGATTTACATATAGAAAAACTCTATCTTCTTCTTCAACACCCCTAATCCTAGACAAAATAAGATTGCTAGAATTCTTAGGTACAAAATTGAGTCCTTTCCTTCTATTTATCTTGGCTTGCCTTTGTACCTCAAGTCCCATGAGTCCTTTTGGAGTTTGTTGGTGGATAGGTTCAACAAAAAGCTCGCTGGATGGAAATGAGTTCTTCTCAGTCAAGCAGGTAAAATCCAGCTCCTCAAAGCCACTCTTCAGAACCTTCTGATATATGCTTTAATTCTTTTTAATGTCCCTATCAAATTTGCGGATGCTATTGAAAAAATCCAAAAAAAATTTCTTTGGTTGGGTGTTGAAGAAAGAAAAAGAATGCCTCTTATTGGTTGGGACTTTGTTTGTAAACCTAAAAAACTTGGAGGCTTGGGCTTAAGAAAGATGAAGATGATGAACAAGACGCTCCTCAAGCTAAGCAAATTTGGCATGTTTTCTCATCTAATAGAGAATGGAATAATATTTTAAAGAGAAAATACATGGCTAATATTGGATCTCTTAATGCTCTTTTGGATTCTCCTAACTTACCCCATGGATCGGCCTGTTGGAATGATATGATTAGAGGGAGAAAGATTATTGATTTAGGAGTTGGGTGGAGCATAAGAAGCAGTAATCAAGCTAGATTCTGGGAAGATAGATGGTTATTGAATGGTCCTCTAGTTGCCAATGAAAGGTTTAATAAGTGGGTTGATACCTACAAAGCAACTATTTGTTCTCATGTCAAGGTTTATTGGAGAAATAGGGGCTAGGTGAATTTTCTCTAATTTAGCCTAGATCTAGTCTCAATTCATTCTACTTTGATGGCTATCAGGATGAGGCTGAATCAGTAGGAGGATCTTTTAGTTTGGATTGCTAACCCTTCGGGGAGCTACTTTGTCTCTTCGGTTGTCTCTTTGTTGTCCCTTTCTCAAGCCCCTTCTCCCTTTTGGGCTAAAGCTTGGATTAAACATCTGACTCCCAAAGTTAACATATTCTTTTGGATCCTCTTTTAGAATAAAGTCCTCACTATTGAAAATATCTACAAGCATGGTATCCAGATCCCTAACCGATGCTATCTGTGCAAAGAAGAGGCAGAAATTGCTAACCCCTTGTTTCTTCATTGTTTGTATGTGGTGGCTATTTGGGGTAGGTTTATGAATCTCTGGAATTTAATGTGGGTTTATCCAAGCTCCATGAAGACTTTTTATCTAGTGGAATGCTCCTTCTATGAATCCTTCTATTTAAATATTATGGGCTTTTACTTTCCCTTATATAGCTTGGGATGTGTGGAAGGAACACAATAATAAGATCTCTAGGGAAAAGGAAACATCAGAAAACACTATGTATGAGAAGACTTTCAAATTAATTGTGGAAAACTTCAATATCATCCCTCATCAAGAGAAAATGATGGAGGCTATGGTTTGTTTGACCTATGATCTAAAGATTTCCAAGGATTGGAACATTAAAAGTGATGTTTCAAAGGCCTCAAAACCTTCCAAAAAGGACCATGAAGGATTGTGTTGGTTTCATCCTCCTAGAGGTTGGATAAAAGCTAATTTTGACAAGGCAGCTAAGGGTAACCTGGGTTTGGATAGAAGTGGGGGAGTGATAAGGGACTATAATGGTAAGTTTGTTGCAGCTATGGCCATCTCCTTAGGCATCAAATCTAACCATGTTTCTAAAGCCATTGGGGCCTTTTAGGTTATTGACCTAGCTAGTAGAATGAATGTTAAAAATATTTGGTTAGAGGGTGATTCTAAAAACATTATTGAATGCATCCTTGGAAAATCGCCTCCCTCATAGAGCATTAAATGTTGGATTGAAGATGGTAGGGAACTCCTATGTAAATTTGATAAATTTAGAGTTTCGCATGCCTTTAGGGAAGCTAATGGAGTTGCTGACTTCTTGGCTAATGAGGGGGCTAAAGAAAAAGGGTATAATATGTGGAAAAACCTTAATAAGTTGGGAGCTGACACAAGGGCCTTAATTGACTATGATATCACTCATGGAAAAATTGCTACATTTCTTGATAATGAAGGAGAATAAGGCTAAGTACAAAGTCATGATTAGATTTGATGGGGTGGGAGTTATTAACTCTACAGGTTGTATTATTAGGCACATATTTGTGGGTGCTTTGTTTTGGTTGTGGCTATTTGATTCAGGGTAATAGTTCTACAAGTAATGTTAGCAAGGCTAATGTGATAATGGGGGGAAGCAGAAAAAGAGTGGAGCTGACTAGTTATGAAATGCATAAGCAAAACCTAAAGGTTTGGAGGCAGATTGAGCATGGTGGGCTTCTCTGATTCATCAAGAAGCTCCATGGTCCTAAATGAGAAGCCACTGAGTATTTTGTGAAACATTGGAGGAAGGGTGAAATTGTTCTCTTTGGTAGGAAGGTCAGTGTGAGTGATAACCGCATTGGGGAGGTCATTGGTCTTTCGACGAGGGGATGAAGTTCTTGCACGACAATTTTTTTTTGATGAGGTTGTTATTAGGTTTCCCAAAAAAGATAAGGAAAAGAGAGAGATGATTAAAATATCTAGCAACTACTTTGAAATTGACACTATTAAGTCTTTATAGAGGAAGGTGCTTAGGATTATAATGGAATACTTCACGCTGAATACTAGATTTACCAGAGTTTACGGCTACCATTTTTTCTTCCTCAATAATTTTTGCCATATGGTAAGGGTTTCCTTCCCTCACTATCTGTATTGTTCCTTGAGTAATAGCATGGAAGATCATAGAATGAATCCTGGGAAGTATCTAGTCATGCATGTTGCCCTCATTCAGCTTATTTATGATCATTTTAAAAATATGTCGGCTTTGTCTAACTCTATCCCAACTTTAGACTCTAAAGACTATGATACTGAGAACAACACGTCAGAGGAAAAGGATAACCTGGACCCTGATTGGATTGAGGAAGACCCTCCCTCCCCCAAAAAGTCAGGTAAGAAAACCCATCTGAGTAAGCCCTTGATTAAAAAAGATAGCTTAGTGAAAACCATCATTGTCTCTGCTTAGAAAGAGAGAGTTAAGATTAAGGACCCATTGCTAAAAAATTGGTTTCTTACTCTGAGGACTCCCTGGAGAATAAAATTGAAACCCCTAAAGCCAGTGAGAATTCTGACACCTCTTACCCTGCTACAGATAGAGAACATAGACCCAGATTTCCTAGAAACCTTAACTCTGAAGACTAATACTTTAAGCCTAACTAGGAGTTTCCTGATGAAATCTTAGCAATTGCTGAAATGGGGCAGTTGATTATTTCAAGATTATGAAGTGGATCTTTCATGAGATAAAGGACCTCAGCTTAAAAAATAGAGCTCTTACTAGTAAAGTGGATGATCTGCAAGATAATGGTGCTACCCACAATTCTGTTGATCCTATGTGTATCGAGGATAACTTGAGGGAGATGGCTAAGCAAATTCAATGAAATATTGAGCTCACAAAAAATATTAAGAAGGATAATGAGGTTAAGGTTAAGTTCCTAGAGGGAGAAATTAGTAAAATCAAGGATACCATTAAAACTATCCTAGAGCAGAACCATAGAATTGCCAATCACAATGCAACTATTTTGAGCACTATGGTTGAGAAAATGAAAAACTTCCAGTAGGGTTCTTTGGTGGTGGATTTGGATGTGGACAAGGAGAAAAATAGAACTGAAGATGTTGGCATCTCGAAGAGGATGAGAGCTTACCTAAAGAGAAAGGTTGATTCTATGCCCCAAGAGATTCAGGCTCTCAGAAGGAGCACCCAGGATATGTGCAACCTTGAAGCTGAGGTTGCTGATACTTTAAAGTTGTTAGGTTAGTCTTGGTTTTGTGCTGGTTTTTGTGCTGACCTTTGCTAGCTCTGAGCTTGTGGTTACGGTCTCTTCTGGTCTTTTCTATTTTGCAGCCATCTTATTATTTTGGGTTCTGTAATGCTTTATTTTTATTTTACTTGTAAACTTTGTGGTTTTGGGTCCCTGTAAAACCCATTTTTTCTTTTATCAAAAACATATGAATAATGTAATAACAAGTAATATTAACTTAGCAATAATGACCTCTAAAATAAATTAATGATTTCCTTGTTTGTCACCTTCATAGTACCAAGATCATGCTTTGGTATAACTCACAATTAAATAAGTTGCTTAATAAAATAATCTAATATAAAAATTTCTTCAAATAATTGATAATAATAAGTCACTTTGATGGGTAAAAGTTGTAAAGTTATATAAAGAAAAGACACTTAATATTTTTATCATAATGATTTAACCACCAAGTGCTATATATACCTTGGTTATGCCTTGGATGTCACATAGAATATAACTTGGATACCTAAATATAACACCTAAGATAACATTTTTATATAAATAAAAATATTAAACTAATGATATATTTATTAAGAGTAATGGTAGCCACAAGATGAAATTAAAGATAATCCTATATGCAGTATAAGATTAAGGGCATAGAATTTTTTCATATATATAGAAAGAAATTTTTTTGGGATAATTTAAAGTACCAATGACAACCAACCCTTACTTGAATTGAACCAAAATATTAATTATCCTCTCCAATTTTTTATTTTGATATTTAAAATTTATTTCTATAAACATATAATACACTAAAGGACTAAGAAAAATCAATTCCAATAGTGACATAGAGTTAGAAAATGTATTCTTCTTTTTTCTTATGGACAATGAAAGGAGAGTAATTGAAACACAGGTAGGAAAATTACAAATGTGGCTTTTTCAAATATATGCTAAAAAAAATCCCCTTAAAGTTTAGGGTTTCATGATGATAATTCTTTAACCAAATAAATACATGAATTTTTGCAAACATGGGGTCAAAATGATGTGACAAAGATAGGAGTACTCAGAAAAAATATATTCACGAGTACAAATCTAAGCAAAGTGAAAGGATAAATGATAGGTTGGCATTACCTCAAACCATGGAGAGTATCACATGATGGAGATGGCTTTATAAGAAATTATGAAATAAGTCAAAAAAGGTGTTTATAATTACCACATAATCAAACAACCAAGAAACCCTTCAAGGGTACAAAAAATCTATAGTAAACATATTTAGGAGTACCATTGTTTGTGTTTTAAAAGGAGAAATCCAAACTTTAGAGATATAGAGTTTCATGAATGTAACGATAGAAAGTACAAAAATAGATATATATATCTTTTTGTGAATATATATTGGTACAGTGAAAATGTACGTTATTAAGTAAAAAATAAAGTATACAAAGTTCATCCTATATATGTATGTTGCTCGATTGTATGTGCAATGGAAAGTAGACAAATACTAACATATTTTACATGGAAAGTTTGAAGGGGTAAATGGAGATGAATGTATGATGCTTCCTTCAGTTGTCAATCCAAAGTTTAGAGATACACAGTTTCATGACTATATGGTTAAATATGTATGCATATATTTGTATGCATTTATATATATTTATATGTATGTATGTATGTGTATGTATATATGTATTTATATGTATGTATATATGTGTATATGTATGTATATGTATGTATATGTATATTTATGTGCTAAATATATATAATGAAAATGAAAGGTAATGTGTACAATTTTATTAATATAAAGGAGGCTTCTATGAGTTATCCAACAAACATATACCCAGTTTCAAGAATATAAATCATGCTTTTATGAATTGACCGAGAAAAATATACCCAATTTCATGAATAGTAAGAAGGCTTATAAAAATTAACTTAAAAGAGTAAATAAACTCACAATTTAGTGACATTATAAAGGGGGTTTGTAAGGAATAACCTATGAGAAAATAAGACCCTCATTTACTTATAACATATAAATAAACACTTCATGAATATAGCTATTAAACAAACACTTCTTGAAAGTAACTTTCAAAGACTATACCAATCTGAAAATCCATGGATATTTAAGGAATGTGCAAAGGATGCCTATCAATGCTCTGTAGTATGCAAAGGATATTAACAAAGGAGAATAATTGAGATTGATGTTGGCTACTTTCCCTCTTATTTAGTAATTCAAATCTGACAATACAATGCATTGAATTTGGTTGTTGTGTTTCAAATTTGAATATATAGTTGCCATCTATGTAGGTTTTTAATGGTGATTTTACTGAAATCTGCATTTATTTGGATTTGATGTTTATTAGGCAAGCCTTACACCATTATTTATTTGTGCAGGTACTTATATAGAATGGAGTTAATACATGTACATGAGGCATAGAGTGTTGAAAATTAATCATTTGACAACTCATAAAATTTATAGGAGTTTCTCATTATGTCATTTGAAGCACCAATAACTCTGTATATGTATTTGTGAATATAATACGTAATGAGTATAGAACCCTTTGCAAGTGGAGGTATTTGTAACAGTAAAAGATTATTATAAATTGTAAATGATGGTTTTTGGGTGCAACTTGTCTTGAATTGTAAATGCAAATGTATCTATAGTTGACTACATACATTGGTCAGCTACACATTGACGTGCAGACATGTATTGGTGCTTTTGCAAAATGTTATTAGATTTTTAAAAGATTTTTAGTGGGTCAAATGTAAATATTTTTTGAGGGGTGAATTGAGAAAGAAGTGAACGGTTATTGAAATGCAGACGATAATGGAACCTCTTCCAATAGAGATATTTTTAAATTGCTACTAACTTGATAAACATGACTACTTAGAATATTTCCAAATCTTAAGACACCTATTTCTCACCATCTTTATTAATTGACACACATTGTTCAACCATAAAGATATGGACAATCTCTTTATCCAATCTCTTTGCTTACCGATTGCTACTTATAATATGATTGTACATTCTATTTCATATTACCTAATATAATTCAATCCACTCCAAGAAAATCTGAATTGATTTCTGTACTTAACCTTACCAATTAAAAAGGTAATATCTTGACGTGCCTGTGTAATATTAAATCGCGGTGGTTACGTGGCGAACATTGTGTTAAGGATCAGAAATATTTCACATGCATGAACAGTTATATTTGGCATGTTGTTTTGCGATAATATTGGAAACGAAGAAAACTTGAAGATATCATTGAAGTCACGAGAGAGCTCACTTTCGAGTAGTGAAATAAAAACAGAAAACTTCACTTTCATGACAGCCAATTATCGCTAATGGCGTAAGATGATGGGAACCTTAATTAAGGAAAACGTGACTGAGTTTGGATGCTTTACACTAAATAACAAACGACAGCACCATGGTAGCTCAACATTTATTTGTACTCAAATCGGCGCATGATTACTGAAATAGACAAAGAGTGATATACCAAACAAACAATCGATGCTTCAAAGCTAAATCACAAACAAAATAATCATGCTAGCTCAGCATTTTTTGGTACCCAAACTGGCCATAATTGCTGTAATAGACAAAAAGCGATATACCAATCAAACAAACGCCGTTTTAATCAACTAGATGATCATGGCATTGCTCTTTGGAACCATATTCATTTATTATATCAACAAAATCACAATGTGTAAGTATGTGGCTTTTATTTATCGTTTTCTGTGATCATTAGTTACTCGTATATTCCAATTTACAAGATATCATAAAGGTTTCGTTACACCCACGTATAGCTCGTCCTACTCCAAACTCACACCTGAGAAGCAAGGAAAACTGAGCTTATTCGTTCTTACGACTAGAAATTACGCACTCTTTTATCTCAAACTTTTAAACTGTACTTCACATGAAAGATGAACAGAAAATTTTTAAGATATAATGAAAAGCAATCATTCAGTAGTGATTTTCATGTGGTATGAGGCATAACTTGGATTGATGAGAGAAGTGTGAGGCATGAAATATAGCACCCCATGATGAGGTGTGCGACGTCTTCCCAGTGCCCGAGAATCTCTGCTAAGCTTCTATCAAGCAATCTTTGCCGACATTTGATACGACAAATAGCTTTGTGGTGGACATTGAAGGCGAAAAAAACAATGTCTGCAACTAAAAACGCTTATGCTATGTTTGTTATTGCAGTGCTGTTCGGCATTAGAGAGAAATACACAAGGTCAGCCAAGACCAAATCCCTGCTCCGCAACTTTCACTGACAAATTTGACTGCAATTCAAAGGTGGTGGATGTGACATCGTTCGATGCCAAGGGGAATGGAGTGATCGGTAGTACTAAAGTTACCCTTCGCACATGGTATTTTAGAATAGCTTAGCAGTACTCTTATATACGGAGAACTATTTATCTCTACTTCTAGCAAGATTATGTTTTTACTAATCTGGTTGAAACATACATTTCACGCAGCAAGGCAAGCTGTCTGCAGCAGAGTCCACAAAACTACTCAATCCAGCTGATTATCGCTTTCTTGTTAACAACGTTTTCTTTCCCCGACCCCGCCAATCAAGCATCTTGCGGGAAAAGGTGTGTCAATCTATTAATTATTATTCACTCATATATTTTTGGTACTTTCACAGAGGGTGGTATTAGGTGTCCACTTAATTTGTAAGCTGGCAATTTGTGATTGTCATTTCATTGTCATATAGTTGTTAAATGTAATTATGAGAACCTATAAATTATATAAGATCTGTCAGATTTGAAATTGTATGGGAAGGGAAAGTTAGGTTTGGATTTGACAAAGATAAAAAGAATAATAAATATTTTAGTTTGCATATTCGGTAGATTTACTACTCTTAAATGTGTTGTATCATAAATTATCACCCTTGACCATTTTAAACTATGTTTGTCTCCCTCTTAAGTGGTTGTGCCAAATTATTCTTATTAATCATCCACTTTATTGTCATTTTTTAGAAAGTGCATTAAATGTAAGAAACAAAATGAAATATTTATTTAACAAAGATATAAAGTTCAAAATGGGGCAAAAATAGGGCACCGTCACCCTTGTCCCCCCTATTAAGGCCCTAAATATAAAGATTTATTGTTAACCTTAATATTTTGATGAATCCAAAATAATTTGTTAGCCTATCATAAAGGTTAATGCAAAATATGTTGGAACTTATATAAATACAAGTCTTTCCCTCTATCTGAACATCTAATGAAAATTTGTTCTCTCAAGCAACTAAAAGATAATTAAAGCTAAAGAGGTTAGAAAATATTGAAGAAAAATAAAGGAAGATAAAAGAAATACAAAAGCACAATACCTACACCTAGAATCTTTGCTCCTCTTTTGGATGAGGGGAAATGGAGTGCACCCTTATTCCATTTGATTCTCTCTTGATGTTGATATGTGGATTTCTTAATACTCTAGCACAACTTTGATACAATTTGATATGTGAGTGATCAAAATGATATGATGTATGTATGATAGCTGAAGAGATGAAAAATAAAGGATGGGAGACTCTAAATATAGAGCCTTGAAGAGGCAAAATCAAAGATTAGAAATGATTGATATCAGATGGTTGATACTATTGAAGGAGAATTAGGGTTTAAATTAAGGATGAAATCATATGACCAGTGTCAAATGATGGATAGAATCTTGTTTTAGGATAGAGATAAGGACAAAATTCCTTATGGAAATGTTTAGGATTTAGAGGTTAAATGAGATGAATGGATAAGATGAAAAGTTAGTTTGAATTTTGGGTGGGTGTTTAGGTTCAATGAATCTATGTAAGGAGTTAGTTAGACGTGAGAAGGGGAAATTTATCACATGAGAAAAAATTTATATTATGATCCATGTGGAAAATACAAAGGCATAGTATTAAATGGACAAGGATAGAGGATAAAGGGTACTTGATTAAATAAATAAATAATTTATTTAATTAATGGCATCATGGTGGTAAAATAATTAAATAAATATTAAATATTTAATTAATTAAAAGATTATGGAAATGGATATTAATTAAATAAATGATAAATATTTATTTCATTAATAGATTAGAATAAGAGATATTAATTAAATCAATGATACACATTTATTTAATTAAGGGATTAGAATAAAGGTGTGAAAGGATGGGAATAATTAAATAAATAATTAATGGTTGAGGATACACAAAAATAAGGTATGGTTGGCTAAGGTAATATTTTAATTGTCTACAAAATTAATTTCAAGAGTAGAATAAGAAACATACACTCTTTTAGCCAAATTCATATCCATAACACACAATCCAAATATATTTTTATGCATAGTAAGATGTTTAATGTTTTAAGTTTATTATTGTTATGAGCACTAACAATTACAATATCTTCGAGCAACCTTCAATTTCTCTTTCTATTAGATTATCCAATTGACTTTAGTCCAACAAGGAATACAAATTTGAGTGTTAAGCTATATAATTTTTATTTATAATTATTTTTCATCCATTTTCCTCTACTCTACATAGATTATATGACTTATATCATTGTTGTCATAGTCATTTGTGGAGGTGGAAATGCCAAAATGGGTTTTAATTGAGGAAAACCCCTATATGACATAGCCTTCATCCCCTATCCTTCTTGCAAATTACAAGTTTGAAGTTAATTCAAGTGGATTGGAAATATCAAGAGTTTAAAACCATAAGAAAACCATTCAAGCATGTTCTTTGATCAAATTAAGGAAATATTGATTATTCAAAAACTATCAAACTTCTGAATCTAATCTTGGCAAAAAAAATCTATAGACCATGATGCTTCTATATATGTTTTGGGACTAAAAAATATTTCTAGAAAAGAAAACCCTCCCCCCATTTCAGTGAATTTTACATCATACTTTTATTCCAAGTTCCTTCCTCTCTACATTCTTAAGCTCTTCTTTCTATTTATTCTCTTCTATTTTGTATTAGTTAGATTTTGTAATAGTTTATTTCTTTGATTTAATTTTACCTAGTTAGCAACATCAATCATTAAATTCACCTCACCTGAATCAATCCAACAATGAAAAGGGGATAAGAGCTATTCTTTCTCTTCCCTTGAGGGTAACATACAAATCATTTATCTTGTTTGTTTTTGTGTCCCACAATGTTGATGATGGAATGTGTGATTCAGGTTAGCAATTAGCCTTAGATCCCATTTCACCATCTCATATTTTTCTGATCCTAATGTGTCCTATATATGCACTTTTATGATTTAAAAAACTATTATTCTATAATGTGATTAGGTATTAAGTTATTTAAAAGTTATTTTGTTCAAATTTCTTTCATATTTTGTTCAAAAACTTGATGTGTTCGAGAAAATTGTGACCTGGGACCTAAATCATAGCTTTAACCTACTTACACATTAAATGACCAAAAAATTATTCCAAAATACCACTTTTTCTACTATCTTGAATGGAAGAATTGACAAATAAATGCATAAAACTGAATTCTCCTATTTCATGGTACACATCAAAATTTATACACAAAGGAAGCAGTTGAACAATTGAAATAATTATGAGCAATCATGAGAAACTAAAGTAATTGTAAAACTACCTATGTAACTATTGGTTCCCAAATCAATAGATGTAATGAGTCCTAAAGAATAGCCACTTTCTCATATTTAGACTCAGAGATGGATTTGGTCAATGAACAAGATTTAGTCTAAAATATTGAAATCTTCAACACTTCTGGCTCTATTAAACTAAGGTGGGTCTCCCCAATAGTATGCTTACAGACGCTTTTGTTTGCCAAAGTACCCAGAATACAGTAAATAGATGATTCTCCTTTAGATGCTTAATAGACATAATACTCTAAAGGCTTGGTTGACCTCTACAGTAATGCCTAATTTAAACATGAGAGATGCAACTCATTAAACTCCACACACAATTAAATTGAGATTGATAGGTAAATTTTATTTTAAAATTGTAGTTACACACAAACAGTCTTAGGAAACTACAACATTAAGAGACTAATTCCATTTCCCAAGGTGGAGTCATCCAAACCATGTAATTTGAAACCTAACACAACATTCAATCTGTCATAATCATGCCTATCGGATGATGCATTACGCCATTGATACCAACAACTAAACTATCCATACTTAGAAATCCTAAACTATCCATACTTAGAAATCCTAGCACACAACAACATAAACCTCCTTTTGTGTTACTACACATTAACTCATTCTTTGAATGAGAGTAATAAAATCAAACAAACATATAGTGAAAGAAAAGAAGCTGAATAATAACAATCTTTGATTACTCATATTTAGAATTTATGCAATGTGAACAATGGAGACAACCAATTATGAATATTATGTCATTTACATTCAACTATGTACACCATAGAAAAATGGACCCTTTTCATTTTCATGGTCTTTTAGGCCTTGTTTCATGATATTTGGCCTATTTTGCTATGATTTTATGTCATAATATGGCTTCAACATGCACATTTAGGTACTAAAATTCAAACAATTATGTCTTGTGAAGGTGTTGTGAAGTGTTGTAAAACATTTCTACACTCTTCTAGCCTCTATTAATTGCAATTAACCTAAAAATAACCTTTTTGTCACTAATCAAGTCCTATTTTGAAGTGTTGTAAAGTCTTGTAACAAGATTTCATGCTTTTCTAGGCATAACCTCACTATTCACACCTTTCTTATGCTTTATTTGACCCCTTTATGCCCTTATATGGTTTAATTAACTGAATTTTTTAATGTAAGCCTAAAAAAAACATTAAATACGAGATAATTCTTGAAACCCATTTTCAGGTCCTAGGTGGGACCCATTCTCCACGGGTGGTGAATGAGTTCCCCTTGGTTCTAAATTTAAAATGTTTAAAATTTCCTTTTAGGTTTTTATTCATATCACTTGATGTCGGCCTATGATGAGGTATTAATGGGTTACTAAGGCAGAAGATTGTATAAATAAGTTTTTTTACATCCATTTCAACCCCCATTCATCAAGTTCATGCATTCACCTATTCACTCAAGCATTCAAGCATCTTACAACATCAAATTAAGCACTATTCAAGCATTGTCGAGCATTCATTAATACAAGTTCTTCATATTTTCATGAGCAAGGGTTTGGTAAGTTGATAGCACTTGCATGTTATTTATTTATCATTCTCTTTCATTTCATTATTTTATTAAGGGTTTGATTACCAAAGTGGGGTTTGACCAAGGAAAACCCCTATTTGCTAACCCTCAACCATTTTTCCCCTCTTCAATATGTGTTTCCAAACCTATATGTGCATATTTAACAATCATTTAGGTGGTTGAAGATTGGCCAACAAGTCAACTACATGCTTCAACTCAAGCTTAAGGAAGGCTTTTAGTCTATTCCCTATAGAATTGACTTCGGCAACCTGACAAGTAGACATTTCCAGATCTGGTGTTGCAGAGTTGTCTCCTGATTTCTCAAAATTTTGGGAGGTGGTGAATTAGTCCCACCTTAAGATTGAAAATCTAGATTTTTTTAGATTCCAGATCTTGACAGTTAGAACCTGGTTGCTGACAGTTTTCACCAAAAGTAGGACTAATTCACCACCTTGGGCAAATGAGTCCCACTGTTGATTTTTAGTAATTTTAGATAGCATTTAAACCATTCCAAATTCCTCAAATCTAGCCCAAGTGAACTCTAATTCAGCCTTTCTCCTTTTTTTGCATTTATTCATCTTTTAGTTCATTTTTTGCATATCACTGTGTGTTTTCCAACATAGCATAAATTTTTGTTTTGCATTTATAATCAGTCCTTTAGATCACTTAAATTCTTTTAGTTCACCTCATTTAGCTTAAATAACATCACACATATCATAATTTAAATGAACCCTTTAGCATTTTTTCCCTACATCTCTCCTTTTATGTGAAAAACCCTAGAAGAGCTAGAGAAGTGCATTGGTGCCAAAAATCTATGGCTCACTATGACTACTATAATTAAATTCTTCATTAAAAAATTTAGACCAATCTAGAAACCTAAAAAAATAGCATTATACATTTGAACCCTTGTTACAAAAGTGTTCCCATGAAAACCAAAATGTGCAACCTCCTACAAATGAGAAGAAGGAGAAACCCTAAAACTACATCTGCAGTTGACACCTAGATCCATTCCTCTACATTGATCTATAACTACCTTTTCTTCTTGAAGAAGTTTCAATATACTCCTAAATTCATGCATCTTGCATTTTCTACCCTTCGAACATAAAATATTGTTCATCATGATGACATTCTTCATCCATGCCTTAATGTTGAAAATATTTGTTTGTGAAATAAAATGTCTCCATAAAAGCCCTGTCCTCTCATTTTACCTTTTAAAACTTCACATATTTTATCAAACACTTGGCCTCCAAATAGAAAATTAATCCCTGCTTGTGAAAAAACTTCACTTCATTTTACCCGTGCTAACACTATTATGCTCCTCTATAAAAAAATTACTCTGCTCTTTATTTTGCTGATGAAAAATCTTGTATTTTTTTTATCTATCTACTACATAGAACTTTTATCCCCAAAAAATAAAATATTCACTTTTATAATGGAATCCCCCTAACCTTTATATTACATCATGCTTTACTACTTTTCACCTCTACATTTATCTATGAATACTCATTCACCTGTGAGCCTTATATTGCACTCTTTATTGCCCCTCACATTCCACATTTTAATATTTTAATGCCCAAAAATTTAATTTAAATCATAACATTTGGGAAGGCTTACAAATTCAAATTTGATGTAAAAATATCTTTACCCATGAATTATCAATTTTAAAATCCCACCAACAAAGGGAAATAAAATAATTACTCGTGCCTTTATTTCACTTCGCAGTTAAAACTTGCTTTTAAATAATTTAAAAGCGCCAAATTATTTCATTGGGAAATATTTAAAAGTTTTAAAAAAATTATACCATTTATTTGGGCTCACTCAGGAGCCTCTCTCTTCCCCCCCACTAAATTTTCTTGATAGTAGCATGAGTCCTCGTGGGTTGGCAGACAAATTCCATTCCACTCTCAATGTCGCGCTTCAACATTTTTGATTTTTTTCACTATTTAGCAAAGGTTTTTTTTTAATAGTTCATTGGGATTTTAAAACCTTTTGTCTGATGAGCCTTAAATATGTTCATAGTTTGAAAATTTTATACTCTTACTTTTATTATTAATAATTGTATAAATCTATTGATTAAAGACTTTTCAGGTAATATCCTGTAGCAATGAATTCTATATTCCTACAGCTTGATAACTTCATTAATTACCTTTTTGACTGCCCACATAGCTGATGTATGCTTATGATTTTGGATAATGGAATAGGATTAACATGTGACTAATGAATAGATGATGTGTTACTTGTGTGTATGCTTTCCTTCGCCTTTGTTATTTATTGTAGGATTGTTGGAGGGAGCTGAAGCTGATCAAGCACAAGAATCTCGACTTTGTTGAAGAAGTCATTTCAGTAATAAATTTTTGACTGAATCTTTGGGAAGATGCTTAAACGGTCCTTTAATTTAGGGAGTGTGTAATGCTATATTTTCTCTAGGTCACGTCGAGCAGATAGATTTTCATTTATGAATATCTGTTCTGCAGATTCATAATGCATTTATGATCACGACTTCCTCTATTAATTAGTTAGTTGTCTTTTTTTAAATAATTGTTCCTCCTGCGTGAGTGAATGAGGATGAAATAGTACATGTGTTAGAATTAAGTTGGACAAGTAATAAAGTTTTGTGTTAAGTTTTATTTTCAAAATAGAGTAATCGATGTATCCTGGTTCTGAATATGAATAAAAATCGATGAAGCTTTGAGTCTACTTCTTGTGTAATCTAGTTGATGCTTGCTAAGGGGGCCCACTTAGTAAGTATTCTGTAGCAGATTGTTGTAGTTAACTATTAATTTCATGTCGATTACTAGTTAGAATCTATTTCTGTAGATTTCAACGCAAACTCAGCTTTGTATTGTTCTTGCAACATCGGGAATCCATCCATGTGTCTGTTCCTGCAGCATAAAGCCAGTTCACAGTTTGTCTTTTAATAATAGCTACTATGATTTTTGTTTTAGCCGAGTTATGTTTGAGTTAGAAAAGCTTTACATTGTATTACTGTTAAGCATTTATTTTCTATAGATGGTGACTGAAAACTAGTTCTTAGTGCACATACCATGCTGCTCCATTTCAAGTATATGTACCCTGGTTTGATAAAGTAAATGAACGACCATGAAAAGATGTTAGTCGCTTGTTGGAATGTCCAACTCGTAGGTTTAGTTCTACTGTGACTTTTATATCCTTTTGTGGGTGTGACCATTTTTGGCACCGTTTTCGGAGATGGTGTCAATCTAAGAACCTGCTATAGTCATTGTTAGCGGTAGTTTAGTCAGTTGGATAAGTATTTTCAAGTTCCTTTCAAATACCATTTATTTTATTGCATGCATAGAAAAAGAAGAGATGCACTAGGAAGGTTCCTCCCTGAAAACCTATTTGTTGAACTACCATTTAACCCAGCTGGTGAAGAACCTGAGGAAAATCCATTTGCTCTGATATTCCAGCATGTAAATATGGCACATAATCCACCTAATCCACCTCCTGCTTCTGAGTTTCCCATTGTTCCCCTGCGAGATACTGACAACCTTAAAAATATTCCTTCTTCATTACTTCCCATATTCTACGGCCTAGTTACGGAGGACCTAGAAACTTTCCTGTTTGAGTTTGATATCCTCTGTCGCAATTATGACTACACTTCAGATGCTCACAAATTGAAGTTGTTTCCTTCCACCTTGAAGGAGGGAGTTCTCAGATGGTTCATGAGTTTGGGAAGGGGTGTTGTTGATAGTTGGGCAGCCATGCAAACAAAATTCCTTGAGAAATATAAGGAATATTGTAAGAGTGGCAGTAAGGGAGATGATATATTCAGAATTCAGCAGAAGGAGGATGAAAGTATGGAGGATTATATTTCAAGATTCTTGTTTTCCTAAAAAAGAATTCAGACCACACTCTCAATGAAGAATCTCAGAAACTACTCTTTCTAAGGGGAATCAGTGATACTTGTATAGACGCCCTGGACCTAATGGGAGGAGGTGATATAACCCAACTGCCTTGGGATGATATTAAGAAAATATGCCTTAATTACTCTTGAGCAAATGTGAAGAAGGGTAGAGGTCATTGACCTACAATGGGCAAGTCTTCTTCTAGTGGAGTTTCTTGGATGGAGATAACAAATTTGTTGTCTGACTTCAAGCAAGATATCATTAACAATATGGCTACACAACTGGACACTATGCAAGAGAGGGAGAAACATGAGGCAGCTGAATCAATCTTGGTCAAGTTCTATCCACATTTTAGGCAGCAGAAACAAGACTGCAGATGCAAGATGGTGGCTAATCTAGAAGCTAAACAATTACCTACTGACTTTAATCCAGTAGAAGGTGATGATCATCAAGTGTTCTATGTTGTACAAAGGAGACAATGGGCTGAGAGACAAGGTATGCCTCAAGACCCTTTGACTTTTGGTAATCCTTATTCTAGCTGTAGTAACCAATGACAACCCTCATATGGACCATGACCACCTTAGAATATATCTCAACCAAATTGGCCTAATTATTAGACCTCTCAATGGCAATCTTCTCAAGGAGGTTGGTAGCAGCCACAAGGACAATGGACCCCACCCCAAGGTAATTGGCAGCAGAGTCCTCAATGGAGAGATTGTCAGCAATGGCAGAACCAGTCCCTTAGGTTCCTATAGCTTCCATAGCCACAACCTCACGCCCTCATGCCACCTCCTGCAACAATTGCCACAAATACTAGCCCTCCAAAACAAATGCCTATGCCTACTCAGCCATTGCCAAATCCCAATAATAAGTAATAGCAGCAGCCATAGCAACCCATGTATTTTGCTGAAGCTAACCAATATCCAGCTTATGCCTTAAACATTCATGATATCCATTTGAGGTCTAGAACTACTCTTCCTACTCCACAACCACCTCTAATTACAGAGATGCCAGATTCTCCCCCTGAAGAACCTATTGCACCTGATGTTCCTACTGAGCATATGCCTATAACTGATACGGTTTCTAAGGAGCCTATTTTGTAAAGTCAAGACAAACCACCTTTTCCTCAGAGGTTAAAAAGTATCGCATTTAAATCCATGGAAGAACCCACTTTTAACATTCTGGATCAGCTCAAGAATGTACAAATTCAAATCCCTTTATTTCAGGCCATTAAAGATGTTCCCATTTTTGGAAAATCCATTAAAGAGGCTTGTTTGAAGAAGCTTGGATGGAAGAAAAAGGATCCCAAAACAATTTATTTCTTTGGGAAATTGGTTGATATAATGTTGGGAAATGTAGTCATTCCAAAGTACATTGACCTTGGAAGTCCTGTAGTACAAATACATATAAATGGCCAAATTGTAAAAAATGTTTTGATTGACCTTGGTGCTGCCATCAATGTCATGACAAAGCATACTATGGACTACTTGAACATTCTAAAAATTAGGTCTACACCTATAGTCCTGCAGCTTGCAGATAGCTCCACAGTCAAACCTGATGGAATGGTGGAAGATGTAATTGTTACTCTTGAATCTTGGGAGTATCTAGCTGATTTTACAATATTATCTATTAAGGTAACTTTAGGAGGATAACCAGTTATCCTAGGTAGACCATGGTTAGCAACTGCTGATGCTTTTATAAGATGTTGTTCTAGAGATATGACTATTTCTGATGGACAGTCCACAAAAAATTTAGCTTTGTATCCACCTGCTAGACCTCAACCAGATTTGTCCCAACCTATTTGGCCAGATGTGGGGGAAGAAATTGAAGAAGCCAATTCATTGGTTCAATTAATGATGCTTCAAACTGACCCATTCTCACAACTTTAGAATGAAGATGCCTTTCTTTTTCAAATTATGCAGTCTAACTCTAATACGGGTAGTTCATCTGATCCAAATAGCAGTTATCTATAATGTTTCCTACATCGATTAAATTCTGAGAGTTTGCTGCCTAAATTTCTTGCAATTTTTTATAACTTGCTTCCACAAGAGGTACAAACATCACCTGTAGATTCTATGAGTAATCTCACTAAGTAGATAGAATTGTCTCCAGGTCACTATTTGAATATCAATAGCAAGTTGTCACAATTTCAATAGGCTATCCTATTTAAAATGCTACAAGATCAGCAAAAATATTTTACATGGGAGTATGGGGACATGCAAGGAATAGATCCTTGAATTTGTACTCATAGGATCTATATCAAAGAAGACTGTTTACTAGTTAGGTAGCCTCAAAGAAGAATTAATCCAACACTTAGAGAATTAGTTAAGAATGAGCTTCAAAAGTTGCTTGATGCTGGTTTTATTTATCCAATTTCTGACAGTCAGTGGGTCTCTTCGTTAGTTATTGTCCCTAAGAAAGGAGGAAAATGGAGAGTGTGTGTAGATTACAGAGAGTTGAACACTTCCACTAAAAAAGATCACTTTCTATTACCCTTTGTAGACCAAGTGTTAGACTCATTGTCTGGTAAAAGATATTTTTTCTTCTTGGATGGCTACAGTGGGTACAATTAGATAAAAATTGCCCCTGAAGATCAAGATAAGACCACTTATACCTGTCCATGGGCGACATTTTCCTACTTAGTCTTGCCTTTTGGTCTATGCAATGCCCCAGCAACATTTTAGAGAACAGTAATTAGTATTTTTGCTGATATATCTCAAGACTGTATGAAAATTTATATGGATGACTTCACTACCTATGGAATTACATTTGAAGAAGCATTGGTGAATTTAGAAAAAGTATTGAAATGGTGCAGAGAGAAAAAATTGTCTCTGAACAGTGAAAAGTGCTTCCTAATGATGCAAGAAGGTATTGTTCTAGGCCATCATATTTCCAAGAATGGAATTCAGGTTGACCCTACTAAAATTGAAGTTATTGTGCATTTATAAAATCCTACAAAACAAAAGGATGTCAGAAGCTTCCTTGGCCATGCAGAGTATTATAGAAGGTTTATAAAATATTTCAACAGAATTGTCAGTCCACTATATGCCTTATTAACTAAGGAGTCTCAATTTGATTGGACAGAGGCCTATGAAAAATATTTCCTGCAACTAAAGGACATGCTTACTAAAGCCCCTATTCTTCAAGGTCCAAAATGGACTTTTCCTTTTCACATACATGCTGATGCTTCTACTTTTGGTATAGGGGTAGTCTTAAGCCAAAAAGAAAACTCAATTGAGCATGCCATCTATTTTATCAGCAAAAACCTTTAAGGCCCTGAGCTAAACTACTGGCTATTCACCCAGAGAAAGAAAGGGGTTGCTTCCATAGGTAAGTGTATGCTTTGAATAAATTTAGGCATTATGTCACAGGTTATCAAATATTTTTTCACACTGACCATCCAGCAATCAGGTATTTGATGAACAAGCCTGCCATCTCTGGTAGGTTGGCAAGATGGCTCCTGTTGTTACAAGAATTTGACATTACAATCATTGATAAACCAGGAAGAGCTAATGTTGTAGCTGATTTTTTATCAAGGCTTCAAATAACTGCACCTACTAAACATGAAGTCGTTGATGATAGGTTCCCTAATGAACACCTATTTTCCATTGCTGCACATACTCCATGGTATGTAGACATTTCCAATTATCTTGCAGCAAGCAGAATACCAGCTCACTTTTCCCCAAAAGAAAAGAAATTGTTAATAGAGAAAAGTTTTAACTTTTCATAGATTGCAAATTGTTTGTTTTATACTGGACCTGATCAAGTTATGCGAAGATGTGTAAGGGAAAATGGGACTTATGATATCTTGCATGCTTACCATGATGAACCATGTGGGGGACATTTTGTAGCAAAGAGAACATCAATGAAGGTTCTTACAACAGAATACTATTGGCCAACACTACACAAGGATGTTGTAGCTTATACAAGGAAATGTTACAAATACCAACGTATGGGAAGACCAACCAAGTCAGATGAAATGCCAATGTATCCATAGGCAATTGTCACCCCCTTTGATAAATAGGGAATGGATTTTGTTGGACCAATTGATCCACCATCAAATGGCAAGTCATACATTTTGGTTTGCATGGATTATGTAACAAAGTGGGTTGAAGTAAAGGCAATGACTCATTCTTGTGATAACAAGGTTGTTGAATTTTTGTATGAGCAAATTTTCACTAGATTTGGAGTTCCTAAAGAGTTGGTAACTGATCAGGGAGCTCAGTTCACATCCAATTTGATCACTACACTAATGAATGACTATAAAATCAAACATAAGAACTACAACCCCTATCACCCTCAAACCAATGGTCAGGCAGAGGTTACAAATAGGGAAATTGGGGTGATCCTAACAAAGACAGTGCAACTCCATAGGAAATATTGGAGCAGTAGACTTCCTGAAGTAGTTTGGGCCTACAGAACCACATGGAAGACAACAACTGGGTTTACACCTTTTGAACTACTTTATGGGAAAATGGCTATATTTCCAATTGAATTTGAGCATAAAACTTTGAGGAAAACTCTTGAACTCAATATAGAAATTTCTGAAGCACAAAAAGAATGTCTCCTGTAGCTAAATGCTTTGGACGAAATGAGAAAAACTACCCTACAGCATACAAAAGCAGTTTAACAGCAAAGGAAGAAATGGAACGATGAACACATTAAAACCAAGCAATTCTTTGCTGGTGATTGGGTTGTGCTATATGATTCTAGATATCAAGAAAACCAAGGTAAGCTCACAACACACTGGCTCAGTCCCTACGAAGTTGAGAATGTGTTTGACAATGGATCAGTACAACTAGCCACAATTGATCCAATCCGTTTCAAATTGCTAGTTAATGGACACTGACTGCAGTTATATCATAAGCTGGCATCAAAGGAAGAGTTTTTGAAGAAGTTTGTATCGATTGATTTTCCTATAGCAAAAGGCTTAGGCCTTTTTCCTGCAACTTCTCGTTGAGCATTGTGTTGACCGCCCATAATAAAGTTTTCTTTTAAAAGAAAACCACTTTTCTCCATTTCTTTTCATCTATCACATAACTCATTTCTATATCTGCCACGTCATCCATCTCGCCACTCCGCCTCATTCATGCATTCAATCTTCCAGCTATCATTTCATGATACGCTATTGTCCTTTACGACATTCCCAAGAACTGCATTCAAGGTACATGAAATCTTTTCATTATCACCTAATTTATTCTTTCTATTTATTCATTAATTATGATGTGTACATCAGTCGTAATTGCATGCTTTAATCCTATCACCTTGCACATGTGAGGACACATGTTGAATGCTAAGTAGGGGGAGGGGGTATTCTAATTTCAAATTTTCTTGTGCCAAATTTATGTTTGACAAAAATAGTTATGATCTTCTACTTTCTAAAAGTATGATTGCGAAGCCATATCCTAAGAACAAGTTAACTACTTAGTTTAAGTAGTTATTAAAATTATTTTATGCAAATTTCTAGTTGTTATTCTTGGTGAGAAAAGGAAAGGGCAATAAGAAAGAAGAGTCTTTTTCAAGCTTTCAGCATCAGTCTGAGTTTTTGTTTTAAGGATTTTGAACATGGGTGGCCAACTAGTGAGGCACGAGCCTGCAGCTCATGATGTGTTGATACAGGATCCTCAGTTAATGCAAGCATTTTCCAACTATGGATGGTTAAATTATTTCTTGAGAATTGATTCTTTTGATGAAGAGGTTGCAGGCAAATTTTTAAGAACATTTTCAGAAAATGAGGCTATGGTATGGGGCTTGACAGTGGCTATGACAGAGGAAAGAATTTCAGAAGTCACTGGATTACCGGCTGTTGGTGAAAATTTTCCTGTTTGAAGGGATGCTATCTCTGCTAGGACAGAGTTTACCCTACTAGCTAATGGGCCTTTGGAAATTTCAAAGCAAAGGTGCAAAAGAATGTCCCTGCCTTATCCATACTCTGAGTACGCCATTTTTGTTATTAGGTATTTAACTTGTGAAGGGTGTTTCTCTTACCTACATTCATATCATTTCAAATTGTTAAGTCATATGAGACATGGATTGGTAGTGAATGTTCTGAATTTCTTGTTGAACCTTTTCCAAAATAGTGCTCAAGTACTGAAACAAAGCAAGAATCTGTTGCTCCTACAATGCTCACAACTGCAACTTCCATACTGACGTCCTCTGCTGGTGTGCAAACAAGGTCTGCTACTAGAAGAGAAAAAGGAAAGACAATTGTAGCTGAGTCATCCAGGGTAGGGCAGACTCCTGAGTCGGACCCACATACTCAAAGACAAAAACTTTTTGTCTCATCCTCTCCTGCAAAGTCTTCCCCTATTTCTGTCTCTCCTACAGCAACACCCGTTAATACTCAAATTTCGGTTTCTTCTTCCCCTGATGAGTCTGGATCTTTAAGACCAGCTAGGAAGAGGACTGCTAGGGAAGCATCCTTTGCTACTGCTTCTCCTGCAAAACTACCAAGAAGGAGTTCATTGAGAAAATAGTCTAAGCCTGCTATAACCTCTGTTCAAATAGAAACTGTCATAATATTGGAGGACTCTGCTGAGTCAGGTCATGATAACTCCCTGGATATATCTACAAATGTTCCACCAAGCTCCTCTATTGTTCCTGAAGTAGTACAACCCAGTAATATTGATAAAGGGAAAATGCCGAGTCTGGACGACTTGGCTTGTGCAGCTGAGAAAATTTCTGAAGAAGAACAATCTTCTCCTATACGACAATAAGGCTTCATCCTGCAGCAAGAGGATTTTATCCTACAACAAGAAGAAGGTGTGCCTAAACTGCCTGAAATAGCTTGTGATAATCCATTCTCCACTAAAGTTTGCATAGATTTAGTTGTGTATAAAAAGACTCTATTGATTTCATACTTGGAATTTCTAAGAATTAAGAAGACGCCTGTGTCATTCCACACTTTATGTTTTCAACATTTTTCTGAAACTGAAGTCCAACAAAGTTTATGGAATGAGGAAAAGAAAAAGATGCAAAGAGAAATTGAAAGGAAAAAACAAGAAATTCAAGATATGCAGAAAAAAATTAGATAAAATGATGAAAATAACTGGATAGATAATGGAGTGTAGGCCGCCACCCAAAGCATATGCAATGTGTCTCAAAGAACAACTCCTTTGGTTAAAATTAATGAGGATCTCTAGAAATTTGGATCTCGATATTGAAACAACCAAAGAATTCTATGATGCTTATCAAGTGGCCCCTAATTGGTTGAAGAACTCCATGTGTGAACTATATTTACATGGTTATTTAATTCCTACAGAAACTTAATGGAACCCACTTCTTTATATAGGTGATATCCATTTAAGAGCATTTATGTCTTGGGCTACAAATGAGATCAATTATGGAAGACAATTGGAAACATATGAAGAGACAAAAAAAGATGAACCTGTTCTTCTAAGAGTTGAAAGTTCAGACCCACACATAGTATTAAGAACTTGGTTTAGAGTTACTTATGGATGCAATAAACCTGAGGAAACAGAGAAAAATTTTGACATCAGAAAATAGGTATCCAATGAGTTCAAAGAATAGAAATATACATTTTGGAAACTCGCATTTTCAAGGATTGAGACAAGGTGGGAGAGATTGACAGTTGGTCTAAGAAAGACAGAGCCTCATAGCCCCTTGAACTTCACAGCAGCACTCAAGAGAATAGAAAGGTACATGCAACTGGGTTTGCAAAGTAGATTTGAATTATGGATGCCACTGACCTTCCAACCTCCAATTTTAATGTGTCCGCTCTATCCTTACCAAGCCAAGGAAATCAATGCAGAGATAGAGAACCGTAGATATGAAAGATGGGAGTTTACCAGAGGTTTTTACAAGTTTGGAACTTCATTGCAAGGTTATCCTACTCCAACAAATTTTAGGGAAATAACAAGAAAAGTCAATGCTAGAGGACCAACATTATCATAAGTAGGGGGCAGAATGATGAGCCTTAAATATGCTCATAGTTTGAAACTTTGATACTCTTACTTTTATTATTAATAATTGTTTGAATCTGTTAATTAAAGGCTTTTCGGGTAGTATCTTGTAGCAATGAATTCTATATTCCTGCAGCTTGATAACTTCATTAATTACCTTTTTGACCACTCGCATAGCTGATGTATGCTTATGATTTTGGATAATGGAATAGGATTAACCTGTGATTAATGAATAGATGATGTGTCACTTGTGTGTATTCTTTCCTTCGCCTCTGTTATTTATTGTAGGATTGTTGGAGGGAGCCGAAGCTAATCAAGTGAAAGAATCTCAACTTTGTTGAAGAAGTCATTTCAATAATAACTTTTTGACTGAATCTTTGGGAAGATGCTTAAACGGTCCTTTAATTTAGGGAGTGTGTAATGCTATATTTTCTTTGGGTCGCATCAAGCAGATAGATTTTCATTTATGAATATCTGTTCCATGGATTCATAATGCATTTATGATCATGACTTCCTCTGTTAATTAGTTAGTTGTCTTTTTTTAAATAACTGTTCCTCCTACGTGAGTGAACGAGGATGAAATAGTATGTGTTAGAATTAAGTTGGACAAGTAATAAAGTTTTGTGTTAAGTTTTATTTTCAAAACAGAGTAATTGATGTATCCTGGTTCTGAATATGAATAAAAATTGATGAAGCTTTGAGTCAATTTCTTGTGTAATCTAATTGAAGCTTGCTAAGGGGACCCACTTAGTAAGTATTATGTAGAAAATTGTTGTAGTTAACTATTCATTTCATGTCGATTACTAGTTAGAATCTATTTCTATAGATTTCAACGCAAACATAGCTTTGTATTGTTCCTGCAGCATCGGGAATCCATCCCTGTGTCTGTTCCTGTAGCATAAAGCTTGTTCATAGTTTGTCCTTTAATAATAGTTGCTATGATTTATGTTTTAGCCGAGTTATGTTTGAGTTAAAAAATATTTATGTTGTATTACTGTTAAGCATTTATTTTCTATAGATGGTGACTGAAAACTAGTTCTTAGTGCACATATCGTGCTGCTCCATTTCAACTATACATACCCTGGTTTGATAATGTAAATGAACGAGCATGAAAAGATGTTAGTCACCTGTTGGAATGTCCAATTCCCAGGTTTAGTTCTATTGTGACTTTTATATCCTTTTTTGGGTGTGACCATTGTCCATGCCTTTTACTTTTCCTCATGGGGTCCACTCTCCACGGGGCCATAGCTCATGCACCTGCTTCCTTTCTGTGATGTCACCAACATCCCTCATAGGCCTATGGGTAATGGTCTGGATGTGTCCACGCTACCCTCTTCATCTTGGTCGTTCATTTGATGTTGCCCTGACATTTTCACATTTTTAGCTTCTCTTCTTTCCCTCTCTTGATCATGGCGGCTCAACCATAGGTTTATAGTGTAAATTTTAGTGAAATTGATGTGTCCTTTTCAAGATGTGTTGCCACTCCTATATACTCTCTATTGATTAATTGTTGAGGCCAATTTGTCTTTTTCATCAAGCACACTCTTTGTCATAAGCTATTTATCATTTTTTAACTCCATGTTGCCAAGGTCATACTACATTTGATGTGCCTTTATCCACCTTAAGTTGCATCCCTCTCATTTGAAAGCTAACTATGAATTCCAAACAATTTTGATACATTTTCATGAAAAGTGCATATTGTTCCTGCGCATAGCAATCATGAGCTAGACTTACCCATTATCGGTATTGAACATTGGTGCTTCCAACAACAACCTCTTATTCATTTTTTTGATTTTGGTGTTAACACTTCACCCTGCAGTCTTCAATCCATCCCAAGATGTGTTGTGTCATACCATGGGTTCCTCCTCTCATTGGAGGGATTATCTTGGTTCAAAATTATTAGATTATTTTGATGCAAATGGACCACTTTTAGCATAATTATTTTAGTAGATTTAGCCATATATGGCTCTTTCCCTGAGGTACTATTAAGTTTCTGCACAATACCAGTGTCTACACCACTTAGTAGAGAAGCCTGACGATATCTCCAGGTGTTGTCATTCTCATTTTTTATGATAAAATTCTTTTCTGGAACATTTACTTGAATATCCACAAATGTGCCATTTGTATACTTGTTAACCATGCCAGCCACATGATCATCGGGAGTAGTAGAACCAACATCATTATGATTACAATAAGATATACCATCATCTATGACACTAGATATGTTCTTCCTATTCATATTCACAATCCCTTTCCATTTTTCTGATAATCCAAGTCACTTAACTTCATTTCAAAAAACTTATAATCCTATAACATAGATTTTTGGTACCCTAGTTCTTTCTAGCACTTTTAGGGTTTTTCACCTAAAAGGAGAATAAAGGGCCAAAATGCTTATGTTACACTCAAAGTCAACGCAATATGGATGGAATATGGATGCAATATGTCTAAATGAACTGATTTAAATGTAGAAAACTAATGAAATGTATTGATTATTAAGAGGAAACTATCAAAATGGATGTTGTTTGAAAATACATTGTGTAATGCAAAAACACCTAGAAATGAATGCAAAACAAAACAAAAATAAACCAAATTGAATGTGTGCACCTAGAATGTGGGTGAAGACTGGGAATGGCTTATGGGATGCTTCTGATGTTAATTTTTAGGCTTGGTTGGACTCATTCACCATTCTGGGCGAATCAATCCTAGTTCTGAAAAACTGTGCCACAAACTGTTTCTGACAAAAGGGTATCTAAAAATGTAGAAAACTCAAAAATGACCTTGGAATGGGACTCATTCACCACCCATGGTGAATTTTTCCACTTTTGAATTTCTAGATATTCAAAAGTGGAATTAGAGCTTTCAGTCTACACTTTGATTCTCTATAGGTTTCTACTTCCAAAACTCAGATTTCTGAACCTAAAAAAAGAGTTTTTGTTGATATTTTGACATGTTAATGAAGAGAAGTCTTAAAGAATCTTGCAACTTTATTCTTAATGATTTCCAAGCTCCCAAGAGACTTAAATCTGTAAACACACAAGACAATAAAGAGAAATATTGGATGTTAGGGCATGCGGGTTTTCCTTCGTTAAACCCCTTTTAGGTAATTAAACCAAAATAGAGAAAGAATGTAATGAAACATGCAATAATAGAGTTTATTACCTTTCCATGATGATTGATCTTTAATTTTTGCAACAGTACATGAAGAATATTCCCTTGAATTTCTAAAAATTGATCTTCAATGGCTTGTAATGTTAAAACCCTAAGTTGCTCGACTTGAGATGGAAGATTGGTGGATGAATGAATGATAAGAGATAAGAGATGTAAAATGAGGAGAAAAACACTTATTTATACACACTTGTGCCTTAGTAACCCAATGATACCTCATGAAATGCCAACATATAAGGTGATTTTGAATAAAAACCCAAAAGAAAATTTGAAATATTTTGAATTTGGAGCCAAGAGGGACTCATTCACCACCCATGGAAAATGGGTACCACCTTGGAATTAAAAGTGGGTGTCAAGAATTATCTCGCATTTAATGTTTTTCATCGGGTTTACATTCAAAAACACACTTATTTATGCCTTATAAGGGCATAAAGGGGTCAAAAATAGCATAAGAAAGGTGTAAATAGTGAAATTAAGCCTAGAAAAGCATGAAATCTTGTTACAAGACTTTACAACACTTTAAAATAGGACTTGATAAAGGATAGAAAGGTGATTTTTAGATGAATTATAATGAGAAGAGTATAGAAAAGTGTAGAAATTTTATACAACACTTCACAAAACCTTCACAAGACATCATTAAATACATTTTAAAGGGTGCAATACCTAGTGTCGATGTGAAAAACACCTCACAACATGAAATCATGGCCCCATTAAGTCCAATTTGTCTTGAATTATTCCCATGTCAAGCAATAGGTACTTTTTTTCTACAAAAAAAATCCTTGTGTGCATCAAGGAGGGTGTATATGGTGACAAAGATAGTCATAGTAACATCATGGTCAGAACCATCCTCTTGCTTCCCACCACTACCTACAAAGAAAGTCTTGGCATATGTAGGCTTTAATTTTATCTTATAAACAACTAATGCATCATATTGAACAAGGGGAAATGAGCTTTTTTCCCATTCACTTCCTTGAATATTAGACACAACACTTGCACCCTACTCAGAGCTTTCATTACTACTTGTGGTCATTGAAGAGTTCATGGAATTTGTCTTGAATTGTATGCTAGTTGCTTTGGTGGCATAGAACAATGTAGTAAGTGCACTAGGAAATAAGGGCCTAAACATACTTTGAGAATTTTGATGAGCATCTATTTGGCTTAATGCAGAATCAAAGGATCTCTTTGGTGTAGAGCTCAATGAGATGTTAGCCATTGTTGTTGATCTTGTATATCTATTGGAGAATGACTAATTTTTTTTCTATTGATCCTTGTTGTAAATAGTGTCTAGTGGAGTGTATTTTGCAACTTTTGGGAACATATATTCTTTAGATAAAAATACATCATTGGGAAACATACAATCCAATTTGTCCATCATAACACTATCAACTCAACCACCTTCAGTTGTTTTGCAATTGGCAACCAATTCAATGACATGACTATTGGTTGTATCAAAATTTATTATCTACTTGCTCAAATCATTTTTTTTTGGTTACATGGCTACAAGACATGAATATGCATCCACATTACCAAGAAATTTAAACAAAGTTACCTTGTATAAATGATTTGACTTCTTAGTATCATGTGGTTGTTCAAAAACCTAATAAGATTAAATAAAGATGTGACTTTATCCCATGGTTGCTCAAGTGCAACACTACCCCCTTTTAGTTGATTGAAGAAACTTGTGACAATGAGAAATGAAAATCCATTGATGGAACAATTCTTTGCAATTCATTCCTTTCATGACCAAAATGTCCTCAAATAGGATGCAATACAACACTTATAACCTCCTAACTATGTAAGGCATGTCAGGTCCCCATGCAGGCCTAGCTAAAAGAATTTTCTTTTCCAAACAAAATTCATGCTCTTTTGACTTGACACTACTTTTGAATGCACTTGAGGTGAAAAAATGATCTGGGTTGTCATTAAAATCTACTTTCTAGCATATTTGCACAATGATCAAAATTGGCCAGGTGGGATCTAGAATCGCCCTGGAAAACCATTCAAACAACCTCCTAAAGTCATGAAAATTCATAAGCATGTAGAAATTTTACCCAAGAAAGTATTGCAACAAACAACTCAGCAAAATATATCTTGAGGTGCAAGATACTCAATGCCAAAGTGGATCACTTAGGCTTTTCTGCAACTGCATCTGTTAAAACCAACTAGGGCTCACCAAGTTGCCACTTTGAAAAAATACCAAATCATCTCATGGGGAACTGCCACTAGAGACACTAGGTCATTTGGGTAGACTGAGTATGTGTACAAGAGGGATTTCCTTGAATCATCACTCATCACAAGATGATAAGGGTCAAACTTGACCTCCTTGAACCATTTTGAAAATGTAGATGTAAAATCAAAACACACTACATTTTCTTTTGGCTTGGTAAACATATCAAATCTTATCACGAGGTTCTAAAATTGGACGAGGGAGCATATGAATGTGATAGGAATGCAAGGAATCAATCCATTCATCATGAAAATCATCCAGTTGTGAAATATTAAATTAAACAAGAGGCCACTGCACAAGGATGAGTATGCAAACAACAAAAAAGTTTCAGAACCCTCCAGCTTTGCTTTTCAAAACTCTATCAAAACTCATTATAGCAGGCTAAAAAATGACATGCATGTTCACATATGTTAGCTGAATATGTTCATCAAAAGGGTTGGCATGAAAATCAACTAGCTCTAAATTATGACCCTCCAAAGTAGGTCACTTGATTATATTTTTTAGGTGCACTTCTGAGTGCAAAGGAAAATTTTTCAACATAGGCACTTCAAATTTTCAGAATTTGAAGGTTCCATCAATGACTCCCACTAGGGATTCATGCACCTTGTGGGCATGGTGAGATCCTAGAATCTATGGTTGAAGCAGACCAGTGAAGTAGACCAGTCAAAACATTAGGTGACAGATTCTTAATGAAATTTTCAAACCACATTTGATGGCCCTAAGCCACCAAATGAAAAGAAGAACCCATGTTTTCCTCTATCAAACACATTGTTCTCTGTTGTTTGTATTAAGATAATTCTAAAAATGCTACATCATTGTCTATCTAGAAACAAATATCAACCCTAGCATGCTTAGCCACATCACTATGGTTTCCAATGACTCTATTAACTTTGTTAATCTGACATTGGCAATCAACACCAATTGAAAGCCATCAATATCTGACAAGAATATATCACACTTATCAAGTAGAGAAAACTTACAATTGGTGTGATATCCTTCATTAATAAGATCATTCTCATACACAATCACTTTCTTATCTAATTGGAGCAGAAAGTGGAAAAATTTGCAGTGTGCTTGAAAAGGGTCACTATGAGACTTCTCATCATTCATCTGCATATCAAATCTGAAACCCTCATAGTGATTAGGTTCAATAAAGATGTCATGTCCTACACACAATATACAATCCTCTTGTGTGTTGAGCAAACAATGCTCACATATTTGAAACTCCTTTAACTAAATTGCACCATAGGTCAATTTATTATCATTCCAGTGACACAATTCATTCACATCATCACATGCTTCAAGGTTCTAAAAATCATATTTATCAACACCCACAATACCTTCCTCTAAATCACTTTGAATTCCATCACTTTTAGGCTTAATAGGATCAGAAAAAACACTTTCATGTGCTCCAGTAACTTCATGTGCACTATCATTTTATATGCATATTTACCTATGTGCTAGAGATTCACTATTATCTGAAATTTGTTCATTAGTACTTGAACAAGCATCTTTGTTTTCCTTCACATAAATGCTTCCCTCATTGGATCAAAACATGTCCATAATCATGTTGTGAAGATAAGGAACATCAAAAAATAAATCAATTTCACATTTACTAACATGATATCTACTATTGTTTGTGTCATTTGGCTACTCTACACATAGACCAAAAAATTTTGTTGTCAGATAAATTGACAAGATTTTTGATATTATCAACTGTTATTAATGCTAATTCAAGATCCATGTGTTTTTCATAATGCATAACTTGATCATTCAATAATAAAACCCTTCTTTCATCAATGTGCACATCATCATCATCTTCATATATCATAGATATTTCCATCTTTTCTTCATATAAATAGTCAAAAGTAGCAATGGCATAATCATGTTCATTAGCATCATAGTTAGCATCATCAAGATAATGAAAACACAAGTTTTTATCTTCAATTTGATCATCATCCATTGAGTCAATATTCTCCAATGATAGCAAACCTGAGCTACACTCCAAGTATTCATCATGTGAAACTTGTTCATTTACTTGTGAACAAGTGATTTCATCATCATTTACATTACTACCTCCTTCATATCAAGAAAACACCTATAGCACATCCTCATAGGAGAATTCATTACCCTAAAAAGAATAATTAGGTTCACTTTCATCATGATCTTCATCACATGAAAATTCATCACTACATAAACTATGCTCAGATTTTTTAGAGTGAGTTTTTGAACTTTTATCTTCAATATATTGATCACTAATTTGTGATGAGAAATCAGCAACACTTACAAGTGTATCTTTTATCTTCATCAGTAGTATACAGATCTACCTATATGCTACTTGTGGGATGATTACAATTACTATCCTCATCCATAAAACATGGATCTTCATTTTCTAATATACCCTTTTAACTTGTTTGCATTGTTTTCTAATTTTTCTCAATAGGATAGCTTCCATCAACATCTTGAGATATCATATTTTATGCATAGTCACATTGGGAATCCTTAGTAATTCTGATCCAATCAACTACCTGATCAAAACTATGAGGTTTCAAGTCTTTTGACAAGGTACTCAACCTTGGCTTAAATATTTCACAAAATAAGTCAATGAATGTTGAATCCTCAGGTTTGAAATTTTTTGGGACTTCCAACAAGGCATCAAAAAATGTTGAGAAAAAATCATAGGGGGATTCTTCCTTGTGCCTCTTCATGTTAGACAATTCTTAAACAAAAGATATCTAATCAACTTTTCTCAAATTTTGTTGATGTTCAACTTGGAGTTCACTATGATCAATTTGTGTGTTGCAGTGATGGGAAAATCAGAACAACATAAGCATTATAATCTTGACAAGCATTTATATTATCTAATCTATGAGTTCCATTGGATGAGGTGTGCTAGGATAACCAACACTTGGAGACATGTATCCTTTCATCATTGAATATTTCAGATTGTTCTCAATATCCATGGAAACTCAATATGCCTGATGTAATCTTGCAAGCTCTTTATCTCTTAGAAGATAACTTATTTTTTCATTAAATGTATCAAATTATACAATCAAACACACTGCATCATTTGGTCTCATGCTTTTAGGAATGTCACCTAATATTTTTGAAAATTTGAGATTGAAAGCTGGGACTAAGTCATCCTCTTCTTTCTAGATGTTATTATATTTTTGTCTCACCGAATTTGGATTAATTCTTTCTCCAAACTCTTCTATGAATGTTGCCATGAACTCATTCCATGAAGAGATAGAAAACACTGAAAAATATGAAAACCAATCTCTAGCATCTTTCTTTAGAGATTGAACAAAGAACTTCATGAAAACATCTTTATGACTTATCTCAAAATCTCCCATCAATTCAGAAAATTGTTACAGATGTTGAAATGTTGATTCTAATCATTTCCCTTTGAACTTTTGCAAACATTCCCTAAATTCATTAGGAACATGGTTTGGGAAACCTTGAATACCATCAAAATTAAAAGGTCTACATATTTCCATAGAGAAAATTCTTTGATGACATGTGTAACAATGGATTTTGGCACCCTAATCCTTTCTAGCACTTCTAGGGTTTTTCACCTAAAAGGAGAAAGAAGGGCCAAAATGGGAAATTATCACACTCAAAAATAATGCAAGAGTGGATAAATTATGAATGAAGTGTGAAAATGTAATTATATGAATTTAATACACTAAACAAGTAACTAAGTTACAAATGCAAAACCTAAGAAATGTAACTTGTTTGAAAACACATTGTGTAATGAAAAAACACCTAAAAATTAAAGCAAACTATAACAAAATTTGATCAAACTAAAAGTGTGCACCTGAGAACTTGATGGAAGCTGGAAATAACATTTGGAATGCTACTAATACTAAAAATTTGGCCTACAGGGACTCATTCACCATTCTGGGTGAATTAGTCCTAGTTCTGAGAAACTCTCCCAAAACCCATTTCGAACAAATGGGTATCCAAAACTATAGAAAACCCTTTTCAGGCTAGGTAGTGGATTCATTCTCGACTAATGGTGAATTAGTCCACTTTTGAATTTCTAAAAAATCCAAAGGTGGAAACTAAAGCCCTCGTTCTACTCTTCAGTTCCTGACAGGTGTCTGCCTCTGAAAGTCTAATTTTTGAGCGTGAAAGTGACTTTTTGTTAATATTTTTTCTTAGAAAATGGAGAGAAGACTTAAATTTTTTTTAACTTGATTCTTAATGATTTCCGAGCTTCCAAGATGCTTAAATCTACAAACACACAAGAAGAGAAAGATAAATGTTGAATGTTAGGGCACGGGGGTTTGCCTTGGTCAAACCCCTTTGTAGGTAATTAAATCAAAATAGAGAAAGATTGTAATGAAGCATGAAAAAACAGATTTAATACCTTTCCATGATGTTTGATCTTGATTTTTTGTAGCAATAGAGGAATATTCTTCTCTTAAATGTCTTTGGAAGCTATCTTGATGACACAGACTGATAAAACCCTAGCTTGCTTGACTTGATGTGGAAGAAAAATGATGAATGAGATATGAATGAATGAAGTTGTTGTGAATTAGTGTTTCGGGACATATTTTTATAGGAAATTCACCTTATTTACCTATTAATTGGATCCCTAAGGCTGAAATGAAAGAATAATAAACTTAAATTCCAAAATTTCCCTCTTAAAACTAAAAAATGACCAAAATGGGATGAATTTACTACCTTGGGGGAATCAATCCAACCTAGTGGGGACTCATTTCCCATAGATGGAAAATTAGTCCCAGAGGATCCCATTTTCTAGCTGAGTTGTTGGGGAATGAGGAATTTCAGTTCTTATGTCGATTTCATTGGGTATTTGATCAAATTATGCCTCAGGATGCATAATATGGGGTCATAGGGCCCTATTAATGATGATTGGAAGGTCAATTAGGTCTTGGAACATATAATTCAATGGGAAAGTATGATTAAATACACTTTACAACACTAAAATGAGATCCACTTAGCCTAGAAAGGCACAACATCCAATGTGAATGTGTAAGACTTATTACAACACTAGATTAAAGTTAAATTTAGTTCACAAGCCTTTTAGATTGATGTGAAAATGCAATTAAATACAATTTATAATGTTTAATAAAGGGAAAATGGGTTTATTAAGTCTAGAGAGGTGTGAAAGTCTTTTAAAACACTTTACATCTCCTTTACAAGACATTTATAAATGCATTTTATTCAATTTTCAAGGGTCCAAGACCTAGTGTGGATGTGTAAAACACCTCACAGCACTGAATCAAGGCCTCATTAAGTCTAATTTATTATCAACTATTCCCAAATCAAGCAAGAAATACTTTTTTCTATGGTACATTTAGCCACCACTTTAGTGAGAGGATGAACTTGCTTCAAACTCACACTAAAATAGACATTCAAGAGAGGTCAAATTGTACCAATGTGGATGGTCTACGAAAAAAAAGATCAAGAAGCTGGTCAATCCCCCAGGATCTAATATCCTAAGTCAAACCAACATGAGTGCAAAAGGACACACACAAAGTTAATGATGTGCAATCAAATAAGATACACAAACATGCAATGGAAAGAACTTAGGAAGAAGAAAAAAGTGAAAATGGAAAGGTGGATCAAGATTTGATCATTTTTCCAACACATTGTGGATCAGATCTAGGTTGTTTTTCCAAAAAATGCATACTCACTCTAGGGCGATGAAACTCTTGGTTGTCCACTGGGTGAGAAGTCCTAAGTATACTCACTCTGGGGCCAAAGAACTTTTAGTTATTTGGAGGGTGAGAAATCTACAAGGTGGCTATGGAGAAAATCCATGCCTCAGAATGGGCTTCCCGCTCAACCATACCAAAGTTATACCTCCTGATAACTTTAATAAGGCACCACAAAGGAAAATGATGAGGTAAGAAAAAAATTGTATGCTTGACACCCATAGACATTTTAAATGCAAGATAGTGTAAGGAATGTTCAAAGGGATTTTTCTTGGTTCATGCAAGGTCTCATCTTAGGGAACATTGTGCTCAATGTCTCCAATAGAGGATAAGTACAAATGGTCTCATCTTGTTTCCAAGAGAGGAAAATGTAAGGTCTCATCTTGGGGAACATTGCGCCTAATGTGTCCAAGAGACAAAATTGCAAGAAAAATAAAATCGCACAACGAAATGTGAGTGTCGATGTATACCCCCACTTTAAAGTGGTTGTGAACACCAGTACTATGAAAAATTTCTTTAAAGTAGAAGAAGACATGAGAGTTTGTTCGGAAAGCCCTATGCCAAGTCATATGTTTTTTATAAGCTACGTCATGAATAAGGTAGTATGTCACATGTGAGCCAACTTAAGGCATGTCATCTACATCCCAAGATTGCTCTTATATGCTTCTAAAAGGTTAATAACTAGCCAAAGGAGGCAACAACAAGTGACATATGAGGACAAGACTACTTATCCCCTTACCCCCATTTAATACAGGTCAAGGGTGAGTTGAAATGATTGATGAGATGCATGCTAGAGTGAAAATAAATATCAATTAGAGGAATTAGGTGCCCCCATAGAAGGAATAACACCAAACTCCTTAAGAGGTTAGATTTTACTACCCAAAGAATTACATTTATTAGTGGAATGACCATGAACTCTATGATATGCGAAAAATGAATTCTTGTAATAGAATGTATTTCGAGTTCATGGGGGAAGGGATATCAAGTGATTTTCGAGGATTCTTGACAAGATACCCTCTTAATCAAGGGGAGAAGTATTTTTTGTTGTTGGTGGCAAAGAGATGTGTTGGTTAGTATAGGATGTCATACCTATGTAAGGTTCTTTAATTGCAAGATTTTTTTCTCACTCTTATAGGAGGGAAAATCTATTAAATGCAAGTCTTTAGTGCTATGTGAGATGACATTGATTTTAACTAAAGAGTTCTTTGTGTGTTTGGTTCAAGAGAAAGATTAAGACTAGTAGTTTTGATTTGCTCAGGATTTACTACTATTAAGGTTGGCTTAGAAGGATGTTTTGTGATAGTATTGATGTTAAGGTATGGCTTGCTTATCTCGATGAAAGGACACTAACCAAGACCATGATTCATTTGTTGTGTGTTAGGTTCTATAGGGTTGTGGATACCTTGTTCGTTAGCACCACATACTTTTTGACTATATCCAAGTTGTTTCATGAGTTCATAACATTTTCCATAAAGCTTCTCCATTTCTTTTGAATTCAATGGTTGTTCACGATAAAGTTCATCAAAGGTTGTTGTGCAACCTGATGTCTATTATTCTAATGTGGTTGAGGTGGATGCTTGTGAAGAGTTGTCCAAGTCTTGAGTTGACAAAATTTTAGTTTCTTTTCCCTTGCTATTGTTTTTGTGTATGATCTAGTATTCTTTGAAGGAGGTGGGTGTGAAGTCTAAGGAACCCAAATTATCATCTAAGGGCATCATGAATAGTTCAAGATGTTGGATGGGGTCCACTTGTGTGGTTGGTGTTAATGTGTTCAAGGAATTCTCTTTGTTTTTCTCAATGTTTAAACAATTGCTTGGATGAGGGTCATCTTCAAGTGCACACACTTTGTTGTTGTAGATGTATTTCATTTTACGATGAAGAGTAGAAGGAAACCCATTCATTGCATGAATCCACGGTCTTCCTAAGAGAAGGTTATATGAAAGATTATCAGGCATAATATGAATTGGTGTTTCCAATGTGGCCACTTCAACTGTAATACGTAAAATGATCACACCAAATGGTTGTTTGCTTATATTGTCAAATCCCCTGATGGATAAAAGATCAAGTTGAATGTTTGATTTATCAACACCAAGTCTATCAAGAAGGTTCACTGCACATACATTAAGAGTAGAAATAGTATCCACAAGAATTCTCTTAATCCCTTTTCATTTGTATTGAGTGATGATCATAAGAGCTTCATTTTATTTTTGTACATTCAAAGGAGGGAGCTCACTTTTGTGGAAAATAATGTCAGTATTTATGGCTTGAATCATGGTTGCTATATCATTTGGTTGTGTATTAGAAGGGACAATAACTTGATGCAAGGTTGGTTCAATCATGTTGTGATAGTGAGGGGAGGCTTGAACAAGGTCCCATAATGATATCTTGGTAGGAGTATTCTTAAGTTTTTCAAAAAGATCATACTCCTTAATGTATGAATTTAATCGAGGATCTCTAGGAAAAATGGGATTAGGATAAGGTAATGGTTTTGGGGTAGGTTGTTGTGGTTGTAGATTATTTCAAGTGATATATGTATGAGCAATAGTATTATGACTCAGTTGTTGTGAAAAATTGTTCTTAGGTGGATTGTAGAGGATTAATTTAGGTTTGTTTTGAGTTTGAGGTTGGTGTGAAGGGGGGTAAAGGATGAGTTGAGGTTGAATAATGTTAACATCCCTTAGTGAGTGAGATTCTATATCATTATTGTTATTTTTGTCTTGCATCATGATATCCTTCCTAAGAGGAGGGTTTTTAGGAGAACTACAAACTGAATTTTCTTGACATTCTAAGGTTGGTTCTTCTAAAAGGACTTCATCACAAGTAGGAGAATGATAAATGGTTGAACTGTCTTTCCCAAGAAGGATTTTGGTAAGTGGATTGGGACAACTAATATTCTCATGACCTTCATGGAATAGGTTTTCTAACATGAAAGTATCATCTTCACAACAATGAGAAATACTAGGAGAAGAAGAAATTGGAGTGTCATGATTATCTATGGTTGTGTTATGTTGGTAATGAATGTATTGTCTATATAAAGAGGTAAGAGGAGAGAACCAACTTGGATTTACAAAATTCTCATTGATTTGTTCTTCTAACACTGGAAAATATCTTCTTCATCAATAAGAGAGATATTAGTGTAAGAACAAATATGATCACTAGGATTGTCCAAGGTTGTATTATCTTGCACTAAAACACTCTTAGAGGGATAAGATAGGGAATGTTTCGTAATATGTATAGTTATGTAAGATACTAGAATTGTGTGAACAAGAATGAAAAACACTTGTAACCATTTCATGCAATGTTTCAGCAATATAAACAATGTATGTACAAAAATGCAAAACATTCTTATCCAATTTATGCAAGATTTGAAGAATGTACGCAATGTATATGCAAGAATGAAAATCACTTTTACCAAACTAATGCAAAATTTTATGAATAGAAACATGATGTATGCAAAAGTGAAAAGTAATTTTTTCAATGTTATGAATTTTTTTAGAAATGTGAGCATTTTTAAGATCTAATGATGTTTGTAATTGAAGTGAGTTGAAGACTAAATAGTTTAAAATGATGTTTTTTTCCTAAATGCATAAAAAAAATGTTCTAGAAACTTTCTAGATTCATAGTATATGATACTAGGAGGTTTAGGAAGCATAGAAATGAGGTTTCTAAGGTTGTAATAGACAATTAAAAATTTGGACTGGGACTGATTTGCCCAGAATGGAAAATGAGTCAAAGTTAGGGTTTTTTTCAAAATTTTCAAAAAATTTCAATTGATTTTGATGATTTCTATGTGGGATGTGGTTAAATGAGTGAAGGGGAAAAAATGTAAACTATATTCACTTTTACTAATGCAAATATGTGAAACCCTAGAATGCCAATTAACCAATGCAACATGCAATGCAAAGTCAATGCAAGAAAATCTAGGGAATGAAGCAATCCAAATTAGAAAATAAAGTGCTCTAAAAGGTGGGTTCATCAAAATGTATCAACGGATTTTGGCACCCTAATCCTTTCTAGCACTTCTAGGGTTTTTCACCTAAAAGGAGAAAGAAGCGCCAAAATGGGAAATTGTCACACTCAAAGATGATGCAAGAGTAGATAAATTATGAATGAAGTATTCCAATGTAATGATATAAATGTAATACACTAAAAAGGTAACCGAGTTACAAATGAAAAACCTAAGAAATGTAACTTGTTTGAAAACACACTGTGTAATGCAAAAACACCTAGAAATGAGAGCAAACTGTAACAAAATTTGATGAAACTAAAAGTGTGCACCTAAAAACTTGATGGAAACTAGAAATGAAATTTGGAATTTTTCTTATATTGAAAATATGCGCTACAAGGATTCATTTGCCATTTTGGGCAAATTAGTCCTAGTTCTGAGAAATTGTCCCAGAACTCATTTCAAACAAATGGGTATCCAAAGCTACAGAAAACCCTTTTTAGGCCTAGAAATTGGACTAACTCAACACTAATGGTGAATATTTCCACTTTTGAATTTCTAAAAATCCAAAGGTGGAAACTGAAGCCCTCGATCTACTCTTCAGTTCCTGATAGGTGTCTACCTCTGAAAGTATAATTTTTTGGCCTACAAGTGGTTTTCTGTTGATATTTTACCCTAGAAAATGAAGTGAATAGTTAAAAAACTTTGCAACTTGATTCTTAATGATTTCCAAGCTTCCAAGATGCCTTAATTTGTAAACACATAAGAAGAGAAAGAGAAATGTTAAATGTTAGGGCATGGGGGTTTGCCTTGGTTAAACCCCTTTGTAGGTAATTAAACCAAAATAGAGAAAGAATGTAATGAATCATGAAAAAATGGAGTTAATACCTTTCCATGATGTTTGATTTTGATTTTCTATAGAAATAGAGGAAGATTCTACTCTTGAATGTGTTTGGAAGCTATCTTGATGATTGAGAATGATAAAACCCTAGCTTGCTTGACTTGTTGTGGAAGAAAAATGATGATTGAGATATGAATGGATGAAGTTGTTGTGAATTAGGGTTTAGATACTTATATTTATAGCTAGCTCACCTTATTTTCTTGTTAATTGGATCCCTGAGGCCGACATGAAAGAATAATAAACTTAAATTCAAGAATTTCCTGCTTAAAACTCAAAAATGACCCAAATGGGACTAATTCGCCACCTTCACTGAATTAGTCCCACTTGGTAGGGACTCATTTTCCAAAGATGGAAAATTAGTCCCAAAGGGGCTCATTTTCTACCTAGGTTGTTGGGGAATGATGAATTACAATGTGAAAATGTGATTAAATACACTTTACAATACTAAAATGAGATCCACTTAGCGTAGAAAGGAACAACATCCAATGTGAATGTGTAAGACACATTACAACACTAGATTAAAGTTAAATTTAGTTCAAAAGCCTTCTAGATTGATGTGAAATGCAATCAAATACATTTAATAAATTTTAATTAGGGAAAATGGGTTTATTAAGTCTAGAGAGGCGTGAAAGTCTTTTACAACACTTTACAACACCTTTACAAGACATTGAAAAATGCATTTTATTCAATTTGCAAAGGTCCAACACCTAGTGTGGATGTGTAAAACACCTCACAACAGTAAATCAAGGCCTCATTAAGTCTAATTTATCATCAATTTTTCCCAAATCAAGCAATTACAACATGACAAGGGCTGCATACCCTTCATGTTTACATCATGTACAAGTGAATGAAACATTTTCTTACACCCCTTTATAAATTTCAAATATCAACTCTACAATTGATCACTGCCCTATTTCTTGCTTTTATCATGACCTTAAAATATTACAATGCATAACTCAAATACAACTACATATAAGATCTCTGTAATGGGAAGAATTCAAGAACAAGCATACTTATTTATTCCAACATAGAAGCTTCAAATTATAGCTCAGAAGTATGAAAAATTTACAACTACCATTCCCTTTCTTAGTGCTTAATTCACTTAATAGGGAATCAAAATTTTTTAAGAATTGAATAGTTCTCATAAATTGCTTTCAAGCATAATAATACTTTCTTTAAATTTATGAGAATACATGGAAACTTGGAGCAACTCCTGCCCTTTCTTCTTGGCTAATTTTTTTTGTAGATATGATATTTTCTTCAAATCTTCAGCAGGTTCTTTGGACAAAGTCGCCACCTCTCTTCACAAAGGACTAAACTTCAAGAAGTATGAAGCTCCTTCAACAATGAATTTCCTTCTGGGTCTTCTTCGACAACAAAGCCACACAAAATCTTTGAAATTTCTAAAACAAACTCACTTCCAAGTCTAAAAACTTCTCAATATCTAAACGGGTATGTGTAGGATCATGATGGGCCAAAAATTGGTGATATGATGGTTATGTATAGGGTATGTGGCTAACGATTCTTTTTACCCAAAATTGATGAAATGAAAGGGGCTTTTAAAGGAGATTCTCAACTTTCCACCAATATAAATTATACTTTACTTTGAATTTAATAAATAATTATTATTCATTTTCTATTTGAATTATGACTAAAGTCCTAATTGATAGGCTAATTGAAAAACATCTATAACCTTCAAATGGTATCACATTTTTTGAATCCAATACATCCACCACATTCTATGCTTCATATACTATAAGATTAAAGAACTGAATTTCATGAAGTTTTGACCAAGTTAAGGTGGTCAGACATACAAATTATTATATTTTTGAAAGTTGTAATAAAAAAATCATAATTAATTATTTACTTGGAAAAAAATTACAAAAAAATATGCATCACATCGGGACATGAGTCCTCTACTGATATCTAAAATCTTATAAAAAAATATTATCATTTTATTGTGGTTAGGGTGGTTAGACAGACGCCTACTTCTCATTTTTTCCCTAAAATTTAAGTACTACTGCATTGAAATTTCAAATTTTCACCAAATAGATTTTTTTTAAAAATAAACCTAGTAGTTTATAAACTACATTCAATTTTCTATAGATTCTATTCTTACATATTTTTGGAATAATATAGAAAAAATATTCAAATTTTTATTTGAAGTTGTCTAACTCTGATTTTCTGATTTTTTTGCCACTTAAGGGCCTGTTTTTTCCATGATGATCCTGCACATACCTGATTCACCAAATGTTCAAATTCACCAAATTCTTAACTCTGTGATGTAACAGTTTGCAACTAGAGATTCAAATTTCTTCCCTAGCAGAGTTGCCAATCTATTCATTCCCAAATCAACAGATGCAATGAGTCCTAAAGAAGAGCCACTTTCTCATATTCATACTCAGAGATGGATTTGGCCAACAAACAAGATTTAGTCAAATGGACTAAAATATTCTCAAATTTTGGCTCTATTAAACCAAGGTGTGTCTCCCCAACAGTATGCTTGCATAGACTTTTGTGTGCCAAAGTACCTAGAATATTGTACGCAGATGATTCTCCTTTAGATGCTTAATAATCACAATACTCTAAAGGCTTGGCTGACCTCTATAGTAATGCCTAATTTAAACATGAGAGATGTAACTCATTAAACTCCACACACAATTAAATTTAGGTTGATAGGTAAATTTTATTTTAAAATTGAAGTTACATGGGTATGTGTAGGATCATCATGAAAAAAATAGGCCCTTAAGTGGCAAAAAATTTAGAAAAATCAAAGTTAGGAAACTTGACGTAAAACTTTGAATAAGTTATCTATATTATTTCAAAAATATGTAAGAATATAATCTATATCAAATTGAATGTAGTTTATAAACTACTAGTTTTTTTTTAAAATCTATTTGGTGAAAATTTGAAATTTCAATGCAGTAGTACTTAAATTTTAGGGAAAAAATAAGATGTAAGTGTATGTCTTACCACCCTAACTAGAATAAAATAATAATATTTTTAATAAGATTTTAAATATAAGTAAATGACTCGTGTCTCGATGTGATGCATATTTTTTTATATTTTTTTCCAACTAAATAATTAATTATGAATCTTTTATTACAAGTTAAATTTAAAAAAATAAAAAAATCATATGCCTAACCACCTTATCTTGGTAAAAACTTCATGTAATTCATTTTTTTTAAATCTTATAGTATGCAAAGCATAGAAAGTGATGCATGTTTCAGATTCAAAAAATATGATACCGTTTGAAAGCTATAGATGCTTTTTAATAAGCCTATCAATCAAGACTTTAGTCATAATTCAAATAGGAAATGAATAATAATTATTTATTAAATTAAAAGTAAAGCATAATTTATATTGGTGGAAAGCTGAGAATCTTCTTTAAAACTCATTTTTGTTTCATCAATTTTGGGTTAAAAAAAATTCATCACCCACATACCCTACACATTCCCATCATATTGCCACTTTTTGGCCCATCATTATCCTACACATACCCACACACAAATAGTCTTAGAAAACTAGAACATTGAGAGACCAATTCCATATCCCAAGGTGGACTCATCCAAACCATGTAATTTAAAACCTAACACAACTTTCAATATTTCATAATCGTGCCTATCAGATGATGCATTACACCATTGATGCCAACAACTAAACTAGCCATGCTTAGTAATCCCGACACACCGTAGCATAAACCTCCATTTGTGTTACTAAAAATAACTCATTATTTGAATGCGAGTAATAAAATCAAACAAATATACAGGGAAAGACAAGAAGCTGAGTAATAACAATCTTTGATTACTCATATTTAGAATCTATGTAATGTAAACAATGGAGACAACTAGTTTAGAATATTATGTCATTTACATTCAACTATGACTATACTGTAATTACATTCTTCATTACAAAACTCAGACCACTCCAGAAACCTAAAAAACTAGCATTATTTATCTAAACCCCTGTTACAAAAGTTTTCTCGTGAAAACTAAAATGTCCAACCTCTTATAAATTAGAAGAAGAAAGAAGATATAGAAGGAGAAACCATAAAACTACATCTGCAATCAACACTTGGATCCATTCCTCTCTGTTGATCTATAATTACCTTTGCTTCCTAAAGAAGTTTCAATCTACTCCCAAATTCATGCATCTTGCATTTGATGCCCTTCTAACAGAAAATATTCGTCATCATCATGACCTTCTTCATCCATGGCTTGTCGTTGAAAATATCTAATTATGAAATAAAAAGTATCCGTAAAAATCTTGTCCTGTCCTTTTAACTTTTAACACTTCACATATTTTATCAATCACTTGTCCTATAAATATAAAATTAATCCCTGCTTGTGAAAAAACTTCACTTCATTTTACCTGGGCTGCCAATATTCTCCTTTGTGAAATTTTTACTCTACTCTTTGTTTTTCTGGTGAAAACTCTTTTATCTATTTTTTCCTATCTATTGCATAAAACTTTTATCCCCAAAAAATAAAATATTCACTTTTATAATGGAAGCCCCTTAACCTTTATATTCCACTGTGCTTTACTAATTTTCACCTGTGCATTTATCTATGAATACTCATTCACCCGTGAGACTTATATTTCACTCTTTACTACCCCTCACATTCCACATTTTAATATTTTAATCCTAGCACTTTAATTTAAATCATAACCTTTGGGAAGGCTTAAAAATTTAAATTTGATGTAAAAATATATTTACCCATTAATTGTTAATTTTAAAAGCCTGGCAACAAAGGGAAATAAAATAATTACTCATGCCTTTATTTCACTTTGCAATTAAAAGTTGTTTTTAAATATTTTAAAAGCCCCAAATTATTTCACTAGGAAATATTTAAAAGTTTAAAAAACTTTAGAGCATTTATTTGGGCCCACCTAGGAGCCTCTAACTACTTCTCCGCTTCTTTTTCCTGACAATAGTATGAGTCCACGCAGGCTAGTAGGAAAACTCCATTCCACTCTCAATGCCCCGCTTCAACATTTTTAATTTTTTCACTATTTAGCAAAGGTTTTATGTTTTAATAGTTCATTGGGCTTTTAAAACCTTTTGCTCGTGCCTTTTACTTTTCCTCATGGGGCCCACTCTCCCTGTGGTCATAGCCCATGCACCCACTTCCTTTTTGTGGCGTCACCAACATCCCTCATGGGTCTACGAGAAATGGTCTGGATGCGTCCATGCTACCCTCTTCATTGTGGCCATTTTTTTGATATTTCCCTAGCCATTCCATATTTGTAGCTTCTCTACTTTCCCTTTTCTAATCATGGCAGCTCAAGCATAGGTTTACAGTAGACATTTGAGTGAAATCCATGCACCCTTTTCAAGATGCATTGCCACTTATATGGATTCTGTATTGACTAATTGTTCAGGTCAATCTATTTTCTACATCGATCTCACTCTCTATCATAAGCTATTTATCATTTTCAACTCCATGTTTCCAAGCTCATACTACATTGATGTGCCTTTATCCACCTTAAGCTGTGTCCCTCTCATTTCAAAGCTAAGTTGGAAGTTCAAACAATTTTCATACATTTTCACTAGAAGGACATATTGTTCCTATCCATAGAAAACATGAGCTAGACTTACCCATCATCGGTATTGAACATAGGCACTTCCAGTAGTGGCCTCTTATTCATTTTCTGATTTTGATGTCAACACTTCACCCTACAGTCTTCAAGCCATCCCAAGATGTGTTGTGTCATACCACGGGTTCCTCCTCTCATTGCAGAGACCACAACTAATTCCTCATACTTCTTAGCCTCTGTTAAGTTATTTGGAATGATTTCATTTCTAATCTTTCCAACGGATTCAATAAGGTTACCCTCTTACATGTATCTTGGTTCAAAATTCTTGGATTGTTTTGATGGAAATGGACCAATTTCAACATCTTGTTTTTCAATAGATTTAGCCATATATGGCCCTTGGCTTGAGGTACAGTTAAAGTTTTACACAGTACCAGTGTCTACATCACTTACCAAAGAATCCTAATGATATCTCTAGGTGTCATCATTATCATTTTTTAGGATAGAATTCTTTCCTGGAGCATCTACTTGAATATCCACAAATGTTCCATCTGTAGATTCGTTAACCATGCCAGCAACATGATCATTGAGAGTAGTAGATCCAACAACACCATTGTTATTGCAATCAGATATTCCATCATCTATCACACTGGATAGGTTCTCCCTATTCATATCCATAAGCACCTTTCCATTTTTCCAATAATCCAAGTCACTTAACTTCATTTTAGGAAACTTATAATCCTTGTATGCATCAAGGTGGTTGTCTGTGGTGACAAAGATACTCATAGTAACATCATGGTTAGGACCAACCTCTTGCTTACAAAAAATACCTACAGAGAAAGTCTTGGTATCTGCAGGCTTTACTTCTATCTTATCAACAATTGACACATCCTCTTGAACATGAGGAAATGAGATTTTTTCCCGTTCACTTCCTATCTCATCTTGATCATGCTTGCTTCCTTCAATGTTAGGCACAACACTTAAACCTTTCTTAGAGCTTGCATTACTACTTTTGGTCATTGAAGAGTTCTTGGATTTTTCCCTGCATTTTATGTTAGTTGCTTTGTTGGCATAGAATGATGTAGCCAGTGCACAAGATAGTAAGTTCCTCAACATACTTTGAGAATTTTGATGAACATCTATTTAGCTCAATGCAGAATCAAAGGATCTCTTTGGTGCATAGCTCATTGAGATGTTATCCATTTTTTTTAATCTTGTGGATCTATTTGAGTATGACTAAATTTTTTGCTATTGATCCTTGCTATAAATAGTGTCCAATGGAGTGTATTTTGCAACTTTTGGGAGCATATCTACTTTAGAGAAAAATAAATCATTGAGAGAAATACAATCTAAGCTACCATCATAACACTATATGTAGACACCTAAATTTGGACACTTACATTTGTCCAAATTTATCCCTTTTCATCTAAATAGGCCCTTATTTGCATTAATCAAGTAATATTACTATTATTTAATTAATACCATTAAATTATTCTAAATACCTAAGGTATTTAGTTAATAACTAAATACCTTCCCCTTTATTCCTCTTTTCCTCAAAAGAATTAAATAAATAAAGCATTTATTTAATTCCTCACATGTCACATCCTACATCACTATTTCTTAATCCTAATCCACCTCATAATCCCATCATTAGGGATGTGCACATGTCTAATCCATGATTAGGATGTGTTACATCCTCCAACTTTTGCGAGTTGGCTCCTAATCTTTATTAGCCACTAACTATCTTCTAATAATTAATTAGCTATTCTAATCAACCCCCCTTTAGTCAACTCTCCCCATCCCCCTAGGAATTTTTAATTCCTCTTTGTCTTCCCCATGTGAATTTTAAATTCACTTTTATTCCTCCAAAGCTCTCCTCTTGCCCATGTGGATCATTAAGAGGTCACATTAGTCACATGGGACAAGGGCCTAATTTATGAAGACCATGTTTTATCCTCTAGACAAATCCTAATCATGTGAATTTTAAATTCACATTGACTCCTCCAACAACTTCTCTCATCCCCATGGTTCCTCACTTGTCACCATCACTCTCATCCCAAGGTACTTGCAAGTACCTTCACCTCACATGTACTTCTCCACATCACATGTCCTTTTGACATCTCATCTTCCAAATGGTAAGATGTGAGGGCTTGTGAGTCTTCAACTCACCATAGCCATTCATCTTTCCCATGTTGGAAAAATCTTGACCGTTCAAATCCCTAGAGCCCTTTCCCCTAAAATAGAGGATTTTTTGCTTCATTTTCTCATGACGCACATTCACATATTCAAGCTCAAGCAACTTCAACTCTCATACTTTCATACTCTCATCCACCATTGTTGAATCCTCAAGCTCTTGCATCCATTTTGTTATTCAAATCCTCATCACATCTAGATCATTTTGCATCCATTTTTAACACTCTTTCCATCAACGAGCACACATTTATCAACTATCAAAGGGCCAACCAAGGAGCAACTCATACAAGGTATAAATCTATTGTTTTTCAACTTTATTTTGTTTTAGTTTAACATAGCCCAATATTGAGCTGTAAAGTGTTGTTTCCTTATTTTAAATTATGTTTTGCATCAATTAGGATAGGTAAATAAAGTACTTATCACATTTCTGGCACACCTAGTGGGACCCACAAATTGGTCTATTTCTTTCACATTTGCTATTGTTTGACGTATTATAGGTTCAAGTTACATTGAGGGTGACTCCTCCCCAGACAAGGGTGACCCCGCCCCTAGTTGGGTGACCTTGACCTTAATAGGGGAAACCTTGCCCTAAGTTGGGTGATCCTGTCCCAACTTGGGTGACCCTTCCCTCAACAAGGGTGATTCTGCCTTGTAGAATAGCCCATCTGTGAAATAGAGAAAATCTTCCCTCTATTTTCTGAACAAGCAAACCCTCCTTGACGATAGGCGAACCCACCCTAAAGATAGGCGAACCCACCCTGAAGATAGGTGAACCTGCCCTTAAGATAGGCGACCTAGCCCTAATAGGGGCAATTCTAACCTAGATAGAAGCATTTGTGAGGTAAAACAATGACATAACTTCATTTTCAAAGGCTATTTCTTGTTGTTTTGCTTACTACTAACCCCCTAACTTGTCTTGTCTTTGAATATGCTAGGTTTTACTAACATTTGTGCAATTGTTTCACAGCTGTCAAAGAATGGAGGCTAAAACTTCTAACGTATTTGTTGCAAGATGAATGAGCCAAATTTTTAGTTAGCTTGTTTGCTTTTCATTTTTCATACTAATTAGGCACATAATTTTAAGTAGGGGTAGTTAATATATATTGTGTGCTTTGCTTGTCAAGTAAGCTATTGATGTATCCAATGCCCTTGGGCCATTTGGTGATCCTCTAGGTGAAGATAAATCGTAGCTTACTTAGTCCTTTGTGTTGCCTAGGGGACACTACATCATTCAAGCTTTCCCGTTGCACTTTGTGTGAGCCTGGGGAGTAGCCGAAAATGGTTAGTGTTCTCTTTTTAGTAGGACCTACTTGGGGATTTCATAACCCCAATAGAAGATTTCAACCACGTGTACCAGTGGGGTATATAAAGGGGGGAGAGCCAAAGTTGTACCCCAGTCTAGTCATGTTGTGTCTAGTGAAGTGTCGAAGCTATGGTAATACCTAGATAGACATTAAGAGTTGGTCCAAGCCTTCACTACCTCATTGGGGTTCCCAACTCATGCTTGTAGATAGGTTGGTGTTCACAGTTGTGCCTCATTTACCATGCATATATCGATGAATCCATATTTTTCCTTGTTCACTGTAGTTAGAGGACCGTGTTGGCCATACCCTTCATAATAATCTTAGGATTGTGTTGTTTGAACTATTTTTTTGTGTGAAACCAGTGAATTTATGTTGAGTCAAGTTATCCTTACCTCTTGCTTGCGGTTTGTTGTGTTTTTGGTCCTTTACCATAGAATTTTTCACCTATGTTAAGTCTAGGTCAACTAACAAGGGTGAACCTGCCCTCAAGGTAGGCATCCTTGACCTTGAAACGAGTGATTTTACTTGCTATTTCAATCATTTTTTAATTCGTTTGTCATTCTCGCCCATTATTAAGAATATGTGACCTTGCCCCTAAGTTGGGCTACCTTTCCATCAACAAGGGCTAACCTGTCCTTAAGATAGGCATTCTTGACCCTAAAATGGGTGATTTTGTTTGTTTTTTCATTCATTTAGTGTCATTTTCAAATTTTTTCAGTCCTCGCCTGTTCTCCAAAATAGGCGACCTTTCCCCTAAGCTAGGTGACCTTTCCCTTAATAGGGGCATACCTACCCTAAAGATAGGTGTCCCTCACCCTAAAATGAATGATTTTGCTTGTTGTTTCAATTGTTTTGTTAGTCATTTTTGGTCATTTTCAGTCGTTCTCATCCGTTCTCCAAAATAGGTGACCTTTCCCCTCAGTTGGGCGACCTTTCCCTCAATAGGGATGAACCTGCGCTTAAGATAGGCATCCCTAACCTTAAAATGAGAGATTTTGTTTGTTGTTTTAGTCATTTTGTTAGTGTTTTTGGTCATTTTAAATCATTCTTGGTCATTCTCCAGAATAGGTGACCTTGCCCCTAAGTTGGGTGACCTTGCCCTCAATAGGGGTGAACCTACCCTCAAGATAGATGTCTCTAACCCTAAAATAGGTGATTTTGCTTGCTATTTTGATCAGTTTGTCAGTCATTCTCGCTCATTCTCTAGAATAGATGACCTTGCCCCTAACTTGGGTGACCTTTCCCTCAACAGGGGTGAACCTTCCCTCAAGATAGGCATCTCTGACCCTAAAACAAGCGATTTTACATGTTTCAGTCATTTTATCAGTCATTTTCGGTCGTTTTTAGTTGTTCTCACCCGTTCTCTAGAATAGGCAACCTCTTCCCTCCGTTGGGTGACCTTAAGATCAATAGGGGCTAACGTTCCCTCAAGATAGGCCTCCCTAACCCGAAAACGGACAACTTTGCTTATTTTTGGGTCGCTTTACCAGTGGTTTTTGGTCATTTTCAGTCGTTCTCACCCATTCTCTAGAATAATGGGACCTTTCCCCTAAGTTGGGTGACCTTTCCCTCAACAGGGATGAAATTCCCCTCAAGATAAGTGTCCTTGACCCCAAAACTGGCAATTTTTCTTGCTATTTCGGTCATTTTGTCAGTTGTTTTTAGTCATTTTCAGTTGTTCTTGCTTGTTCTCTAGAATAAGAGACCTTTCCCCTAAGTTGGGTGACTTTTCCCTCAATAGGGGTGATTCTACCCCAAGATAAGTGTTTCTGTCCCAAAAAGAGACAATTTTTCTTGTTGTCTAAGTCATTTTACTAGTCATTTTTAGTCATTTTTTCCCATTTTCTAGAACAAATGAAATTGCCACCTTTCTATCCTATCATGCCATCAGTTTGGGAGAATTTTCTCCCTAAATATCCAATCTCATCTTCCATTCAGTTAGTCCATTCATCCGTTTAGTTAGTTTGTTCATCTGTTTAATGAGTCAGTTTCCTTGAGTCTGATTGCCCATTCATCATGCCCACTTCCCCGGGCGGAGAGTTTGATTGCCCGATTTTGTTTCCCTGTCTCCTCAATCTATGTCCTGTTGATGGAAATTTTGGTACCACAACAATGCAAGCAGAATATTGCTACTCTGCTTCTCCTGAAAGAGAAAGGCAACACATGGATGCATTAGCTCCCAAGGTCTTTGTAGTTGGGTGTCAACTATGTTGATGTTACTTAGTGGTCAATGCAATAGTAATATTCAAGGGGCCTACTGGTGTTGAGCTTTTGGATTATTTTAAGACTAGATTTTTTTAAGATCAAGCATGAAATAAAACCTAATCTAACTAGGGGTTTTAAAGAAACAACAAAAGATAGGTCAGGGTTTTGGAATAGAAAAGAACAATGATTCATCCAACGTTAACCAAACTTATTAGCTTTCAAGGAGTTTGTTAACTAAAACTGCAGAACAAAGTAAACTTGTGATTGACACATTGTTGTATTCATTACCAGTGCTGATTTGATAACAGATTGCAATTTATCTATTTAAACAAAACCATAAAATAATATTTCACTCGTTGAAGACTTCACAAATCAAATGATTAACTCAAGACAAACACCATTCTGAAACACAACATGAAATAGATTTTAATCTGGTTGCTTCTACTATTGGTGAGACAAATAAGAAACATTTACAAAGTTGGCACAATCACCAGTGTACAGATAATCTATGATTTCAAATTGTTTCCATTTACACTAAGGAAACTAAAAGATACATTACAGTCTATTTTGAATCTAACTTCTAACTAAGAAGACAAAAGAAGCTCCTATTACAAAGAATTAGGATCAGCTCTGTCTTCTCTTACTAAGTTTTCTTTCTAATTTCTAACTCTTCTACTCTTCTCTACCAGTTCTAAAAGTTCTAACTTTGAAAATTCTAACACTAGAAGTTCTAACCTAGAAATACTAACTTTCTTCTAAATCCTTCTAACTTTTTACACAGAGGTAAGGATTCCTTATATACAGAATGTACGAATCAGGAATGTGTTTTCCCCTGCACTAGGGTTTAGAAAATATCTCTTGACTGTAGGAGAGTCAGCTCTCAAATCTTTTGAGGAAAGTCAAAACTGCATTTAATGTGAAGCCCTTCTATCCATCTTTATGATGACTTGTTTTTGGAATGATCTATAGATCTTTAGCAGCTGCAACATTTACTCTTCTGTCTCCATGTCCACCCTTGAACTCTGCTCAAGGTCGTCTTGAATGCTCTGAATATCTCCAGGGCCCTTTACCATTAATACTGGTTAATCTCCACTGGTGGTTACCACAACTGCCCCTGTGAGTCATGGTTGCTCCTTTCCTCTAGCTTCCTTTCTATTATGGACTTCTCTATTCGTTGATCATCTTCCTGGAAACACCATTAGGCCCTCTATAGATCTAAACACTATTTTTTGAACAAATTCATCCCTCAGTGATCTCAGAATGAATCCACCCTGCTTGCTTTTTGTTAATGTTCCCTCGTAGGAGTAGTTAATCGGTCAAAGGGATTGATGAGTCACTCTTTGGGATTCTTTTGATTGGTCAGAAATAGGCCACATGAGCTTCATTAGGTGGTTAAAATTGGTCCACCTTGAATCACATGTCGGTGAGACACCCATTGTGTCTCCCTAATGTGATTTCATCTTAACAGTTATCGGCATAACATATGGCAGTCGACAAGACATTTTGGCGCGTAGTAGAAGTCATATCAAGTTTGAAAAACCCATTGGCAAGACCCCTTCATTTTGCTGAGACCTCACACTGAGGTCTTGTCCCTCAGTGACTTTGTTTCATTTTAGCCAGACCCTATTGAATCAGCAAGAGATTATGTCGATAGTATGCCATGTCACGAAGAGCTAATTTTTTCACTGAGACCTTCCACCGAAGTCTCTTTGTCTCAGTGAGAGTTTATTTGAGTTTGAGGAGGGCTTGTTTGATTGGCAAGACTTTTCTGCGTTGGTAAGGCATCTCAGCAAAGGCAATTCATTCGCTTAGAGTCTTACCAATTTCTTCTTGTTCTCTCTGAACTCTTTTTGTTTCAGTGAAACTTTCCCCCTTTGCTAAGACCTTATGGTGAAGGGAGAACCCCTCGGAAAAACTTTCAACTTTTTTCGACCCACATTGTCGCCAAGACCTCACTGTAGTAACATCAACATGTTTTCTTTGTTCCACATGTATCACTATAACCTTCCTTTGTCAAGGAGATGTATAGAAACCCTATGTCTCAGCAAAAGCCTCTGCATGCTCACTCTTTGGTCATCGAAACCTATTAACTCTCTCACCGAAGACCACTGATAAAATCCCCTTGCACCGCGTCAGTGTGACCTGAGTCATTTAGTGAGATGTTACCTTGACACAGTTGAGTCTTTCCGAAGTGTCCACTTGGTTGGTGGTCGGTAAGACATCTCAAGTTCGTAAGACCTTATACCGACAAACAGATCTCTCTGCAATTTAGAGCCTTTCAGCATGACTTCCCTTTCTTCACCGAGACCTTATGGTGATACCCTCTGTCTCTCTGATGCGATTTCCTTTTGGCCAGACTTTGTCTTCTTGGTGTGACATCACACCAAATCTTCTTTATCCTCTAGCGAGCTCCCCTTTTGATGCCTTATTGACGAGACCAGACACACTCGCCAATATCATATGCCAAAGAAGATGACTCCCACCAAAGTGTTTGCCCATTGTGTGGTAGTCAGTGAGACTTCATGAATTTTCCAAGACTTCTTGGTGAAGAGAAAACCCCTTTTCTGATATATGGATCCCTTTTGCCACCGGTCGGTGAGACCCAAAGATCTTGTTGAGACCTTTCTTTGAAGGAAAATTTTATGGCAACGAGAAACTCCTAGTCATCGGGACTTTGACCTTGGTCCTGCTGATAGATGCCTATATGTGAATTTCACTCATTGTGACATCTCCGGGGTCTTGATGAATTTTTCCTTAACTGATTTTTAGGACCAACTGGATTGAGACATGACTTTCAACTAATCTCTCCTAGCAAATATCATCTAGTGCAGGATTTAATCCTACATTGAACAAAGAAAACTACAGTGAAAATCACACAAACATAAGTTAATTAATGAAGATCATCATTGAAAAAAATCCTATGTCAGTAAGGTGTCGTTAAATCTTCAAACAAAATGATCATACAAATAGTTCAGGTTTCAGGTTGACCCGCAGAATCCAAGCTAGGGAGGAATTTTGAAGAATTCCGAGTCAGGCGGATTCCAATGGAATAAACATGAAAGCACCCAGTAGAAATTTAATCTGATCATTATCAATCAAGGAACAACATGTGAGATCTCAAAATAGCATCAATTAATCGTAAAATGCATCATCATTTATTAACTAGCCCTGCTACTCCATATTTCTTCACATTTCAACAGATTCTAGGGAAATCCATGCAGGATGAATTTCCATGAAGGAGAAGACATTTCGGAAAACCCCAAAAAAAAAACAAGGAATAACAAATTTTGGGAAAATCTAGAGGAGAAAGAAATCCACGAAGAAGGTACATCTCCCTAGAGGCCTCAGGGATTTCGGGAAAATCCAGTCCACGCGGAATTCCGCGAAGACCAAAAATCCCCGAACAATAGCATTTGGCCGGAGCTCAAGTGAGATCTGGGAGAATCCAGATTAGGTGGAAAAACCTGAACTCAGGAGAAAATCTGAATTCCAACTAAGGCAAAACCAAAATTGGATCAAACAGATCAAAATTCAAAACATGGAGAAACAGAAGAACTCCCAAAAGAAAAGCAAATAACAGAGGCAAAGAAACCAAAAGAGAAGGGGGACCCATTTTGTTCCAAATAAAAATGGGGTGGTTATGCAAGGCATAACATGTCCCTCTAGACTACGTTTACGAGGTTTTATTTGAATTTTCTTAGGTGTCTAAATTTGATCATCATTCTCCACATCTGCTCAGGATTGTCATCCATCTTGAGTTAGTTATCATCTTCTACCCAATCAATCCACTTCCATCTTGAGGTGGATTTGATGTTGTAATCATCTATCTATCCTTTAATCTTATCAATCAACACCCTAAGTCACCCAAGGTAATCTTTGAACTTGGTTTAGAATCCCTTTCATCATCCTATCTAATCCATCATTCGATCTTATCAATCATTTCATCAATCGATCTTATCTAATCTAATCCAACCACATCCCTATCTGATCACCCAATCAATCTACTTCCATCTTGAGGTATATTTGGGGTCATAATCATACTGTGGTACTCCAATCCCATCGAACTTCTAAACTTGGTTTAGAATTAATCCCATCTCATCATCCAATCATCCAGATCTAAGCTTGAATCCAATCCAAATATGAGCTTTAATCCAATCCCAATATGAGCTTAACCTAAACCCTGATCTAGGCTTTAGTCCATTTTGATCCAAGATATTTTGATATCGAAACAAATCTTAAGATCCCTTCTTCCATCTTCTAATCCTCCCTATCTTTTCATCATCTTTTCTTTCCTTCCAATAATCTATTCCCATACCTTCAATCCATATCCATCTAATCTAACATCCTGAATCCTTATCCTTCACCAATGGAACCAAAAGTAGTAGTCAAGGGGAATCCTAGTAATTACGTTGACAATGATAACGAAAGTCTTGTTGATCAAGAGGTATGGGTATGTGCAGGATCATGATGGACCAAAAAGTGGTGATATGATGGGTATGTGTACCTAGGTATGCAACTCACAACTTTTTTTTAACCCAAAATTGATGAAACAAAAAAGGTTTACAATGGAGACTCTCAGCTTTCCACCAATATAAATTATGCTTTACATTGAATTTAATAAATAATTATTATTCATTTTCTATTTGAATTATGACTAAAGTCCTGATTGATAGGCTGATTGAAAAACACCTATATTTTTCAAATGATATCACATTTTGTGAATATGAAACATGTGTCACATTCTATGCTTTGCATACTATAGGATTAAATAATAATAATAATAATTTCATGAATTTTTTTCCAAGTTAAGGTGGTTAGACATACAAGTTTTAATATTTTTTAAAAGTTGTAATAAAAAAATCATAATTAATTATTTACATGTTAAAAAATTACAAAAAATATACATCACATTGGGATGTGTCCTTTAATTATATCTAAAATATTACAAAAAAATATTATTATTTTATTGTGATTAGGGTGGTCAGACAGACACATACTTCTTATTTATTCCCTGAAATTTAAATACTACTACATTGAAATTTTAGATTTTCACCAAATAGTTTTATTTTTAAATAAACCTAGTAGTTTAGAAACTACATTCAATTTGCTACAGATTCTATTGTTAAATATTTTTGAAATAATATAGATAACTTATTCATATTTTTACATCAAGTTTCCTAACTCTAATTTTTTTGAATTTTTCACCATTTAAGGGCCTATTTTTTTTATGATAATCTTGCACATACCCGTATATGACAGATCCCCTTGATGCTATCATTTCTAGTATGCTTTCCCCTACCACTTTCCAAAATCCAATCACTCCTTCGAGCTATCATGTTATGTCTCCATCCACACCTACTAACACTCCTTATACTACCTTTAACAAGGGACATCCATTATCTTGCTCGCCTATATCTCCATCCTATCCTTCCTCTACATCTTCTTATCCCAATCTAGTATTCCAACATCCCCATTATAATCCCCCATCCATGTCTTCTTATCCCAATCTAGTATCCCAATATTCCTATCCTAATGTACCATCCCAATCTTCCCATCCTAATCTACCATCCCAATACTCCTATTACAATCCCCCATCCATGTCCCCCTATTCTAATCCTCCTTATCAATCTACCTATCCTAGTCTAACATCTGCACCTTTTTTATTTTAATCCTACACCCCCATCAACCTATCCTAATCCAACATCCACATCTTCCTATCCTGATCCATCATTTGCATTCTCCTATATCAATCCATCATCTCAACCTTCCCATCCACCATCCCAATACCTTTATTACAATCCACCACCCATATCCTCTTGTCCTAATCCACCGTCCCAATATTCATATCTTAGTTCCTCATCTAATTCTTCTAACATCAATCCACCATCCACGTCTTCCTATTCTAGTCCATCATCCCAATACCCCTACCTTAACCCTCCATCCAATCCTAATCCTCCACCTACTCCTAGTCCTGCATCCAATCCTATTCCACCATCTAATCCTAGTCCACCAATCCATTATCCCAATCCTTCACCAATCCCTAATCCTTCATCTATTCCCATGACCCCAGCTAAGCCTAGAATATGCACGATTCTCACTTTGGAAGTTCTCCAAGGACTTATGACAAAGAAGACATCTGCAACTGCACACCTTGAAGTCATGGAATGATGCCATCCCAATCCATCATTGATGGTCAGTAGTGATGAGACCCTTGTCCGTACCACACCTATCATTGATGGTACCACCCCTAGCACCACTCAAACCATTGAAATTGTCAAACCCACCGAATCCATTGAACCCCCATCTCCTACTTCAAGAGCCACTGAACCCATCAAAGACAATTAAACCCAATCGCCATCTTCTACTCCTAGATCCACCCAATCTATCAAAGACATGCAAATCCAATCCACTCATCTCACTCCAAGTAGCACCAAAATCCATTCTCATGAACTTCATGAATTCCCCATCCTTCCATCTCCCCCACTTAAAGATTCCCTCCAACACTCCATCATTATGCCATCCATGCAAGATGAGTCATGCCAAGAGCTTGATCCAAAGCATACCAACATATCCCTTCCTCCTAATCAAGATCGTGTCATCCCATTTAGTCCATCTCAAGAACACAGTTCCCCATCCATTCCATTCCATGATCCCCTTGTCACTCAAGATCTGATCACTCCATTGCATGATCCTTTATTACTTGCCATCACAAATATAGGTCCTATCCTATCACCTAATCCATCTCTTGATCCCTTACCACTCACTTTTCCTAACCAAGATGCTGCTACCCCATCAACTCCATCTCATGATCCTCCATCGTTGCCTTAACCTACTATCCCCACATCACTTTTATATCCCCTTGGTACTCTCACATTCTTCTATGGTGGTCTCCTTGTAGAACAAAAACAAAGCATATATACCACCCACCCTCCTCCACCTTATAATGGACTCACATCATTCTTCCATAATAACACAAATCCTATCATGGATCAAATGCTCAAGAACATGAGCTATCAAGGAAAAGGTTTAGGCCTTCATGAGCAAGGTATTTTAGAGCCCATCCAGGTTAAAGAACACTCCTATACGCGAGGTCTCAGGTGTACTGATCACGAATCACCATCCAAAACTATTGGTGCAACCTCCACACACCCTCAACAATCCTCTTCTAAATGAATAAGAGGCTCCTCCCATCACTCGACCAAATCATTTGTTTTCATCCCCTCTCCTCCATCATATCACCTCAAAACAACCATCCATATTCCTCCTTCATCTGCTCCATCCATTTTGGGTCCTTACATCCCTCCATCCACCATCCCCCATCCTTCATCTACTCCATCCATTTTGTGTCCTTATGTCCCTCCATCCACCATCACACATCCTCTAACTACTAAGTCCATTTTGGGTCCTTATATCCCAAAATCACCTCCTCCATCTCCTCCTATTCATCCTTTTATCCCTCCATCACCTATCCATGCCACCCACCATAAACATCCCACTCTCATGTTGAAGAAAATTAAAAGAAAATTCAAAATCAAAATCAAATTCACAAGCCACAAAGGCCCACCAAATAAAATATCAAAACCATGTGGATCTCAAAGAAAAAAGATGCAATGCCTTCAAATGAAAAATTTGTAACAACATCAAAAGTTGCTAATCCAAAAGCTAATCATTCTCACTCACAATCTCCTAAATCTGCTTTTGGTCCTTATGTCCCAAAATTCACTATCTCATCTCCTCCATTATCCCTACATTCTCCATCCATTAATCCTCCTATCCTTTCATGTCCACCACCATATGTGCCAATGTTGGTCATGAACTCATTACCCCATCACACATCTTCCCCATCATTCCAATCATATACTTTCCAACATCCCATCCATCATCCCACATATTTCCCCCATCAAATACCTTTAATCCATTCTCTTGCATAATCGAATTATCCTAATAAGGTTGTACCAACATCCAATAGTCACTCCACACATGGGCTCTTAACACCTTGTATGAAACTTGATGCTTGAGTCCTTCATCCATCTCCTTATCATATATCTTCTAAATCCATGTATCCACATCCCTATCCTTATCCATATCCATCTACATGCTATCCAAAAAGTAAAAAAGTAAAAAATTATCAAAAATACAAGAAATTCAAAAAGTTCAAGAAATAGTAAAGAGAAATAATTTGTCCAATGGTGAAAACTTGGAAAAAAAGTGCCTTGGATGTGTACCATTATGAAAACCTAGAAAACATGTGTCATGTGTAAATCCCCTATCCAACTTACTTCCATAATTGGGGGAAACTACATCCCCTTCACCCATCTCCTCCATCCCACCTATCATACACATCTTGCCTATCATATCCCATTTATCCCAATCCATCTATCCTCCTTGCGATCTTCATATAGATATGGGTAAACATATAAACATGATGTGGACACGTCTTGGCATACATTACCCTCATCCATACACTCTCTTAATCCTTATTCACATCCATCTATCTTCCTTGTCCACCTGTCATGCTACCATCAATCTTCCTTCCTTATCAATGCATCCTATCCATACCCATACCACTCCTTTATTTTCCCATCCTTCTATCTTCCAACCATCCTGTATCTAGAGTGAGGGCATCTCCTTCATTTGTGACATAAGTCCTTGGATACATCATTCATCCAAAAAATCCCTTCCATCTCCCCATTCTTATCTCTCCATCCATCCAAACAATCCTTTCCATCTCCCCATCCTTATCTTACCATCCATTAAACTAACAATCCATTCCTTTCCATCTCACCATCTTTATCTTCCTCTCCATCCCTCATAACAATCCCTTCCATCTCCCCATCCTTATCTTCTTATCCATCTAAACAATCCCTTCCATCTTCTCATCCTTATCTTCCTATCCATCCCTCATAGCATCACTTTCATCTCCCCATCCTTATCTTTCTATCCATCCATCATAGCATCCCTTCCATCCCCCATCCTTATGTCCCTATCGATTTATCTCTATCCTCATCCCATCTCATAATACCCTATCATTGGTATTTGGATATAGGCTTCCCCCCATGCAACCTAATTCCATCTCTCTCACTATCATATATCCCACCTTTTTCACACATCTTTCAAATCTCCTCTCGCTTTTCATCACTTATCTATCCATCATATCATCATCCCAATTCATCTTTTGATGATTTGGATAACTATCCCATCCCTGAGCTACACCTAATCACCATCATCCTATCTTATCCACTAGGTCTATCTTATCTAATCATATCAGTTCCATATTTTTATCTACTTATCCTTGTCATCTCATCATCCTTCATCCATGGTTGGTCGTCAATCTTTTGTCAAACTACGTTGCCCCTACGCTTTCATGTAGGCAAGGTTGATCATTTGATCTTCCCCCAGGGCATTCATCCATCCAGTCTTGTCATCCATCAAGGTCTCCATTGTTCCCTTTCCAATTTTGTCCATCCTGTCATCCATTGAGGTCTCCATTGTCCTCTTTCCACTTTTATCCATGGTCAGTCGTAAGCCTTTTATCGAACTATGACGGCTCTATGCTTTCCCGTAGGCAAGGCTAATCTTTGATCGGCCCCCAAGCTGCTAGGTCTTTAGGGTGTGTCAGTCTCGTGTCATGTCTCTCTTGTGTCATGACATCAAGCTATGTCGTTATTTAGCTAGTTCTTAACAAATGAGATCCACTCGTATCATGAGATCTAATTGATTCTGAATATCCTGCATCATATCGGTATTTTAGTATAGTAATAATCTTTGGTCTGAACAGGATGTATCCTTCCTAATAGACCCCATCAATCCCATCCATCCACTTGATCCTATGGCAAAGGATGTTTGAAATTTATTGTGATCTTTTGATGCTTTTGGATTTTGTTTCAAGGTTTCCATGATCCATCATATCATGGTGTGCTTTGAATAGTAAACATAGGGGCGTATCTTGATCTTTTGTTTGTTGTTTTTTCCTGGTTGTCCTGCATTGTACCCACCAAGATCCATGTGGTCTTGTGTTACGTTGGGGCATCCTCTTATGGTTGTGATTATTCCAATACCTGGCCCAACCAAGGTCTTCATGACTTTGGGGTGTTGGAATAGCCTTCTTGTCTATTGTGTTTGTTTCATGCATTAGACACTAATCTGCCTTGGCTACATATACCTTGGTACCTGCTGTCTTATGCTATAGAAAAAATTAGTGCTTCAAAAATGGCAAATCAGGTTTGGATTGCATTTCATTTTCCATTTCATTACATTGCATGTATCCTCCATCTCTTCTCAACCATCTTTTCATCAATCCTCATCATTTCATCCTCTTTTCAATCTTCTTAGAATAATATAGATTGGTTATTCTAAGCACCCTCATCATATCATCATCTCTTCAATCTTCTTAGGATATTATATAGATTTTCTATTCTAAGCAACTTTTTCTTCACCATTTTCATTCATTTATACCATCTCACATCTCCACCTAATATTAATCCATTCAATCTAGCACAAATCATCTAATCACATCCTTGGTCTTCTTCTACCCTTGCTACAATCCTTGATCCAATCATCATCATCATCATCATCTTCAGGATGTATCCTTCCCTATCCTTTGGTGTTGTTCTGGGATAAATCTTTCCTTCATCAACACTTTCATCATCATCATCATCGAGATGTATCCTTCCCTATCCTCATGTTGTTTTTGGATATTCATTCCCTCATCAACAACACTCCATCCATCATCAACCTATTTTTTCTTGTAGCTTGACTGGGGCAACATCACCTTTGTCCTTAAATCCATTTTTGCTTCACAATATTCTATCGCTTATCATCCTCTCTTATCCATCACTTTACATCATCTCCCTCATCTCCCCTTTCATCATATCATCCATTTCAAGAGCACACCCATGTTCTCTTGAACCCGCATGTCCTCTCAAAGGGGCATCCTCCACCCCTAATCTCCATCTTCACTCCCATAATCTTTCTTCCTAGTCACTACTTTGAATGAATGGGGCATCTTTTCCAATCTAACCATCTTATTTCGGGTTTTATTCTTTAATATTCTTTGAAATTATGCTACTTTGTAACACCATCTCAAAGAGGGGAAAATTGTAGACACCTAAATTTGGACACTTACATTTGTCCAAATTTATCCCCTTTTGTCTATATATCCTCTTATAAACATTAATCAAGTAATATTGCTATAATTTAATTAATACCATTGAATTATTCTAAATCCCTATGGTTTTTAGTTAATAATTAAATACCTTCCCCTTTATTCCTCTTTTCCTCAAAAGAATTAAATAAATAATGCATTTATTTAATTCCTCACATGTCACATCCCACATCACTATTTCTTAATCCTAATCCACCTCCTAATCCCATCATTAGGTATGTGCACATGTCTAATCCATGATTAGGATGTGTCACATTCTCCAACTTTTATAAGTTGGCTCCTAATCTTCATTAGCCACTAACTATCTTCTAATCATTGATTAGCTAGTCTAATCAACCCCCCTTTAGTCAACTCTCCCCATACCCCTAGGAATTTTTAATTCCTCTTTGTCTTCTCCATGTGAATTTTAAATTAACTTTTATTCCTCCAAAGCTCTCCTCTTCCCCATATGGATCATTGGGAGGTCATATTAGTCACATGGGACAATGGCCTCATTTATGAAGACCTTGTTTTATCCTCTAGACAACTCCCAATCATGTGAATTTTAAATTCACATTTATTCCTCCAACAACTTCTCTCATCCCCATGGTTCCTCACTTGTCACCATCACTCTCATCCAAAGGTACTTTCAAGTACCATCACCTCACATGTACTTCTCCACATCACATGTTCTCTTGACATCTCATCTTCCACATGGCAAGATGTGAGGGCTTGTGAGTCCTCAACTCACCATAGTCATTCATCTTTCACATGTTGGAAAATAATTGACCGTTCAAATCCCTAGAGGCCTTTCCCCTAAAATAGAGGATTATTTGCTTCGTTTTCTCATGACACACATTCACATCTTCAAGCTCAAGAAACTTCAACTCTCATACTCTCATATTCTCATCCACCATTGTTGAATCCTCAAGCTCTTGCATCCATTTTGTTCATCCATCAAAATACCCACATCCATCATTTGAATCCTCATCACATCTAGATCATTTTGCATCCATTTTTAATACTCTTTACATCAAGGAGCACACATTTATCAACTATCAAAGGGCCAACCAAGGAGCAACTCATATAAGGTATAAATCTGTTGTTTTTCATATTTATTTTGTTTGAGTTTAACATAGACCAATATTGAGCTATAAAGTGTTTTTTCCTTCTTTTGCATTTTTATTTTCATTATTTAGAATAGTTAAATAAAGCATTGATCACACTATCAACCCAACCACCTTCAGTTGTTTTGCAATTGGAAACCAATTCATTGACATGACTGCTGGTTGTATCAAACTTTATTACCTACTTTCTCAAATAATTTGTCTTATGTTCCATGGCTGCAAGACATGAATATGCATCCACATTACTAGGATATTTGAACAATTTTACCCTGAATAAAATATTTGACTTCTCAGTATCATGTGGTTGTTCAAAAACCTAGTAAGACTAAATAATGTTGTGAATTTATCCCATGGTTGCTCAAGTGCAACACCATCCCCTTTGAGTTGATTGAAGAAACTTGTGACAATGAAAAATGAAAATCCACTGATGGATCAATTCTTTTCAATTCATTCCTTTCATGACCAAAGTGTCCTTGAACATGTTGCAATACAACACTTATAACCTCATAGCTATGTAAGGAATGTTGGGTCCCCATGTGGGCCTAGCTAAAAAAAATTTGTTTCCAAAAAAATTTCATGCTCATTTGAACTGAAAGTGCTTTTGAATGCATCTGAGGTGAAAAAATGAACTGGGTTGTCACTAAAATATGCTTTCTAGCATATTTGCACAATGATCAAAACTGGCCAAGTGGGCTCTAGAAGCACCCTGGAAAACCAGTCAAACAACCTCCTGAAGTCATGAAAATTCATAGGCATGTAGTCATTTGACCCAAGAATGTAGTACAACAAATGACATAGAAAAATAGATCTTGAGGTGCAAGATACTCAATGTCAAAGTGGCTCACTTAGGCTTTTCTGCAACTGCACCTGTTGAAAACCAATTAGGGCTCACCAAGTTGCTACTTTGAAAAAATACCAAATCGTCTCCTAGGGAACTACCACTAGATACACTAGGTCATTTGGGCACACTAAGTATGTGTGCAAGAGGGCTATCCTTGAATCATCATTCATCACAAGATAATAAGGGAACTTGACCTCCTTGAAACATTCTAAAAATGTAGATGTAAAATCAGAAAATTGCATTTTCTTTTGGCCTGGTAAAAATATCAAATCTTATCATGAGGCTTTGAAACCATACTAGGGAGCATATGAATGTGAGGGGAATGCAAGGAATCAATTTGTTCATCATGACAATGATCCAGATGTGAAATATCAACTCAAATAGGATGCCACTTGACAAGACTGAGTATGCAATTAGTAAAACAGTTTCATAACCCTCCAGCTTTCCTTTTCAAAACTCTATCAAAACTCATTATAGGAGGCTAAAAACTAACATCCATGTTCACATATGTCAATTGAATATGTCCACCAAAAATTTTGGCATGAAAATCAACTCACTCTAATTTATGACCCTTCAAAGTAGGTCACTTGAGTAAATTTTTCAGGTGCACTTATGTGCAAAGGTAGATTTTCCAATATAGGCACTTCATATTTTTGAAATTTGAAGGTTCCATCAATAAAAATGTAATACATTATATTATTTTCCAACATTCCCTCCCTTATTACATTGTTTCTAAAACCATAAAATGCTACAATTCATCTTGCCAAGGGACCCCCCTTAAGGCTTACATGAAAAAATTGCTAACTAAGAAATATGTATACATTCTTGAGAAAATTTTCCTTCTAAAGAAACAAAAATTGAATCAGGTGAAACTCCTCTAGAATCTCAGAGCTGAATTTCTGAGTTCTTTCTCCATGAACTCCCAAACCATAAAACATAGTGATTGGACAACCATCCTTTTGGTGTTATCCACCTCCCAAGAGCAACACTTTCATGAATGTATGAGAGAAGAACATAGGCTATTTCATGAAGAAAGAGTGAATTATATTGAGATACATAATTTACATGTTGTACAAGCTTTTAAAGCCATGAAAATTCTAACATGTAAGAAAACTACTCTACAGGAAAAAACCACTCGGAGTAATTACCCTAAGTGAAAAACTTAACACACTAACTCGCCTCCTTAAGTGAAAACTTAGGGATAATAAAGATGCAAAAAAGGAAAAAAATGTAATGTGGGTCTTGACTACACAACCATGTTAGGTACCCATTTACAATGCAAAAAAAATTCTCACAACTGAAGAAAAGGAGAAAAACCCTGTGGGAAAAAAATCCCTCTCCAAAAGAGAAAAGAAAACAAAAATGACACATGGATGGAGGACTCAATAACACCCCCCAAGGACTACATACATCATGTATATACAATCAATGGCCCCCATTAGAGGGAAAGAGGGAGACTATATAGCTCCCCACAATGTGTAATCACCTACAAAAATGGCAATTGCCTGAAGACAAAGCATGATCCAATGTCAACAGATAACTTGTCTCCCTTTCAGAAGAAACAAAACCAAGTAGAAATGTAGGTATGCTTCCCATTGCCGATAGGAATTGAAAAAAAGAAGCATGAAGGTGTATGATGATCTATCTAAAATTTTCTCATGTGTCACCAAGACCTTGGAAGATGATGCCACAAACGAATAAGGACCTTGCCCAATCAAAATAGAAGGTGAAAAATAAGGTACCACTAGAAATTGATTCCGAACATTCTCTAGAGACTGAGATCTAGTGTGACAATAGTTGTACCACAACTATCATAAAATAGGAGGGATATACCATCGAATGTGCCTTCCAAGTCTAAAATATGAGATTCTATGAACAATGAACTAATGTCCGACAAATAAGAAAATCCCAATCAAGAAGACAATGAGATATTGGTTGTGATGAATCACTAGACGTGCTCAACGAATCATCAACACAAGATGAATGGTCCTACTGAAATGGAATGATAGGAGCCTCAATCAATGAATCCACATAATGAATCAATAAAGGTGAAGGTACATCAACTATCCCTGATGGAGAAAATAGATCATTTGAGGAACCCTCATCATCCTCATCTGAGGACTCAAAGTATTCTAAAAATTCAAACTCTTACATAGTAGAATGATCATATGGTATCCTATCTAAAAAATGAAGAAGTACAATACAATCTGAGAAAGGATCATCTGGGAATAGCTTAGTATCAAGATCTCCATGTATTTCAAAAAATTTAGTCAAAAGAATACGAGAACACTCAAAATGATCAATAGAATTCAAAGTGGTATCATCAATATGCATTGCAATAACTCTTAGGAAATTATCCCTTTTGCAATTCCATGCAAATTTCTTACTATCAGTACAAGGAAGGGGAACAAGATCATATAAATGTGGCAACAGATGAAGCCATCTGAAATTTTTTATGATACCATCTTCCCATTGTTTATAGTTTCCCCTTTTCAACATAATCACAACAAGATGAAATGAAAACCCCATAATCAACTATGAAAAATCTCCAAGAATACAAGGACATTAACCTTCAACAACAATTAGAAAATACCAAATACTGCAAATGAAGTCTTTTCAAAATACTTTAGGAAACTATAATGCAAAGAATAGTTGAGAATCTGAAAAAATATGAGAAAAAAATTATAATCACCTTACTGGGTTCTTGCGCTAAATCACTAAGCCTGTTCTCAAATCAACTCACCAAGCAACTCCAAAGAGCATAACAACACCAATCACCACATACAACAAACAATCTGTGAGACTTGCTCGCAACACTTGAAAGAGGTGTAAAGCTATTAAAAAAGCATAAACATACCCCACGCTACCAATGTGGGATAGTAGTTCCCAAAGACAACTTTGAAAACTTCAAAATTGGGGCCAACTCCCCTAAGTTGTACAAAAACCCTAAACAAATATTCTAGAGAAAAATTTATAAAATATAAAGTTTAGTAAATGTTTCACCAAAGAAAAATGCCTCAAAATGAAGAAACGCTACACCCAAATGATCATGCCTAGAAGCATGCACAACTGCATATGTGGAAGATTTCAGGCCTCTTTAACAACAATTTCCCCCTCCAAACATAGAAGTCAAGCTTTCATAGAGAGAAAATCTCTTGGAAAACTAGAATTTGTTGCCTTAGTAGGTAAACCACCTCTATGCATAGGAATTGCACCCATAAACAAAAAATTGCAGCCTCTAATGATTGGTCAAACACCTCTTGTAGTTTTTTTACCTTTTAGAATAGAGAAATGGGTCACAAAAAAGAAAAATGGGCCTCCAAATGTCACAAACTACCAAATCGCGTTCCTCCAAAATTGCACATAGAGCTCTTCCACAACTACTGGAATGCCCTCCAAAACACCTCTTCAAAAATGCTAGAAAAAAATGATCCTAAACACTATGATGAAAACTCTTAAAGAAAGGACTGCATAATGGTTGGATTTGATAACATGTTGGTGTCATCCACCTCTTAGGAGCACCATCTACAACAAAACAGCTTCACGAATGCATGAGAGAATCACACGGGCTATTTCACCAAGAAAGAGTGAATTATATGTAGATGCATTATTTACATATTGTACAGAATTTTAAAGCTGTGAAAGTGTTGACAGGTAAGAAAACTACTCTACAGTTAAAAACCACCTGGAGTAATTACCCTAAGTGAGAAACTTAACACACTAACACATCCTCGACAAGTTGTCTCCTAGACCCTTGTAAAGGTATAACCCTTGGTCCCTAGCCATAATTACTAGACACATGTCCTCTAAACTGTCTCGTCAACCCTCATAAAGGTGCAATACTTGGTCAAAGTCTCGTGGACTATCCAGCCAACCATACATATTGAGCTCTTCACCAAACCCCTTACCTATCTCCTAAAAGAAAACTTCATAATGCATGTATCTTCAAATCTATCAACAATAACAAAGAAAATAAAATAAAGCCAAAAATGCTTCTCATACAAATTATCATCTCAAAGTGAGAAGATAACTTGAGATGATGAAAATTCCTCCATCCTCCGATGCCACCATCCTCCAATAAAGTGAAAGCTTATAGTACTCATGCAAGATTATCACAACCAACAACAAAAGATTCATTAATAAAAGCTTCATCATCTGATGAATCCTCATTTTTAATGTAGGAAAAAATATTAAAAATAATATTATTGTCTGAACAATCCCCATCTTTAATGCAAGCAAAGTTTCCTATATTTGATTTATCTTTGAGATTTTCTTTAAGAATATCTCTAGCTCAAATTTTGCAAAATCTCACTGTGTATCACTTTTGCTTAGAGTAATAACATACATTTTCTCTTGTATTTGACCTTTTATTGTTCCTTCTTGAATATAATGCCTTCTCTAGTTGAAGAATCTTTTGCATTTGTTCTTTTTTCTTCTGCTAAAAGAGCTAAAGTCATATCTTCTAAATTTTGAGAGGTTGCTTAGTTGAGTGTAAAAATAACATTACTATACTTTAAAGGGAAACTATTTAACAAATAGCTCTAGAATCATCATCATCTACCGGATCCTTGACTTCTGCAAGTTTCTTGAGGAGAGATCTCAAATTACTTATGTGATTTCATATTGTGATTCCATCTTCCATTTTGAACTTGAATAATTGAAGTTTTAAAGAGAACTTTGCATTAAGTTCTTTTACTCCAAAAAACTTATCTAGATCATCCCAAATTTCCTTTGATGATTTGTCCAAATCTATGTGAGGTAATTCAAAATCAGAAAGTGCAAGACCAATAATAACCTTGGGTTTATCATCTCTACTATTCCAATCTAATAACTCATTTGTATCTATAGATGAATTTTCTTTTTCACTAACTATTCTGCATTTAAATTTTCATTTTGCAAGTATGAAATCTAAAACGATAATGCTTATCTAATTTATCTATTAGTCTCCATAGTGATACATCCTCTCAATCATGAATCCCGGTGAGTGCAAAATTGCTATTATGCCACTTTATTCCCACAAGTTCTTTAAACCATTCTTCAATGATATAGCCATTCTCTGTTTCATTCAGTAAATCAGAACAATTATTCTGTACACTGGCGACACATGCAGAAAATTCAGGATTGCAAAGATAAGAGTGTGTGAGACTACAAGTAGTAGGAAATACCAGTAATCACTATCTGGCCATGGTTATCATCTAGGGACTGGTAGCACCATATGCCCGATCAACTTCAAATGTGAATTGCGATGGTCTTGTCTTGAACTACCCAGCTGAGTAGAGAGCCCGACTCTTAACGGATAGAGAGTCTCTAGCATTCATGAACACAACAGAGATTCCAGCATTCGTGACCAATGACAGCTCCACGGATATCAATAGGTTCCGCCAATCTCCTTCAACTCTTGGTCGCTGGCATCTATAGGTTTCTCTTCCTCGGAATTTTTTAATGCACGGACATAAAGATAGAACGAGCTCTGATCCCATATGATAGATAAATGCATAAAACTGAATTGTCTTATTTCATGGTATTTATCGGCATTTATACACAAAAGGAAGTTCTTGAACAATTGAAATAACTATGAGCAACCGTGACCAGCCGAAGTAATAGTGAAACTGCCTATGTAATAGTGTAATACGTTACATTATTTTCCTACAAGAACCACAATGGTTGATGAGGATTTTGGTCCCCTTGTTCACCGTAGCAGGGCTATATTTGATTTAAGAGTAATGTGTGTGAAATAATAATCAATTAAGCTAATGATGCATCTACAATAATCTAATAGAATTAGAGATATATACAAAATTAACGTCAAAACAAATTACAGAGAAGTAGAGTGTAATGACTTTTTTTCTAAAAGAGGAAAAAGTTATGAAATAATCATTTAGAATTAAAAGGAAGATAAAAAAAAAAAAGGATATTATAATTCTTTGGTTAAAAGATATATTACTAAAGAATATGTATGAAAACTTTTTAAAAGGAGGAAGAATAATTATTTGTTTAAATAATTATTAAAGGAAAACTTTGTCAAAGGGTGTGGCGGTTTGGAAACCACTCCTTAAAACTTGTATAAAGCATTTATATGAGACTTGAAAAAGGAGGGAGAACATTCAATGGAGAACACTCAAGAAGAGAAGAGAAAAAGAAAAACTGAAATTGAGAAAACACACAAGAGTGGAGGTTTGCATCTTGGTTAGCATTTATAAATTTGGAGAAGGGGCACATAGTGTGTGTCGCACTCGGGGTACAATGTACACCCAAAAGTATCCTATCCAAGACTATGTTTATGTCATGAAGGAAAGTTGGGTTTTGTGTGAGAATTGGTTTCTTCTAGGGATGTTTAAGTTTGGACCTGCAGCCCTTCCTCTGCATGTTAGATAGCAGCCTCTTTGCGAATTATAGATAAATATTAAAAAACTATTGATACTACTATATATTAGGAATATTTTCTTTGATTTTGATGTTAATCTATGTGAATTATATGGATGCATTATTCAATTTACTATCTTAATTATTTACTATAGAATCCTTGTGTAAATATTGCATATTGTAGTTTACACATCATTTTAATGACATGGCATCTTGTACATTTATCTTAACTCTAATATTTAATCTATTCTAATCCACTGCTAACACTTAAACAACTTTAGGAGGATAAGTGACATCACATTTGGTATTAAAGCCAAATTCAAGGCACCTTAGGAATTAACAATACATTTATCATTCCTTTCAAATTGGCGATTGTATTCAAATTCACTCGAATAAAGAGAGATTTCACAATAATCAACATGACATATTAAATAAAATATATAATTAGATAGGAAACAATTTCTAGTTAGAAAAGAAAAAATACAATATGAATATAAATAAATAAATAAATAGTAAATAACCATGAACGTTGAGCAACATTACTTTGATTTTTTAAAATACAACTATTTTTTTCTGTAATAGAGTACCTAGAAACAATCACTTCCTAATGTCCCCTTTGATCTATCTTCATAAGCCTTCAAAATATTTGACATCTTGATAGAACTCACAACACTAAGAAGTTGGTCCATACTAGACAATCATTCCCTTGAAACATAGCATCAAAAAACTTAGAAAGCGATCAATGAACTCCAACCAAAAATAATAATAATTTGGACAAAACTGGATGCAAGTAACACCTGAAATACTCTGTGATACATCTTTCTTTTAGAAGGATTTCGAATATATTAAATCAAACAACCCAAGAGGATTCAACGAAGGATAAACTTATGCTGGTATAGAATAAATTTAGTGACTCTCCAGGATATTGAGGTTTTCTATACATTTCGTAGGTAAAGTATGATTACGTATTTCTATACATTAAAGGGAATATTCATACGTTGGAAGGGTTTAAGGTGATTTGTTTTTATTTTATTTCTTTGTGAAGGATGCATGCTTTGATAGTGTAGAATCTAAAGCCAAGCCAAATTCCTGCACCAGCGGGTTAAGAAGATAACAGCAAGATTAAACAATATTATGATAGCAGGGATAAAACCAATTAACAAAGGAAAAATAGAGCACAGCAATTCTGTATTTTGCACACTGCTAAACTGTATCTTTATTGCTGCATATATCGAAGAAGCTTAAAGCTATTACATTGATCGCTGAATATGCATTATTCTCTACATTGTAAAACAAGCAGTTTTGGCGGTGAAACTGAAACTGAAACTATCAAAGAAGCAAACTAAGATTAATAACTGAAAGTCTAAATCTATGGATCAACGCAGGGGACAAGAGTCGACATGCATGTTCTAGAACATAAATCTATCAATAGAGGCGGTAGAACTCGAAGTCAACTAACTGTCCAAGAGTCGACATGCAACATGCAATCCAGAATAAACTAGAACATAAATCTATCAATAGTGTCGGTAGAACTGGAAGTCAACTGACTGTCCAGCATCAACGATCAACAGATATGTTTGTAGAGGCACGACTTTTAGCATGTCTTATGGACGTGAGATTTATGGTAAAACGTATCTTTTGAATAGTATTTATAAATTGTCATTTCAAGTAAAGATAATATTATCTTATGGACGTGATGTTTGAAGTGGATAATTTTATCTTTCATCCTATTTTGATAGGCAATGGTTGCTTATTTTTGTCTTTCATTCTACTTATCAACAAACCAATAAATTTTGTAATTAGAAAAAGATCGATAACACTATTCTGGTTTGTATCTTATCTGTATCAAGATTATTTATACCTGAACTTTAATATCCATAAATTCCTCCTTTCTATCCGCAGAACGAGTATCACTATGACCTCTAGGAAATATTAGCAAAAGGTTGATTCATGTCCTGTCTCCTTGCCAATACCGCTCCCCTCCCACACTACGACTTCACACTGCCATTCGAACAGTACTCCAACATCACATGCTACGTGCAGAAAAGTCCTGCGCTAGACCAACCTTTACAACAACTAACAACAAATAATTTAGAAATATAGATCTTCACTTCAACCACCAAAGAATTCGTAGACCCTATTCTGGACAAAATAGACGTTAATAAAACAGTAAATCTCAGACTCTACAGAGACTTCTGCACTATAGAAGCCCAAGGAGTGCCTGTCAAAGATCTTTCTAAGCTTGGAAGAGATCTAAACAACGTTGTCATGGTGGACGACGAGCCAGATAGCTATAAACTTATATGCTCTTCACCTTATTATATTCTCTCAACCTCCCTCCGTCTCATTATTTTCCAATTTAATTTTAACCCTATCTAAATGTAGGAGGACTAGCGAGTGTATAATGGTTTACAAAGTCAGTTTCCACAAAGAACTATGCCATAAGATATCGCTGGCGGCAGGAGGATGCTGGGAAAGACTACGCAATATGGCTTTATACCTGACAATTGCATTTGCTCGCAACGTTTTGCATTTAGCCTTTGGCATCATACATCAGGATGGTTGTAAAATATAAATCTAAATCCTTCCATTGATGTGCTAGGTCTTTGAAAGTATTTCACCCAGGTACCACCTTTAATCTCATAATAACCAAAGCTCATTCAAGACATCATCTAGCTCTTGGTTGCGTATATTCATGTGCTAGTATTTATGTGAAGCTTACACATACAACTATATTCATGGTTTTTTTTTACATTGTTACTGGTGCGCATGACACTGCTGCAACTTGGTAGTCAAAAGCATGTTTGCTTCTGTCATGGTGAAATTAGAGGTTATAGGAATAGTCTTGTGCCTATTGGCTGAGAAACCTCTTGACATCCTAGTGATACAGTTAGTTACATAGGCTGCAATACACTAAGCACAATCCTCATATGCACAGAGAATGATACAATATAGTAGCAGAGCGCACAAAATATATTAACATAATATTTTGACAAATTTTCGTTGTCATCATGATGGTACTAATGTTAACAATGATATGGTCCACATTTTCAAACACTTCAAAAAAAATGTGGAGCTTTTCAACATATTGTCATTTTTCAAATAATGAAACTAAAATCTAAGTAAGATGGGTTGTAGATGACAAAGACCCAAAAACTGCTTACATCTAGTCTTCTTCATAAAGGATGAGTTGCAACTATTCTTCTAGGTCATACACATTAAAGTAGAGATCCTCTTCTTATGCTTTATATTCATTGTATTACTCAGCTATTTAGTTATTCTATGAAGAAACCAGACATAACACACAGATTTATGTGGTTCGGCCATAGCCTACGTCCACTGAGAAGGGAGAGAGGGTGTTATTATTCATTTTGTTGTGTTAATGGAGATTACAACAGCTCTACATATACAGAGATACATCAGCCTTAATTAGAAGAAATAGATTAAGACGAATCCCACAAACTATGCACTCTCCATAAATAGCAATCTACAGATAGAAGCAAATCCCGTAAATCTCTCTTCTCCAACACTCCCCCTCAAGTTGGTGCGAAATGTCAATAGATCCCAACTTGGACAATATTTCTTGAAACTTGAGAGCTGGAAAACCTTTTGTAAATATATCCGCCAATTCCTGAGTTGTAGGGACAAAGGTTGTGCAGATGACATTGGCTTGCATATTCTCTCTAACAAAGTGGCAGTCGACTTCGATATGTTTAGTGCGCTCATGAAACACTGGATCGGAAGCGATATGCATAGTAGCCTGATTATCACAGAATAATTGAGTTGGTAGAGATGAACCATAACCAAGGTCCTGCAACAGAGCTCAAAGCCATATAATTTCACTAGTAGTTGATGCCATTGCTCTATATTCTGCTTCAACACTTGAATGAGCAACAACATTCTATTTTTTACTTTTGCATGTGATCAAGTTACCTCCAACAAAAGTACAATAGCCAGTTGTAGACCTTCGATCAATGGGAGATCCTACCCAATCAGCATCAGTATAGGCAGTAATAGAATTATGGCCAGTCTTACGCATCCATATACCTCTACCTGGGGACCCTTTCAGATACTATAAAATTCTTGTAACGACATGCATATGTTGAGCCTTGGGAGCATGCATGAAACAACTTACCAAACTAACTGCATAAGAAAGGTCAGGTCGAGTAATGGTTAAATAGATTAACCTACCGACCAACCTCTAAAACTGACCAATATCAGACAACAATGCACCAGTATCATCCAATTTTCCTCCGCTATCCATTGGTGTATCTGATGGTTTGATTCCAAATTTACCTGTTTCTTGTAACAGATCCAACACATACTTTCGTTGATTAAGAAAGATGTCGCTTTTTGAGTAGGCAATTTCTAATCCTAGAAAGTACTTCAAAGTTCCCAAATATTTAATGGAAAATCTATTGTGTAGCAGATTCTTTAGCTTAGAAATTGCATTTTGATCATCACCAGTAATGACTATATCATCAACATAAATCAAAACAACAACAATACCAGAGTTAACTCTTTTAACAAATAGAGAACGATCTGTATTACTTCGTTTCAGCCCATTCATCATAAGGACAAAACTAAGCTTAGCATACCAGGCCCGTGGAGATTGTTTAAGCCCGTAGATTGCCTTTTTTAACTTACACACTAAACCAAACTTGGCCTCTTGCGGATGCCCAGGTGGGATGCTCATGTAAACTTCTTCTTTAAGATCACCATGCAAGAATGCATTTTTGACATCCATTTGAAACAATTTCCAGTCTTGATTTACTCCAAGAGAAATGAGGACTCGAAATGTGTTCATCTTTGCAATAGGCGCAAAAGTTTCCTGGTAATCTATTCCATATGTTTGTGTGAATCCTCTAGCAACAAGTCTGGCCTTATGTCGTTCTAAGGAACCATCACTGTTGTATTTTTTTTTGTACACCCAACGACATCCGACAGTTTTCCTTCCTGGAGGTAGCTTAACAATCTCCCATGTTTTATTGCCATCTAGAGCTTGTAACTCGTCTTGCATAGACTTCCTCCAAACTGCAATGGAGTTAGCTTCTCAAAAAGTCTTAGGTTCTTGATTATGATCAACAGTACTCAAGAAAGCTAGGTGAGACTGAGAAATATTATTATAAGATAGGTGTTCCTGTATAGGATAAGATGTAGCATGATAAGTGAAGAAATCTTGCATTCGCTCTGGAGGACGAGTTTCTCTACTCGATCGTCAAGTAGCTTGAGGAGATGTGGGGATTGGTGTTGCTTCAAGAACTTCTCCATCTTGATTAGGAGCAACATAACACACAAATTTATGTGGTTCGGTCGTAGCCTACGTCCACTGAGAAGGGAGAGAGGGTGTTATTATTCATTTTATTGTGTTAATGGAGATTACAATAGCTCTACATATACAGAGATACATCAGCCTTAATTAGAAGAAATAGATTAAGACGAATCCCACAAACTATGCTCTGATACCATGAAGAAACCAGACATAACACATATTTATGTGGTTCGGTCGTAGCCTATGTCCACTGAGAAGGGAGAGAGGGTGTTATTATTCATTTTGTTGTGTTAATGGAGATTACAACAACTCTACATATACAGAGATACATTAGCCTTAATTAGAAGAAATAGATTAAGACGAATCCCACAAACTATGCACTCTCCATAAATAGCAATCTACAGATAGAAGCAAATCCCATAAATCTCTCTTCTCCAACATTCTATTTAGTTACTCTTGTAAGTTAGTACACTTTAATCATGTGTCAAACATTTTCCAAACATGCTTGCAATATATTATGCTTTGTTAAAATATAAATAACCAATGTCATTTCAAAGTATTGGTAATTTGATTTTAAGATTAAACCCATTAGAATATCAAATTATAAATATGAATATATAGTTAGCAAAGAAAAGAGGTAATTCAATCATTTAAATATCTTACAAATTAATCACATGGGGGTAAGAATATTATGTTAGTGGCAAATTTGTTATTTTACCCCTAGTGGCCACTAAACTAATATCTAGACCTAAATCCTTTTATCTTACATCAATAATAAAGGCAAAGAGTAACTAGAGGACAAATAACTTGTATCAAATGAGATTTTCTTGACAATGCATTTTATTATTACAAGACGATTATTTTATTCAAAATTACAATTTTCTTTTAGGTTTCACAATGATGATTAGAACAAAATATTGAAAGATTTAAATCTTCCTTGACTATAAAGACATGCTAGCATGACATTTAAAGAATTCAAAAGTGTTATAATAAATTTGTGTGAAATTTATATTGTGGTAATTTTTTGGTCTACTTTAAAAATATTCTAAAATTGCATTTTGACTTTCAATTATTTGATACGTGTTTTGTTATTCATCTCCAGCATGGGTAGAATGAAAATAAATTGCATTTTTCTTGAATATTACAATGTATTAGATATCATAATTTATCTTAGTGTCAGAATTTTCATTCAATGCTTGCCTATCCACATGTTGACTTAAGCCTACTCAGGCATGGCATTTATTGTGCAGGTTAAATATCTCCTGATATTTTTCCCTGCTGATATTTTCTTTATATTTTCTTGATATTTTGCTCCCTTTGGATATTTCTCCTTTATAAGGAGACCCCTTGATTGTCTTCATACACATATGAATATTATGCAGTCTATGTTGTGGTTGATTTAAATCTTTGTGGTTTGCTTGATTTTACATGGTATCAAAGCTGTACAAAATTTAAGTAGGCCACGAAGCTGCAAGTTTGAAGCTAAAGCCACAAATTTGCACAGATAAGGGAAACAACTTTGCTGATGGGATACGAGCCCAGGTCTCCTTGGTTCCTCAGCACGTAATCTCAGCGTGCTCAGGAGCTGAGATTATTCTAGGCTGCAAGACCATGGTATCAGGCTTGAGGCTGCGTTTTTTAACTTTGGTGGGCACACTTTGTTTCCTGGCTGGCGTGCTTTGTTGCCATAGCTTTTGTTTTGGTGGGCGCGCTTTCTTCCTCTCATGAATGGAGTTCCCTCTGTCCCTCCCAACTGTTTGTGGCATTTTGTAGCATCTGGAGGCTGTAATTTTTATTGTGGGCCAATTATCTGTGTCAAGGATCTTCACATCCGTCTAATGTAAAGTCCCTTTCCATTTACTGCGTTCAATAGTATGATTTGCTGCACCAAGAGGGCTTCCTTTTTTTTGCAAAGTGGTTTTTTGCTTGTCATTATCTGCAAGCAAAATCACTGGTGCATATCTTGATGGATCTGTGGAGGTAGCTTAGTGTATTTGAAGGCATGATTTGAAAGGAGGCGTGATTCTGTTTGACGGAGCCATAGCACTGTTTGCAGCTGCATTTTTAACTTTGAGGGCTATATTTCCTTGCTGGGCCATTTTTTCGACCACGTTGGCCCTTGTTCTCACTGCTACTGCTGAGGTGGAGGGCATTTGTAGCCATAGCCTTTGGGATCCACAATGGGTTGCTGCTACGCATTTGGGTCCTTTCTTTCTTCTCACGCAACACTCCTCGATGTGTTAATAACTCATCATTGCTAGTCGATCAAGGTGAAGCTGTTGTCAAATCAACCCAAATCTGCAAGGTGATCTTTTAGCTGGCATGATTTTTTGTGGAAGAGGCATGATTTATAAAAACCTTCCACCTCCTCTTTGACTCATTCTTCCTTTCAAGAAACCGTTTTATTTCATAAATGCTCCTTTGACTTGAGATTTTTATGTAAAATAGTTAAAGTTGCATTTATAATGCACTAACTATTATTTTTAACCATTAGCATTTATTGCTATTTAATAGTGGTTAGAAAAGATTGTCTGATTTATTATCAAATGCTTGTAAAGGGGGTCATATTTAATTTTTCAATCAATTTGTAAAAGGAGGGAAGTTATTTTTCCTTTGTTAACAATTTGTGAAAGAAAATTTAATTTCTTCTCATTGTATAAAGCACTCGTTCCATAAAGTGCCAAATTGGGGGAGAAGCAAATAATCAAAGGGGGGTATTGTGTGTGGCTCATTTTCACGCTTCCTCGAGAGGTGGTTTTGTGTTGTGTTTTATTTTCACTTCTGCACGTTTTCTATCTTTTCTTTTCCGCATTTCTACAAAACAAGTATCTTAGTCAAAGCAGTATGGAATCTAATGCTATTATAGTGCCCTTAACACCTTTCAATTATCATGATTGGAAGGTGAAAGTAATTCTTGTGCTTATGAACAAAGGTTTATATAGGGTAACTATGGGAACAAATAAAGAACCTAATGCAACTAAAGACAAATAATTTTTTTTTAATAAGTGTGATCAAGCATTTGGCTTTCTATGCTTAAATTTATCTCCTAACTTGTTGTTCCATGTTGAGAAATTGAAAACACCCAACCAAGTTTTGGAAGGTCTTGACAAACTTTGTGGGAAAATAGATGAACTTAGAAGCCATGAGTTGGAAAATCAACTCTTAGGTCTTAGTCCTAGGAATTTTTCAACTTTACGAGACTTTTTTTACTAAGTTTAAATCATTTAAATCACACTTAAAAGATTGTGGAATTGATAAGAAAGAGGATCAATTAATCCCTTTTGTATTTTCCAAGCTAGGTCCAGAATTTTTTGTGTTTGTATCAACTTTTTACTCTACTAAAAGGGCTCTTGGAGCCTCATGGTCAATGGCCACACTTGATAACTCCATTGCTAACCTCACAAGGGAGCAAGACAAGTTAATTCAAATGGGTACTTTGAAGTCTACGAAACCTTAGGTCCTCATTGCAGGGAATGAAACACCACAAACTTCAAAAGGGGAGAAGAAGAACACTAAAAAGGACAAGCAAGTTAAGAAAGAAAGCAAAATTGACAACTCCAAAAAGAAATATCAAGGTAGAAAGAGAGTTGCATGCACCTTTTGTAAAAATCTTGGACATGATGAACATCACTGCATGAAGAAAAAGATTGAAGTTCTACAAAAAATTCTCAAAAAGAATAATATAGGGCTACCTGAGTCTATCAAGGCATCTTCATCAAATCAACATAATACTAAGGACAAAGAGAAATAAAAGGTCAAAGCCTTAGTTGCTAAAGCATCTTTATCTCCATCATGGATTCTAGACTCTGGTGCTTCACACCATATGGGTTCTTCATAGGTTGTCTTTTTATCCTTAGAACCATCAAGTATGATGATACTCCAGCATTGGTAAAAGGGAGGGGGTCTATTGAAGTTAAAGGAGGAACATTTGCCAATGTTCTAAGTGTACCTTCACTCTCAACTAATCTCCTTTCAATGTCTCAAATAATTCATTTAGGGAACAACATGAGAGTACAATTCTCTCTAGAATCAATTGAGATAAGAGAATTACAAAGCAACAATTTGGTAGCAATAGGAGAGGCAAATCACCAATCCAGATTATATGCGTTCTCCAGTTTTTCCACAAATATTTCTCCAAAAGCACTACTAACTCATTCAGATGAAGTTAGCAAACTATGGCATGAGCGGTTTGGCCATCTTAACTACCGCTATCTTGAACAACTATGTCAATAGAATATGGTTAAGGGATTACCTAAGGTTAAATTTTCTAAAGGACTTTGTAAGGGTCGTGCACTTACCAAGCATCCAAAAGGAAAATTTGAAAAAGGTAAATAAAGGAGGGCAACACAAGTTTTAGAACTTATTCATAGTGATGTTTCAGGGGCTTTTCCCCATCCATCTTTTACAAAGGCTAGATATGCTCTCACCTTCATTGATGATTTCTCACGTTTTACATGGATCTACTTTCTTAGACAAAAATTAGAAGTGTTTGAGTCTTCAAGATTTCAAAGCTCTTGTCAAGAAACAATCAAGGAAAGTCATCAAGGATCTTCAAACAGGTAATGGGAGAGAATGTGTCAACAATAGTTTTGATACTTAGTTTTGTGCATTAGAGGGGATAGATCTACAGCGAACAATTCCTTATACCCCACAAGAAAATGGTGTCGCATAACATAAAAATAGATTTTTAAAAGGGATGGAAAATTGCATGATTCACTCAAAGGGCCTCACACCATCATATTGGGCAGAAGCTAACAATTGTGCATGTTACATACAAAATAGGGGTATGTGTAAGATCATGATGGGCCAAAAAGTGGTGATATGTAAGTGATATGATGGCCCACATGTTGACGAATTTTTTTTTACCCAAAATCAATGAAACAAAAAGGGTTTTTAAAGGAGATTCTCAGCTTTACACCAATATAAATTATACTTTACATTTAATTTAATAAATAATTATTATACATTTTCTATTTGAATTACAACTTAAGTCCTGATTGATATGTTGATTGAAAAACATCTATAGCTTTTAAATGGTATCAATTTTTTTGAATCTAAAACATGTGTCACATTCTATACTTCACATACTATAGGATTAAAAAAAAAAAAATTGAATTTCATTAATTTTTTACCAAGTTAAAGGTCATCGGACATACGAGTTTTTATATTTTTAAAAGTTTTAATACAAAATTCATAATTAATTATTTACTTGGAAAAAAATTACAAAAAATATGCATCACATCTAGACATGAGTCCTCTACTTATATCTAAAATATTATAAAAAAATATTATCATTTTATTGTGGTAAGGGTGGTCAGAAGACACCCACTTCTTATTTTTTCCCTAAAATTTAAGTACTACTACATTGAAATTTAAAATTTTCACCAAATAGATTTCTTTTTTTGTATAAAAATCCTAGCATTTTAGAAACTAAATTCAATTTCTTGCAAATTATATTCTTTTATATTTTTGAAATAATATAGATAACTTATTCAAAATTTTACGTCAAGTTACCTAACTCTGATTTTTTTGAATTTTTTGCCACTTAAATGCCTTATTTTTCCATGATGATCTTGCACATACCCATAGAGTTCCACATAAAACCTTAAAGGGTATCACTCCCTTTGAAGCTTGGAAATGATGGAAACCTATAGTTTATCATTTCAGAGTTTTTGGCTCTCATGTCATGGCACACATTCCAAAAGAGAAACACAAGGCTATGGATCCTCAATCCAAACCTTGCATATTTGTGGGATATCTAGATGGTATAAAAGGATATCACCTACTCCACCCTACCACACATGAGTTGTTTATTAAGAGAAGTGTTAAGTTTCAAGAAACATCTCCTGAAACTATACTTGATACTTCTCAACATATTTTGGACTCTTGAGATCCTAATTACAGTACTGATGATTCAGATCATTCTCAACAGAATCCTAGTGTAGTATCTTCTTTTTCCAGTTCTTACAGTGATGACGGTTCATCTTCATCTAGTTCTGGGATTGCATTAGAAGTTGATATTTTTGCACTAGATTCGCTCACATCTTACACTATGCATAGGATAGATACAGGGGTACAAGATTCAACATATGATAGACTGATTCTAGTAGATTTTTAGGGGGGGCCACATGCCTTCTTTGCTTTAGGTTCTAATCCACATGTACATTCAAAGAGGCATTAGGCATACTAGAGTGGGATATTGCTATGGATGAGGAATATGATTCCTTGATTAAAAATAACACTTGGGATTTGACTTCACTTCCTAAGGGAAGGAACATAGTTCGATGTAGGTGGATATATCAAACTAAATTTGTAGTAGATGGGTCAGTTGATAAGTACAAAGCACAATTGGTAGCCAATGTTTTTTCACAAGTTACAGGCATTGACTATACAGAAACATTTGCACCAGTTGCTAAGATGACTTCCATCAGACTCATACTTGCTATAGCCGCATCATATGGATGGAATGGACATCAGATGGATGTGAAGAGTGGTTTTCTTCATAGAGACCTTAAGGAGGAAATCTACATGGAACAACCACCAAGACTTTTTTCAGGATTCATCCTTAGTTTGTAGACTTAATAAATCTCTCTATGGCCTTAAACAAGCTCCTAGAGCTTAGTATGCCAAGATGGACTCCTACCTCCTATCTTCAGGTTTTTCTAGATGTCATTCTGATCCTAATGTGTATATCCTATCGAAGGATGATTCACTTTTGATACTAGTTCTATATGTTGATGATCTATTAATTACTGGGAGTACTTTATCTACCATTATAGCAGTGAATACTTCACTTTAGGATAGATTTGACATGACAGACTTGGGTTTATTGCACTACTTCCTTGGAATCAATATTTCACAATCAGCTTCAGGGATTACTCTTGCACAACCCAAGTATACACGATCTACTTGCATGGTTTCATATGACTACTTGCAAACCATCTATGACTCCCTTTCTTTCTAGAGTCAAGCTTGAGACTTCTTGTTGTACACCATTGGTTGATGCTACATTGTATCAACAACTTGTTGGTAGTCTTATATACTTGACTCATACCAACCCAGACATTGCCTATGTTGTAGGCATGGCTTCGACATTCATGCAGGAATCTCATGAGCTGCATTGGAAAGTAGATAAGAGGATTGTTCACTATCTTCATGGTACTCTTGGGTTTGGGATTCACTACAGAGTTGGTTCATCACTTGACTTGGTTGGTTATACAGATTCAAATTGGGCTAGTGATACTGAGCAATGTAAGTCCACTTCAGGTTATAACTTTTCACTTGGTTTAGGCCCTATCAGTTGGTCTAGCAAGAAGAAAAAATTTATTGCTATATCATCCACAGAAGCATAGTTCAAGGGCCCTTTTAACTCAACTATTGAGGCTATATGGCTTCAAGGCATTCTTTTTGAGTTTGGTACTCCTTTTAGGCAGCCTATTGTCATCTATTATGACAACCAAAGCACTATTTAGATATGCAAGAATCCAGTTCAACATCAATGAACTAAACACATAGAGATTCATATGCATTACATTTGAGAGTTGATTCATGGTCAAATAATCAACTTAGTATTTTTCCAGTCTTTAGAGCAGGTTGCTGACATCTTCACCAAACCCTTCACTGAGAACAAGTTCATTCATCTATGAGCTCTTCTTGGCGTGCAGTCTATATCAACATCATCATCATCCTTGGGGGGGCCTTTCTATTCTTCTCCACTTCTCTCTCTTTTTTGAGGATAGTTTTTTTCCCAGTGGGTTTTCTATCTTTGTTTTTTAAGAGAGATTAAAATTATACATGGGTACCTCACCAGGCTAGTAGCTGGGACCCATTTTATCCATGCCCACCTAAGTTATACTTAAGGGGGGGTGTCAGTGTTTTCATTCAATGCTTTCCTATCCACATGTTGGCTTAAGCCTACTTAGACATGGCATTTATTGTGCAGGTTAAATATCTCTTGATATTTTTCCCTGCTGATATTTTCCTGATATTTTGCTCCCTTTGAATATTTCTCCTTTATAAGGAGAACCCTTGATTGTCTTCATACATAGATCAATATTATGTAGTCTATGTTGTGCTTGATTTAAATCTTCGTGGTTTGATTGATTTTACACTTAGAAATTCCATAGTTGCAACTGAAGTAGTATAATAAGATAATAAGAATAAAGGATGTAGAGTTCTACACGATATGAGGAATAGAAGTCATGGAACACCCACAAATCTTTCATTTTAGCATTACAATCATTGTTCGACCAATATTTTGATTAGTTTCCATAGATTTTAAAGTTACATCTAATTTCCTTAAATACCCAAGGAAATTGCCTTTGACATAAAGTTAGTGAATTAATATTATACTTGTTTATTTGAAACCAACATCTAGATTTGTTTTAGCATAAGTTATGTTGTGAACCATAATCCACAAGTTCCAAGATTATTTCACATCCTATAAAACATAATTGAGTCATCATATTTTCCTAAGGTTGGGATATGAAAAAGATCTTGTACTATACCGAACAAGAGAGGAATTTACAAAATTTAATAAAAAGCTAATTCTTATTTGAAAAAAAATTGTTACCTTAATATTAGATGTAGTGAATATTATTCCATACCATGAATGGATTTACAAAGCCATAGTCATTCAATAAGAACTTGTCTTTTTAAACATGAGTGTAATGTTGATCTAATGTATACATTGTACAAGCGAGGTGTAGTGGGAATGTAGTAGGCCCATAACACAAGTTCTAAAATTACTTTTTTTAAATTGATAAAGTATGAATCTATCATAATATATTGGTTAAAATAATACAATATATTGTACAAGATAAGGAACTAAAACTTTTCTCTTAGCCTTCGACATGGGGACATGTCAATTTTTTTTAAGGGGAGAAACCATATCCATATTTTAAAAAATACTCATTGATCTTTCATTTTGTGAACATGGTTATTCATAGGTATGACATATATGTATCCTAGATTGATAGAATATATTAATATTTTCATTTGATGATGTCCATTTGAAGAATATATAGTTGTAACACTATTACAATATGTAGTGATGGTCTTGACTTGTCTTTAGAAGTTAGAATTCAATCATAGATATCACAAGCCTAAACACATTTTAGTTAATGGTGTTATAGGAAAATTAAAAAATATTGGACTACCTTTGTGAATAAAAATGGGAATCCAAACAAAAGGATTCTATATGGTTTCTTGGGATCACTACCATAGAGATTTCTTGTGATGAACCTCAATGGAAAAAATTGTTGAATATTTTTTTTTTGCTTTTTTTGTAATACAAAAAAAGTGTCTAACCATCATTTGGAGGTCCCAATGGCCTTGTTGAGTCTCATATAATAAGACATGAGCCTATAAATCATCACTTTTTTATTCAAATTATCATTTTAACTAGACCAATTCTCGCTCTTATATTAAGATCAAGGAAATTATATCAGACCTAACATTTCTGTATGAAGTATGGAATGCATGTTAATAGTTTACTATGGACATAGAAATTGTACTCCTTTGGAGATAGTACAATCCATGGTCTAATTTAGTCCTATTTTAGAAACCCTTCCATCAATCACCACTTAAAAACTACATTTATAGGCCCCTAATGGTCATTATTTTTGACTTTAAGGCCTATTCCACTCACAAATCATACAAATCCCAACAAGAAATATTCAAATCATTAAAATTCCATAAAACTCACCTCAAAAACCCTTGGCGGGACTAAGTCACCCAGGGTGGTGACTTAGTCCCTTTTGAGGAATTTTTCACTTTTGAGTGGGAAAATCACCAACTGAATTCAAATTCCTAATGGATGTCGGCCTGTGAAGTTAAAATAATGAAGAATTAGGTGTTGATACCTATAAATATATTTTTTTAGGTCATTTTTCGCAACATTAAGTTATTTTCAATAAGCAAATTCAAGAGTCAAGAGTCAAATATCTTTCACAAGAAGATTCATTAGTCTATCTACAACAGAGTTGAAGCATTAGTGCATCAAGTTAGTGTTTTTGCAGGTCTTCAAGCTCACTTTTTGTCCAATATCTTATATTACAAAGGGTTTATTGTGGATTCCTATGGAGAATCATGGAAAAATATAGGTTGAGGAGATGCAACTAGCCATCAAATCAATCCTAGACTTGTTTTCAAAGTGATTCCATCTTCCATTTTCTCTCTATCTTCAACGTAAGCAAGGTTTGCATGTTATTAAGATTCATTTATAATGTGATTTAGTGTCTCTTATAATGAGTCTTGCATTGTTCTAAATCTATTTATGCATCTTATTCTTGCATAATAGAATAGGGTTGCATCTCATTTTTAGAATTCCTAGTCTTAGACAAACTTAGGGCTAGGATTTTATGCAGATTTTATCTCTTTCCAGCCTTCAAATACCAACTAAGGGTTTGAACAAGGAAAACCCCCCATTATAAATCAATTTATACTCTATTTTGTAGGTATTTTCAGAGATTCAAATCTGGGTTTTTGTAAAAAAAAAAGAGTGCAAACTATGTACTTCTATTTCCACTTTCAGATTTGTAGAAAATCCAAAGTGGACTAAGTCGCCAATAGTGGCGACTTAGTCTCAATGCACTCGTTTTTTAGAGATTTTTGCAGTTCTGGATACCTATTTGACAGAAACAGGTTTCTGAGCAGTTTTGTAGATTTAGGACTAAGTCACCCAGCTTGGCGTAAGTGTCCTAGTTGGTTAGAAAATCAAATTTTCTAGAATTTATGAGAAATCTGCAATCTTCATTTCAACTTTCATCAGTTTCTAGGTGCACAATTTTTTTTAGCATCCTTTTCTTGTTCTTTACTGCATTTAATAGGTCTATCATTCTACATATCACATTGTGTTTTCAAAACATTTACATTTCTTAGGTTTTGCATTAATAAGTCTCTTCTTTTATTAGTTTATTGCATTTAGACATCATATCTAGGCATACTTCATCCATCCTTGCATTGATTTTGAGTGTATACATTGCCCATTTTGGCCCATCTTTCTCATTTAAGGTGAAAAACCCTAGAAGTGTGAGAAAGTCCATTGGGTGCCAAAATCTTTGTATACATGTACTATCATTGTTTAGATACATAGAATGATTAACATATTTTATTCTATTATACTTTGTTATTGGACTTGATTGACCTAATAATGTTGTATATATGTTGAAAGATATGAACTCTTTATAAAGCATATTTTTACTTGTTTTACATTCAATTATACTTGACATATAGGAAAGAGGATACTCATATAGTCTGGAATGCATGATTATCATCTTTGAATATATTTTGAGTATATAGGTTATATATAATTTCAACAATGAACGACTATATAATATGGGATATGCATATCATTTTTTAGGTAAATGTTATGCCAACACATGATAAGAATTTTTTAAATCTAACGTTGAGGTTACATGTGAGTAATTGAGACATTTATATTAAAGAAAATGGGTTACATTAGAAAAAATTTATAAAGTTAAAAATATATGATTAAACGTATAAAATAGAATTAGTTTCCTCCATTTTTTAATTCCATATATGTATGTATGTATAGTTTTTTCATATTTTTGATTGAAAAAATGACTCTCTTGAAAGTATTCATCAATTTAAATTAAAAAGAGACAAATATATAAATTAAAAGAAGAAAATGATGTAGATGGAGTAAAAATTATATATGAAGAATAAGAATATTTAATATCATTTTCCTTAATAATTGATTATATATTTCTTAAGTTATGATGTAGATGCATCTCATGCTACTGAGGACGGTAGCTAATTTAAAAGGGGATAAATTTTATGTGGCTTTTTCCCTAAAGAAGAAAGAGTTATGAAATAACCCTTGAGAATCAAAAGGGAGATTAAAAACTGAAAGGATATTATAATCCTTGGGTTAAAAGATATATTAATAAAGAATATGTATAAACACTATATAAAAAGAGGAAGAATAATTATTTATTTAAATAATTATTAATGGAAACCTTTGTGAAAGGGTGTGATGGTTTTGAAACCACCCCTTAAAGCTTGTATAAAGAATTTGTATGAGACTTGTAAAAGGAGGGGGAAAATTCAATAAGAGAAGAGAAAAAGGAAAAGAGAATTTGAGAAGGCACACAAGAGTGGAGGTTTGGTTCATGGATTGCATTTAAAGATTTGGAAAAGGGGAACATAGTGTGTGCCCCAACTTGAGCCACATCATACACCCGAGAGTTTCTTGACCAAGGTTGTATTTATTTCATGAAGGTAGGTTGGGTTTTGTGTAAGAATTGACTTCCCTTAGGGGTGTTTATGCCGAGGAAAGCCTAAGCTTGCAACCCTTCCTTTGCATGTCAAATAGCAACATCTTTGTTATTTATAGATAAGTATTAAAATTGTTTGAGCAAATAATATTTACTTGCTTAAGTTTACTTAGGCTTAGATTATTTTTTTGTTTTCATTTAGTTACTCCCAGGTAGTTTTTCCCATGTTGGGAAGTTTCTCACACGTCTATACATTTTCATGCCTTTATAAGGTTGTACATTGTGTAATATTAGCATCTCATTCTCAATGCATTCTTCTTCGATGAAATATTTTTCTCTCATTCTTGTGAAGCTTTGATTCTGCAATTGGTCATCTTGGGTGTGTTGTTCTCTTATGGTATCAAAGCAACCCCACTACAACTCCTTCCTGAGAGTCTTTGTTAGAGATTTTGAGATTGGATGGAGATCTATTTATTTCAGCATTTGAAAATTTTAAATTTTCAAAGATTGCCTCATTCATTTCTTGATTATTTCATTTCATCTGGAGGCTATGTGATTTGGAGGAAGAGGTAGTCACTTTTTGCCAAGCCATTCTATTTTTCAGAAAGAGATGCATTTGATTGTGCTACGTGTTCCTTAAAAAAAAATCCTCCTTATTGTGCTAGGCGTTGTGAGGGGTATTTTTTTTGCTATGAATTATTTCTCTATTTGGTTGGGCAAAATTTACCTCTGGAGGCACAAATTTTCTATTTGAATAGGATGCATGGGATCTTGAGGAGATTGTTGGCACATTTCAAGGCAAGAAGAATTTTTTTTTGAGCCGATTTGTTTCTTGTCTAAGGTTGTGTCCTTTTTGAAGGTAGGGAAGCTCAATTGCTTGCTTGTAGCCCAAGCTTGTCTTTAGGGCCACAATTTGTAAATTATAAGGCCATGATTTGTTCACTATTTCGTAGGTCGTACATTCTAAAATTGAAGGAGCGATATTTCTTGAGATATGTGTTTGAGGTCGCAGAGAGGTGTTTGGCATCTACAATAGTAAACACCATTTGAATCTATTGTTATGAAGAGAAGTGTCTGATTCTCATATCAAACCTTTTTTTCAAACTTTATAATTCTAAATTTTGCAAATAAATATTTAGGGTTTATGTGGTGTGGGCCTGTGTGAAGTTATTTTGAGGGAATTTAGTCCCACATTGGCAGAGTGGGAGGTTTTTTTAGTATTTATATACCAATGCACTTGCAAATAGTATTGTGAGCAAAGGCTCACGTGGAGTCATTGTGGAAGCTCGCATGCTCCATTTGTTGTTTTGTGGACCTCTTTGTGCCTTGTAGAGTCTCTATCTCGTGTCCTCTAATTGGAATGCAATATAAGGTGCTTAATTTTTGGCTCAATTTTTTTCCAAAAATTAGTTTTTTCTTGGAGATATTCTTTTTTTTGCAAAGTGGTGAAAAATATTTTTTAGAGGTTGCCTTATTGGAGATTTTTTTGAGTTTTCTAATGCAATTTTATCATGGATCGCCCACCAACCATTGAATTATTAATACCCCACAATTACCACACTTGGAAAATGAAAATGCATAGATTGCTTCAGTCCCATGGTTTGTGGTACACTCTAAATGCTACCCAACCCATGCTCACCAAAGAATATGAAATATTTTCCCATCAAAATAAATGTGACCAAGCTATGGGGTTGATGAAGTTAAATGTTTCAAATAGTCTTCTTTTCCATGTTGATGAGTTGGGTACACCTAGAGAAATATGGAGTAAGTTAAAAAATCTATTGGGTCAGGTTAGTGAGATCCATGCATTGCAATTGGAGGCTGAGTTAAACTCTCTTGTCCCTGAAGCATTTCCTACTATTGATGACTTCCTAGTAAAATTCAAATCAATAAGGTCACAACTACCAGGATGTGGAAAAACCAAAACTGATAAGGAGTCTATCTTCTTTATATTGTCAAAATTAAGAGGTACTTTTGTTGTGTTTTCCTCTACCTTTTGGGTATGTGCAGGATCATCATGGAAAAAATAGGCCCTTAAGTGGTGAAAAATTCAGAAAAATCAAAGTTAGGCAACTTGATGGAAAATTTTGAATAAGTTACTTATATTATTTCAAAAATATGTAAGAATAGAATCTGTAGCAAATTGAATGTAGTTTCTAAACTACCAGGTTTATTTAAAATATATATGTATATGGGTATGTGCAGGATCATGATGGGCCAAAAAGTGGTGATATGATGGGTATTTTTAAGGTATGTGGCTGACGACTTTTTTTTTACCCAAAATTGTTGAAACGAAAAGGGTTTTTAAAGGAGATTCTCATCTTTCCACCAATATAAATTATGTAATACTTTGAATTTAATAAATAATTATTATCCATTTTCTATTTGAATTATGACTAAAGCCCAGATTGATAGGTTGATTGAAAAACATCTATAGCTTTCGAACAATATCACATTTTTTGAAGCTGAAACATGTGTCACATTCTATGCTTTGCATACTATAGGATTTAAAAAAGAAAAAATAAATTTCATGAAGTTTTGACAATGTTAAGGTGGTTAGACATGATTTTTTATATTTTTTAAAATTTGTAATAAAAAATTCATAATTAATTATTTACTTGGAAAAAAATATGCATCACATCCAAACATAAGTCCTCTACTTATATCAAAAATCCTATAAAAAAATATTATCATTTTATTGTGGTTAGGGTGGTCAGACAGACACCTACTTATTTTTTCCCCTAAAATTTAAGTACTACTACATTGAAATTTCAAATTTTCACCAAATAGAATTTTTATTTTTTTAAATAAACCTAGTATTTTAGAAACTACATTCAATTTTCTACAGATTTTGTTCTTACACATTTTTGAAATATTATATATAACTTATTCAAAATTTTATGTCAAATTTCCTAACTCTAATTTTTTTGAATTTTTCGCCACTTAAGGACCTATTTTTTCCATGATGATCCTACACATACCCATATATTTGGTGAAAATTTGAAATTTTGATGTAATAGTACTTAAATTTCAAAGAAAAAATAAGGTGTCTGTCTGACCACCGTAACCTGAATAAAATTATAATATTTTAGATATAAGTAGAAGACTCATGTCCCGATTTGATGCATATTTTTTTGTAATTTTTCCAAGTAAATAACTTATTTTGATTTTTATTACAAATTTTAAAAAAAATATAAAAAAATCATATGTCTAACCACTTTAACTTGGTCAAAACTTCATTAAATTCTTTGGTATGTGCGGTCATCATGGAAAAACCGGCCCTTAAGTGGCAAAAATTCAAAAAAATTAGTGTTAGAAAACTTGATGTAAAAATTTGAATAAGTTATCTATATTATTTCAAAAATATGTAAGAATAGAATCTGTAGAAAATTGAATTTAGTTTCTAAACTACTAGGTTTATTTAAAAATAAATAAAATCTATTTGGTGAAAATTTGAAATTTCAATGTAGTAGTACTTAAATTTCAAAAAAATAAGAAGTAGGTGTCTGCTTGACAACCCTAACCATAATAAAATGATAATATTTTTTATAATATTTTATATATAGAGGACTCGTTTCCAGATGTGATGCATATTTTTTGTAATTTTTTCCAAGTAAATAATTAATTATGAATTTTTATTACAACTTTTAAAAAATATAAAAACTCGTATGTCCGACCACCTTAACTTGTTCAAAACTTCATGAAATTTAATTTTTCTTTTTTAATCCTATAGTATGTGAAGCATAGAATGTGATGCATGTTTTAGATTCAAAAAATATGATACCGTTTGAAAGGTATAGATGTTTTTCAATCAGCCTATTGATCAGGACTTTAGTCGTAATTCTAATAGAAAAAGAATAATAATTATTTATTAAATTCAAATTAAAGAATAATTTCTATTAGTGGAAAGTTGAGAATCTCCTCTAAAAACCCTTTTCTTTTTATCAATTTTGTGTTAAAAAAAGTCATTAGCCACATACCCTACAAATACCCATAATATTGCCACTTTTTGGCCCATCATGATCCTGCACATACCCTATTTTTTAAAAATCTTATAGTATGTGAAGCATAGAATGTGACACATATTTCAGATTCAAAATATGTGATACCGTTTGAAAGCTATACATGCTTTTCAATCAGCCTATCAATCAAGACTTTAGTCATAATTCAAATAGAAAATAAATAATAATAATTTATTAAATTTAAAGTAAAGCATACTTTATGTTGGTGGAAAGTTGAGAAACTCCTTTGAAAAACTTTTTCGTTTCATCAATTTTGGGTAAAGGGTATGTGCACGATCATGATGGGTCAAAAAGTGGCGATATGATGGGTATGTGGCTTATGACTTTTTTTAACCCAAAATTGATGAAACGAAAAGGGTTTTTAAAGGAGATTATTAGCTTTGCACCAATATAAACTAGTAGTTCTGTGTAGAAACACACAATGATGAGCTGATAGGAAAAGATGTACAAGAGAGGGAGGGGAGATGCGGGAAATGAGGCTAGCAAGCTTCAGAATTTATTGTGCCAGATGCAGAGAAGAGGAACAATGTAGGATGCAACAAGATAGAGAACAATAGTCAATAATACCTAATGTAACAAAACATGGAATGAATTGTATAAATTATTTTATTCTATTGCAATCATAACTAGAAAATGAAAGCCATAAATAAAAAAAATGAAAGTGATAAATCAAACAAGATTTTTTTCAACAACCACTTGGATGTAGAAAGCCACAATACGGGCCAAGCTATACAATAATAATTTACAAAAAATCCATAATCTGGACAATTTAATTCTTACATATATATACTGATATTAAAATGTACCCAATATAGCGTAAGGAAGATAACAATAATTAATAATACGTAATGTAAGTAAACATAGAATGAACAACATGTATTATTTTATTCTGTTGCAACCATAAACATAAAATGAAACCCATAAAATAAAGCCTTTTCAACAATACCTTTTTGCAGAATAAAACAATATAGCTTAAGCAATAGAACTGTAATCAACAATGCCAAAATGGAGGTAACACATAGCATATACAAGATAGATAAATTGAAATAATGTAGTGTGCACAAGAGAAACCTAGGCAAAATAAATGAATGTAGGCTAAGATAGAGAGCAATAATCAGTAAATTTTCTGATCTTTTGTCAATAGTATGGCTTTGAAAATTGAAAGGAGATAGGATTTTGAAGTGGACCCCATTGAAAGCAATGTCCAATGGAGCCTAAGAGAAAGTGAATTAACATTAATAATTTTATTCCATGAAAACCATAGCCTAAAACATATGAATTCTATTTGAATTTTACCTCAGATATATACAAATGTATTCATAAAATATATAAAATATAACACAACAAAATGAGTTGTAGTTTCCAGCCTTCCATATTGGGCCACAGAGCCTCGTGAACTATCACCAAACCAGTGAGCAAGAATATACGGTCTTGACAACTCTGATCAATGCTGGTATGAATTTTGATTATCACAATCAACATTGAGTATAGTGGCATCTAGTTGCCATATGACCATTGCAACTAATTTTTCAATTAGTTCATCAAAATCACCATTATAGCTAGAGTATGGTTTGGTAAAATAACAAAAAAATGTGAAGCTTAGTGTAGTGAATATATGAATTGGAGATAAAATATTTAAATTAGTAGATTTAAAGACCTCTATAATGTATACTAAAAAATATACAATACACATGTAATGCAAGGTATGAAATAAGTAAAATTTAAACATACTTATGCATGCGCTATATTCTAGCGGGCAGGGAAGAAAACAAGGGGTGGTGTGTACCCTACCACTTTGATCAATGATAGAAGGAATGTTTTGGCTACTAATGAGTATAAATAAAATCATTGGAATCAACATTATGGCTTGAGTATGATCTTGAAGAATAAGAGCAAATTGCATATATTAGTGTAATGCTCATCTCTAATTGATACACAACATGTAAACCAAGAGAAGTGAAAGTTGATTAGTTTATAACATACAATTTGCTATGAAGTTGTAATGTGAGGAATGAAGTAAACAAAACTTAGACATACCTGGTGTATGTCGCATAATGCAATGTCAACATAAGAAAGCAACACCCGATGTCCACCCTACCATATTGGGTCATGGAGTGTCATGCACTCTCACCAAACCCCCAAGTAGGGAAAAATAAATTACCCACCATTGGCATCAATGGTGAAAGCAATGTCTAGGTTGTTGCTTACTTAATGGAAGTTCTAAATTGAAATAACATAGCATGCACAAGAGAACCCTATGCAAAATAAATGAGTTCAGGCTAAGATAGATAACAATAATCGGTAATTTTTTTGATCTTTTGTGAACATTATGGCTTTGAAAATTGAAAGGAAACAACCTTTTGAAGAGAACCCCATCGAAAGCAACATCCAATGGACCTTAAGAGAAAGTGTATCAAGATTAACTATTTTATTCCATGACAACCATAGCCTCAAACATATGAATTCTATTTGAATCTTATGTTAGAAATATACAGATGTGTACATAAAATATTTAAAATAAAACACAAAAAAATGAGTCTAGTGTGGTGAACATCTGTATTTGAGATAGAATATGTAAATCAATAGATTTAAAGAGCTCTATAATGTATACTACAAAATATACAATACACATGTAATGCAAGGTACAAAATAAGTAAAATTTCAGCATACTTGTGCATGCAGTACATTCCAGTAGGCAGGGAAGTAAACGAGGAGTGGTGTGCACCCTACCACTTTGATCAATGATAGAAGGAATGTTTTGGCTACTAATGAGCATAAATAAAATCATTGGAATCCACATTATGGCTTAGGTATGATCTAGAAGAATAAGAGAAAAGTGCAAATATTAGTGTAGTAGTCATCTCTAATTGATACACATGTAAGCCAAGAGATGTGAAAGTTGATTATTTTATAGCATACAATTTGCTATGAATTTGTAATGTGAGGAATGAAGTAAACAAAAATTAGAAATACCTAGTGTATGTCGCATAATTCACTATCAACATAAGAAAGCAACACCAGATGTCCACCCTACCATATTGGGTCATGGAGCATCATGCGCTCTCACCAAACCCCCAAGCAAGGAAAACTAAATTGCCCACCATTGGCATCAATGGTGAAAGCAATGTCTAGGTCGCTGCTTACTTAATGCAAGTTCTAAAGGCATCAAAAGGTGCACATATGATCATTGTTTGGGTTGAGTATGGTTGCAAACATGAAAGAATAAATCAAAATTTAGTACACTAAACACATACCATTGGTAGATGATAAATCAATCAAAAAATATAAAGACTTATAGAATTCATAACAAATTTTATGCAATTAAGGTGGAGTAGAAAAGTGCAAATAAATAAAATGTAGGCATACCTTGTGTATGGAATGAAATGGAAGATTGAGAGAGTAAGGGAGGCTTGCTTTGTACCCTTCCACATTATGGCATCAAGCATCATGGATTCTCACCAAACCTCTAAGAAGAGTATTTTTTTCTCCACGAATTTAAACTATATGTCAATACATAGATTTGAAATCTAAAATGTTGTCAACAAAATATCATTTGAAACAAGGGCAATTAGAAGTTTAGTACAATAAACATGTATCATCACTACAAACTATTTAGATAAGGAAGTATAAATAACTGTATAATTTGTAAAGAATAATATCTAATATATGTGGAATAAAATACATGTTATAAATAGGATGCAGGTATACCTTTTGCAAAGGGCAGCAAATAGTATGTGGAAAATTGAATATAACTGTCTTCTAGAACCTAGAAATTTTATTAACCTGAAATCACTATTATATTTTTAAAGAAATATATAGAGTTGCAACATTTGTCAAAAAGAAATTTGAATGTAATTACAAAAGAATAGATGGAAAGAATGAGATAAAGCCTTATCTTGTATACAAATAGAATACATTTTCAACTAGAACAACATGGGACACTTGTGAGCATAAAGGTATTAACAATTATAAACATCTGTAGTAATAGCTGGAAATGTTCCAAATCTAAATTTGTTAGAATCTAAAATTGTTAGAAAGAAATAATTCAAGTGTGATAGCTATGGAGGCAAGACTATTTTGGTAAAGCACAGGAAGACATTGATACCAAGGTGAAATTTAGGTAATGGATGTTTCTTGCTGGCAAGAAGGGGAAACGAAAATCAATAGTTGAATAGCAACTTCTCGTACTGATGTCTGTATAACTAAAACTTTCAAAATGCTGGGTAAACTGAATAGAAGTGGGAATGAAGGGTACTGTGAAAGAATTGAGACAAAGAGGAAATGGAGAAGTGGCGTCTAGGTACCGTGGAAAACAAAAATATTTCATGATGGTGGTAGTGTAGACAATTGTTGGAGACATTCCTCTTCTTTGATTCAAAGTGCATTGTATTTGTTGGAATGCAACCTAGAATACCTGTCAAAAGAGAAAGGTGGATCTATGTGTATTCCTTCTAGTGATTTAACATGAGAGAGAGTTGTGAAGTTTAGTCCTTTCCTTTCTTTAGTTCCAATATCTATTGTAGTTTTCTCTAGTGTTAAGCCTTAAGATTTATGGATTGCGATAGCCCAGGCCATTGTCAATGGGAGTTGTCTTCGGTTGCCTTGTGTGATTGGGATAATAGGGATGAATCTTGTATTCTCCTAATCCATTGTTGGACCAATGTAGTTATGGAAGTCAACAACAACATATTCATGAATTTGAGGTGGTTTAGCACCCCTGGCATATACAATAGCCTTCACTAAACCCAACAATCCATTGACCAGGTTAGCTGCCACCAAAGATTTGTTGTCAACATTACTTGTTGACCAATTGCAATCAAGATTTCAACATGAAGTTGTTCATCATCGGCATAATCAATTGCATTTTTTTTGGAACATTCAACAACACTAATTACAATTGGAACATTTAATTACTGTAGCATTTTCCTATTGTGTAAAGCAACAAAGCTGTTAGTTCAGAATACGTGGATAGCTTGATCAAAGTCTTGGTTATTCTTAGATGCAAGCATGGATTTTTTTTATTCACAGGAAGTTTCCAATCAACAAGGGATGCCTGGTAGTTTCTAATATTCATAAGGAGCATACGAAACTATTGTTGTGATTCAGATTGCCCATGCTGGCGAAAGATAGTGTCAAGCGTAACAACAGTATTAAAAGTGTGTCAAAGTGCCAATGCTATGGACCGAGAACTATACATAGGCCTGTCCATAATAGGGGGAAGTTGTTCCAAGTCACCCACAAGTATAATAGAAACACCACCAAATGGCTACAAATGTCTTGAAGGGAATGCTTACCACAATCGGCTATCTATTTTTAGAAGCAACTTGGAACCCAAGAAACTTATTTCATCAATATTTATGTGCTTAATATGTTTGAAGTCTTCTTGAAATATGGTCAAAGGTTGTCCTTTCAATGGATTCATATCTTTTATTGGTATGCAAAGAGCAGTATGCACTGTGGAGGCACGAACATTGTAAGCAACAACACCTATTGGTGCCAAAACAAGCAAAGGGTTCATTTTTTGACTCAACGATCGATTTAGTGCTCTTAGTATCTTGTCAATCAAGAATGATTTACCTATTCCAATGGCTCCTTGAATGATCATACGAAGTGGAGGTGATGAGGGCAGGCCAAGGTGGTGTTGTTCAATGATTCTCAAAGCAAGCTCCTATCTAGGAGATAGTCGATGAAAAAGGGTTGGCATTGCAAAGGATGAAAGGGTGTCTTCATTTGTATGAAATTTACTTGTTGAAACAAATTGTTCAACAATGTTGTGAAGATTCTCTGGAACATTGTGGCTATCCCACATATGGTGCAAGTCAAAGTTTTGGTGACCCAAGAACTGTAGCTAGTCAAAACAAACATTGTTTGTGGCACCAAGTTGAGAGAGAAACTCCCATTCATATTGATCTATATGTGGTGGATACTGTGCATTATCAATGTCGCTATCACTACCCTCCTCATCAGCAAGGTGATCACTAAGTCTATTCACATGCCTAGCAACATAGCCAATAACATGAAGTAGCCTCCAATTTTGTGTTATGCTTTCTCTTGTAAGCCCTATGTCAGCCTCCACATTTAATAAAGGTTTGTATAGCAATAATTATTACCAAAAAAATGTTTCATAGGAATCACTTTGTTCTGGGGGCATTGGTGCAAGAGCACCTCAGTAACACTAGGCATTTAGGAAGTCTAGAATGAATTTTTGTTTTGATGTGTTACTTTGAAGGTCATGTTGACCATTTAGATAGAATTAGAGGTTCAAGAATATTTCTTACTCAATAGAGATCAGTAGGTTAAGGAGTGGAAAGGGAGGATGAGTTTAAAAAAAACTCATTTTACTTAGATTACTAGAAAATTGGCAAAAGATGCAAAAATGATACATTTTTGCAACTTTTCCACATGATAACTTACATGTCTGACCAAGGGAGCATAAATTATTGAGAAACCCTATATAAGATGTGCCTCGACCTGGGAGAAAGGTTGGAAGCATTGGTATTGTGGTGAAATTTTTCTGAATTGAAAGAAAAATAGTGTTTTTGTGTGTTATTTCTGATTTTTACTTCAAAGTAGATCTTTCATGGATTGAAATTGTTACTGTGTTTTGTGTAGGATGTAGTTTACTGATCTCTTAAGCTTTGGGTGCCATCTATTGTTTTTCTGGATTCGATTTCAATCATTGTTTATAAATAGTTTGCTCTCACCCTGTTGCTGGTCTGAACCAGACAGTTTTGAGAAAATGGAGATTTAGTTCACTTTCCCACTATACAAATTGTACGACCCTTTGGGAATAGTGACTAGACTCCATGTGTGTAAATATGGTAGGATTTAGGGTTTGTATGAGCACAAGAGCTATTGGAAAAGTCTTGCCCTAGGCGAGCTAGGAAGGTGCCCGACTAGGAAGACTTGAGTGCAGAGCACAAAACTTGCAGGGGTGGCTGGTTTTTGTTGAATTTCCTTTTTGAGAAGGTAGATGTGAGTCTTTCCAAGACTTGGTATTCAAGAGGAAACTCCATCAATCCATCTAGTGTGAGAAACACTTTAGAGATTGAAAGCAGCCAGAAAAGGCTTAAAAACCCTCATTTTTGCCCAATTTCAAGTTGAGGCCTTGTACGGCAGATGAAGACTCGAGACCTCAAAAATATTTGAGAGGTGTTCTTATGAACAAAGAACCTCAAAGAAAGAATGGGGTATTCTTAGGAAAATTTAGAGTAATAACCAGTTTTCTCAGAGAAAGAGATCTAATTGGGGCTCCTAGGGCTAGTAGCCTTCTTAAGACATAGGAGAGGGTTTGGTGGAAGCGATGGCAAGATGGAGCTAGGAGGATCTTACAGAGCCATGATATGATGGACAAAACCTGTTAGAAACCTCTCCACACCCCTGCAAAGCTGAATTCATGGTTTGGAGTAGAATAGCCTTTAGGGTGGATTAAGGGCTAAGGAAGAGTTGGAGACATTGCACCAAGATTGTTTTGGTAGGCTGAATTGTGATGGTAGTGGGGTTGGCCAGGAGAACCAGGGGTACCTAAACCTGAGAAGGGTCCTATAGGTTAAGGTGGTGAAGAAAAACACCAAGGAGGTCTTGCAAGCAAGACCTAGAGGAGGAATCTGTGATTGATTCCTCCAAACCCCTCCCTATCAGAGTGGTATCAGAGCAAGTTAAATATTTGGGATTGACTATTGTATGTTTGAGATTGAGTCTAGTGGTTCTACCATCATGGTTACAAATGAAAAATTTTCCAAGAAGGTCAAAGAATAGGAGGAAGACAATAGGCTATTGACAGAAAGAATAGCCCAACTTGAGCAAACAATGAGGAACATGCAGTTGGAAGGAAGGGTACCAAAGGAAGAAGAGGTTATAGAGGAAGGCAAGACCCCTGAACCTGGCCTTGTTTTGAAAGAAGAGCCTTTCTTGAAAGAATTGAAGGCTTTGTGTGGAAAAGCACTTGAAGGCATACCACTGTTTAGTGGAAAAATGGAAGCTGATTTAGTTATGGATTGGATAGAGGGAATGAAAAACCATTTTGAGTGTGATGGGGTCATAGAAGCACAAAAGGTAAAGGTGGAAAAATCAAGATTAAGAGGTTCTGCCTTGACATGGTGGAAGCTCATTCAGACAGAGAGGGAAAAGGAAGGCAAGTAGCCTATCTCTACTTGGAAGGGAATGGTTGCCAAAGTAAGAGAAGCATACATGCCAGATGATTATGAGATTCAGTTGCACAAGAAAAGGCAAAGCTTGAGGCAAAGAGACCAAGATGTGAACTCTTATACTGAGGAGTTTCAAAAAATTTGTATGAGGTCTAATGTTGCAGAGGATGAAAGTCTCAAGGTGGCTAGGTATCTTAACGACTTGAAGTGGAACATTCAAGAGGAGATGAATCTTCTAAGTCCCAAGACAGTGCACCAATGCTATCAATTAGCTATAAATATTGAAGAGAGGAGTAAGAGGAAACAAAAGGGTAAAAGCACAAACCTGTGTCACACTTTATAAAGGAATCAGCCAACAACAAAAAAAATTATGAACTTCGACCACATAAAAGTGGTCTTTATGTTTTGAATTTCAAAATGGTGTACACTAATGAAATGTAGAAATTTTGATGAAGTTTATTGTTGTAGTTTTTAAAATTTAAAAAAAAAATATTTTCATTATGTTTTTATCAATTTAAGGACAAATTTTGGAATGCTCAAAATTTCAGAAAAGAGTGACTTCACGGGCCATCAAGAAACAAATTGAAAAAAACTTCATTTCTCCCTAATTTTTTTTTCTCCAAATAGGTAACTTCAATATCTTGTGCATGGAAAAAAAAAATCAAATTTTGATGTATATTTTTCTTGTAATAACGTTTTAAAGTCAAACATGTCATAATTTGATAGTTTTCACGGGTCGTCAACTATTTTCAAAATTTTAAATCATTTTCAAAAAAAATATATACCCTTTTGAAGAAGACTCTCTCCTCTTGTGCCCCATATAAGATTTAATTTTTTTTAATAAGTTTTACTATCTTGTTTTTAATTTGTAATCAACTTCTTTTTTCATTTTGAAAACATACTTGCATTATTTTAAAAATAAAATATATTAAAACTAATAAAAATATTAAAAAAATTATATATTTGGATTCTCCACTCCAAGCTCTACAAAAGGGTATTTTTTTCTTTTGCAAAAAAATTATTCTGACTAAAGAAATACTTAGCTAAAGTTGAAAGTTTCAGAAAATTATGAAAAAAGCTAAGTTGGCTGCCAACTAGGATGCCACATAGACAGTTTCGGTAGAAACAGTTTCTATAGAAAGGGTTTCGGCTGAAACACTTTCTATAGAAACTGTTTCTACCAAAACCCTTTCTATAGAAACCCTGCACATTAAAAAATCCAATTTCGAAGGCAATTTTAAAGCGGGAAAAGGAAAATTTTGATTTTTTTGGATTCGGCGAAACTTATTCGATCAAAATCTATGTGCCATGTAATACGCCACATGGTTTCAGTCGAAATGTAGTCAGGCGAAACATTTCCAGCCAAAAATATTTCGCTTAGAACTATTTATTTGGCCAAAAGTGTGACACAGCTTTGTGCCTTTACCCAAAAATAGACTTCTAAGAGCAAAGGTAAAGGCATAGATCAAAGAGGACATAGAGGTGGATACTAAGGTAGAGGGACTAAGCAAAGAAATCAAGGAGAGTCAAAACTTACTGAGCATGGAAGTGAAACAACTTCTAGAGGAGGTTACGAAAGAGGTAGAGGACCTCAAGGAGGTTCAAACAGAGGAAGAGGAGTAGGCAGAAGTAGCTCATACTTTGCCAATATGAAATGTTATAATTGTGGTCAAGTAGGACATCCAGCTTATAGGTGCCCGAAGAAAGCATCTTCATCAAATACTGAGAAGAGAGTAGCATATGCTCAAGAGGGCACCATGAGTGTCAAATCATCAGAGGTTCATCACATTGAATCAGAAGTGGGAGAGAATCTGATTTTTAGTAGAGTTTTGATTAGACAACTAGTCAAGGAAGAGCCAAAGCAAAGAAGAGCCTTATTTAGAGTGAGATGCAAAATACTTGGGAAAGTATGCAAGGTTATTTTGGATTCGGGTTCAACTGATAACATCATCTCTAAGGAGGCAGTAAGGAAGTTGAAATTAAAGAAAATACCCTATACTAATCCCTACAAGGTGACATGGTTGAACAAAGGACAGAGTTTTCTTGTAAATGAGTAGACAACGGTGGAATTCTCCATTGGAGGGTATAAAGACAAGTTGATTTGTGATGTGTTACACATGGATGCATGCCATCTTCTATTGGGTAGACCATGGCAGTATGATAGAGGTTCCATCTATGATGGAAAAGCCAATACTATCTCATTCAAGAAGGATGGAAAGACATTCCAGTTGCAGTCACTGATAGATGAGGAAGAAGGATAGTCAAAGACCCCTAGTGTCTTATTAAGTAGTGGAAAAGAGTTCATTAAAGAACTACATCAAGGAGGTGAAGGATATGTGATCATGGTGCAACACAAGGAAGAGGACAATACTAAGAAAACAGTCATACCCGAAGTAGTCCAAAATTTGTTAGAACAGTTCAAAGACATAGTGAGTGATGGAACACCAGCAACCTTACCTCCAAAGAGAGCCATTAGCCATCAAATTTACTTTATACCAGGAGCTTCATTGCCAAATAAAGAAGCTTATAAGCTCACACCAGATCAGAATCTAGAGGTAGCTAGACAAGTGCAGGAGTTGTTAGATCAAGGATTCATTAGTAAGAGCATCAACCCATGTGTAGTACTAGTGGTCTTAGCAACCAAGAAAGGTGGTAAGTGGAGATTATGCACTGATTCTAGAGCTATCAATAGAATCACAATCAGATATAGGTTCCTTATTCCTAGGATTGAAGATTTGATGGATTGTCTTGGGGGAGCTCAGTATTTTACCAAGTTGGATCTCAAAAGTAGATATCACCAGATCAAAATCAAGGATGGAGATGAGTGGAAAATAACCTTTAAGACAAATGATGGGCTGTATGAGTGGAGATTTATGCTATTTGGCCTCTCTAATTCCCCTAGTACATTCATGAGGCTCATGAATGAAGTGCTCAAAGACTTTACAAGGATATTTTTGGTGGTATACCTTGATGATATACTCATTTTTAGTAAGACAGCAGAAGAACACCTAAAGCACATGGAGATGGTTCTTAGAAGATTGCAAGAAGAGAAGTTAGCCATCAATCTAGAGAAATGTGAGTTCTTCAAACAAGAGCTTGTGTATTTGGGGTTTGTAGTTTCCCAAGCATCATTGAAAATGGATCCAAGCAAGGTGGAAGCTATCCTAAATTGGCCTACACCAACCACAGGGACAAAGGTAAGAAGTTTTCATGGATTGGCTCAGTTTTATAGAAATTTTATAAGAAACTTTAGTGGCATATGTGGACCAGTCCTAGATACAATCAAAGGTGGCTTAACGACTAAGTTTAAGTGGACTCAAGAAGCTGAGAAAGGTTTTGAGAAACTAAAACAAGAAGTGGCAACTCAACCTATTATTTTATTACCTAGTTTCAATGACAATTTTTTTACTGTGGAATGTGATGCTAGTGGAATTGCAGTAGGAGGAGTGCTAAGCCAATAAGGCAGGCCTATAGATTTCTTTAGTGAAAAACTCAATGAAGCTAAACAAAATTATTCTACTTATGACTTGGAATTATATGCTTTAGTGCAGCCACTTAGGAAGTGGAGACATTATCTCCTACCTAAGGAGTTTGTGGTGTTTACTGACAAACAAGAACTTAACTACATCAACACTCAAAAGAAATTAAGCAATAGACATTTGAAGTGAATGGAGTATCTTCAAGCTTTCACTTTCACCATCAAGCACAAGAAGGGAAAGTCGAATAAGGTGGTAGATGCACTAAGTAGAAGATTGCTGACAGTGTAGGAGATACAATTAAAGAGCATTGGGATGGAGAGTTTCAAGGATCTCTTTGGTGAAGATGAAGACTTCTCAGAGGAATATAAGGTATGTTCTGATTTTGAGAATCACTTTCATATTCAATACTTAGAGTATACTTTGCAAAGTGGATTGTTATTCAAGGGAAATCAGTTGTGTGTGCCAAAATGTTCTATGAGAGAGAATCTTATCGTAGAAAATCACAATGGTAGTCTTAGTGGTCATTTTGGTATCAACAAGACAATGGAACTAGTGCAAAGGTTCTACTATTGGCCCAAGTTGCCAAGGGATGTCAGGAGGTATGTGGAGCAATGTGTAGTTTGTATGAAAGCCAAAAGGGGGGCTAGTAATGCAAGTTTGTATCAACCTCTTCCCATTCCCAACAAAACATGGGAGTGTGTTAGCATGGATTTTGTTGTAGGACTCCCTAAGACTAAGACATGGTTTGATAGTGTCTGTGTGGTGGTAGATAGATTCAGCAAGATGAGTCACTTTATCCCTTGCAAGACCATGCATGATGCTAGCTACATTGCTCACCTTTTCTTCAAGGAAATTGTAAGGATCCATGGATTTCCTTTGAGCATTGTATCAGACAAGGATGTGAAGTTCATGAGTCATTTTTGGAAGACTTTATTGAGCAGATTAGGTACCAACCTATCTTTTGGATCAGCTTACCATCCTCAGACTGATGGGCAAGCAAAGGTGGTTAATAGGGTGTTAGGTAACCTTCTAAGATGTCTAACCAAAGAGTATGGATAGACATGGGACTTGGTCATATCACAGGCTAAGTATGCATACAATGACAGTGTGAATAGGACTACAGGGAAGAGTCCTTTTGAAATAGTGTATGGAATGCACCCAAGAGGTGTGTGTGAGCTTAGAGATCTAGGAGCTATGGAACATAGGAGTGGAAATGCTGAGGATTTCTCTCAGACCATGAAGGAGATTCAAGAGCAGGTGAAGAAGACAGTCACCGAGGCTACTCAAAAATTGAAAGAGAAGGTGGATTTATCTAGAAAGGATCTACAATTTGTAGTAGGAGACTATGGTATGGTACACCTCAACAAATCCAGGTTGTAGAAGGGGATATCAACCAATTTTCAGATGAAAAGAGTGGGACCATGAAAGGTATTAGCCAAATATGGGAAGAATTCCTACAAGGTGGAACTACCTACAGATTTAGGGATTTCACTAGTGTTCAATGTAGCTGATCTGATCAGATATAAGGGAACAGTCAATGACATGGATCAAAAAAGTAGGGAAATATTCAAGGATGTAAACAATATAGCCTTACCTACTCAAGACAAGCTTCAGGTAGAAAGGATCTTGGAGTCAAGGGTGAAGAAATCTATAAGGCATAAAGTGATCATGGAGCACCTCATCAAGTAGAAGGATAAGCTAGGGTCTGAGGCTACTTGGGTAGATGAAGCTCAGTTTGAGAAGTAGGGCATTGATGTGTCACTGATCTCTCCTCACATTCCTTAGTGTTTGTGTAGAGAGGGGGAGAATGGTGCACGACCACCTGGGTAACACTAGGCATTTAGGAAGTCTACAATGAATTTTTATTTTGATGTGTTACTGTGAAGGTCATGTTGACCATTTAGATAGAATTATAGGTTTAAGAATATGTCTTACTCAGTAGTGATTAGTAGGTTAAGGAGTGGAAATGGAGGATGAGTTTAAAAAAACTCATTTTACTTAGTTTACTAGAAAATTGGCAAAAGATGCAAAAATGGTACATTTTTTCAACTTTGTCACATGATAGCTTACATGTCTGACCAAGGGAGAATAACTGATTGAGGAACCCTATAGAAGGTGTTCCTCAACCTGAGAGCAAGGTTGGAAGCATCGGTATTGTGGTGAAATTTTGTGAATTGAAAGAAAAATAGTGTTTTTGTGTGTCATTTTTGATTTTTACTTTAATGTAGAGCTTTCATGGATTGAAATTGTTACTGTTTTTTGTGTAGGATGTATTTTAGTGATCTCTCAAGCTTTGGGTACCATCTATTAGTCTTCTTGATTCGATTTCAATCATTGTTTGTAAATATTTTGCTTTCACCCTGTTGCTGGTCTGAACCAGGCAGCTTTGAGAAAATGGAGATTTAGTTCACTTTCCCACTGTAAAAATTGTACGGCCCTTTGGGAATAGTGAATAGACTCCATGTGTGTAAATATGGTAGGATTTATGGTTTGTATGAGCACAAGAGTTGTTGGTAAAGTCTTGCCCTAGGTGAGCCAGGAAGGTGCCTAACTAGGAAGACTTGAGTGCAGAGCACATAACTTGCAGGGGTGGCTGGTTTTTGTTGAATTTATTTTTTGAGAAGGTAGATGTGAATCTTTCCAAGACTTTGTATTCAAGAGGAAATTCCATCAGCCCATCTAGTGTGAGGAACACTTAATAGATTGAAAGCAGCCAGAAAAGGCTTAAAAACCCTCGTTTTTCCCCAATTTCAAGTTGAGGCCTTGTACGACAGATGAAGACTCAAGACCTCAAAAATATTTGAGAGGTGTTCTTATGAACTAAGAACCTCAAAGAAATAATGGGGTCTTCTTTGGAAAATTTAGAGTAATAACCGGTTTTCTCAGAGAAAGAGACCTAATTGGGGCTCCTAGGGCTAGTAGCCTTCTTAAGACATAGGAGAGGGTTTGGTGGAAGCGATGGCAAGATGGAGCTAGGAGGATCTTACAGAGCCATTATGTGATGGAAAGAACCTGTTAGAAACCTCTCCACACCCCTGCAAAGTTGAATTCAAGGTTTGGAGTAGAATAGCCTTTAGGGTGGATTAAGGGCTAAGGTGGAGTTGTATACATTACACCAAGATTGTCTTGGTAGGGTGAATTATGATGGTAGTGGGGTTGGCCAGGAGAACTAGGGGTACCTAAACATGAGAAGGGTCCTATAGGTTGTGCAGGTTTTGTATAATGTTCTTTGTGAATTGTGTTTGGGAGTATGGTGAATAAAATTGTGTATTGGGTTCAATCACCCTATGCAGATCAGGCCATTTTGTATCTGTAGAGCTCAAAGTGAAGAAAAGAGTCAGTGTACCAAGCTGGCGGATCATTTTTGCAAGCTCTTGTTGGCTCTTGGCCCAATATGAGTGGGTTCCTTGCAAGGATGCACTAAAGTGAACAAGTTAGTTTGCTATTTAGGTACTTGGTGTGTCCCGAAGTAGCTACTGCTAAGAAAGAACCGACTTTGGGATTCTTTCCTCCAATTTTGTTTTCATAAAAACTAATAATAATTGTTTGCTTCAATGTCTCATTATTAAATTATAAATGTAATATCTAAATATGACATGCCTCCCAAATCTATTATCATAGTATCTCATCAAGTGCAAGGCATATTCATGTAAATGAACCTGTATTGTTCTTGATTGTAGCGACATTTCCATGCCAGTTGGGAAAAACGTTGGAAAAGCCATACTTAAAAACCCTTTTGCATTATATTCATTGATAGGGCTAGAATCTATTTTAGGCCAAGGCAAGGTATTTTGAGTAGTGTCTTTAATTTGTAAGGCATCTCTAATTGCCTGCAATTCTCGAGGAGGGTTGGGCATCAATAGATTAAATGATGACAAGTCTTGAAGGTCAGCTTCCTCATCAACAACACTTTCTACAGTTGCCATTGGTTCATTTGGGTCATTCCTCGATTCTTCCATCATGTGCAAGAGATTAGAGATGTTAGTACTTGTAGGAGGCAACAAATTTAAATCATCACAATATATTGCAACATCACTATAGTATAGGTCATTCTCAATTTTATAAATTAATGCAACCATGACATTATGTTTGTCAACATAGAAGTCATAGTTTTTCCCTTGCATGCCAATTCTTCACACAATGACAACTTCAAGATCGTGTAGCCAGTGTGGAAAAAATTTTGGAATGCTAGTGATGTCTTGTGGGAAGCTTATAGTATGGCCACTATATTTATATTGGTCTCCTCTAGCATGGGTTACTTGTAAAACGAGAGCAACTCTGGCTATAACCATTTCTTCAACTTGAGTAAGCTTTGCAAGGATGGTTGATTGTGGCCCTGGATCCATTTTGTTTGCTAGGCTATATCTATGGACACCTTTTTTAGAAGCACAACACAAACAACAAACACTAGTATTGGATGTTCAAACTCTCATGCAAGCATAGCTCTCATTACAAGTAGAACAATTTTTCAAGTCAGACAAAGAATCAATGCGCTGGTGGAAGGATTGCATTGCTATGCGGAAAGGTTCACTAAACATGTTGCCTGAGGGTGGGGTTTATGAATATGTGGTTGGAAATACATGCCCAGGAAGGGGTTGTTGTAGTGTACAACCGGGTATTGTAGAAGCAATCTCATAATGATGGGTGTGGTTCAATGGTGAACGAGAGGGTGTTGAGGGAGAGCAATAGTTTGCAAATGTTACTAGAGAGCTTGCTTACAATGGTAGTGTTCCTAGCTAGGCATGGGCCACCAAGCCAACTAGGTCCATGGCACTTCTCTTTTGCAAGTACTTGGCTCATCGATTTGTGCAAATCCAATCTTTGTGGTGTCCATAATAAAGTTGGTTTCTTTCATGCTTTCCTACCTTTCTACAATCTACACTTGATGTGGCATTGAAACCTAAAGAAGGCTGCAATTCCTACAACAATAATATTAACAACACAATAAAATGGTTGCAAACACCAAGTTAGAGGGAAATGGCATAACTATAGCAGTCAACCTAATTGAATATGCAACAAAGTAGAAAAAGAACAATAAGACCAATATGTATACATAATTGTATGTATTCATATGCATTGTATTTAAAAGTGCTTTCAAACTCTAAATAAAGAAACAAGAATGCAAGGACTCAATCTGATTAGGCCAGTGGCTAACTCAAAAGGAAATGCATCGATTGTATTACTAAATTTTCATAGGTACAAGAATTATTGGCAACACCTTGCATTGAAAAGACTTCTTTTTAGGAGAGCATTATTAGTGTTAAACCATGTCGCATATACTAGTAATTTATGAAGTATAATATGATACATAGTTTAATACTTAAATACTCTTCTGAAAAGGAAGTCTCCTTAATGGTATTAGGTCAAGTATCTCCACAAATTTGTGCCATTCGATCAAACATGGAATGAATGTTGCTCATTATTGGAAATATACCACCTTCCATTCTAACAGTTACTTTTAAAGCCTGTCAGAAATAATAACCAAGGCATGAGTATTGAAATTATGAATTAGATGAACATATGCAAATTTTTTGATTGCAAATGGAAAACCATCGTGCAAGGGAGGGGGAATTTAGAAAATAAAAAATCTGTATGCAGAAAAAAAAAATTCGCTATAGTCACTTATTGATGGTAGCCAAGATAAACATATATGGAAACATGTCTACAAATGTATATATGCATATGCAATCTTTGTTCAATTCAGAGTATCATGAATGGAAAGTACAATGCACTATTTAAGGAAGACTGTAATGTTGTTGCTGCCTATCATTCTGCATCGCCCCTTCCTTCATGACACTCTCCATTCAAAATAAGTTTATATTTTTCATTGGACATGCATATGTACATATAAATATATATATATATACATATAGTAGAACAAAGGAAACAACTAAGAAAGTAGTAATGCAATTAATTAACAGTGAGGGAATGCAAAATGAAGTAGACCAAAGAAATACACTCTCCACTATATAGTTATTACTAAGACATCACAATTAGAAATATACATCGGAGGCATATCTAGTGATTTTCTAGTTGTAAAATATTAAACATTGTAGAGAAGTAAAAAAAATGGAAATTACAAACGTGTACATTCACAAATACTTTCTACAATAGTGATCCATCGACAAGAACCCAAGCATGTGCATATCTAAATGTATTTACAAATGTACCTATACATATGAAATATTTTTAATGGAGAGTGAAACAAATGGAAAGTGCAATGTACACTTTAAGGAGGAGTGTAACACTGTTGCTTCCATGGTTGTGGGTCATACCTTCATTCATTCCAATTACGATCCATAAAAGCTTCACATTTTCCATTGCACATGCATATATGCCTACACATATACATATAGAAATATTACAATGAACATAAAATATGCTTGAAAAAATTGAAGCAAAAGAAAAGAAGATTTATTGTCCATCCTTGCATATTGGGAATACAATCTTATTAGTGAACATTTCTATGTATAAACAAATATACATATGGAATGGAAAACAACAAAAAATGCTTTCTCTCCACCCTACCATATTGGGTCATGAAGCCCCATGGGCTCTCACCAAACCCCTGAGCAAGAATATAGGTTGGCCATCACTTTCATCAATGGTGGAAGAAAATCATTCTATTCACACATACCAGACATCCTATGATTGCAACAATTCCATTTGAAAGCCTTTAAGAAATAATGAACAGCAAATAGAAATTTTGAAATGGAAAAAAAAAATGAAGGCCTGCTCTCCACCCTGTCGTATTGGGTCATGAAGCTCCATTGGCTCTCACCAGACCCCCAAGAAAGAACATAGATTGTCCATTAGTTCTATCTATGGTGGAAGATATCTCTCTCACCATAGAACAAACAACTCCTGTTGTGAGCCTCTAACAAATAATAACCTAAAAGGTATGCTTGACATCTATGCAAACAAATACAATCCAACGTGATTGATTGGATGCATATAGAGGGACTTTCTATTTGGAAATATACATACTAAAGAAGTACATGTAGAAATGTATGTGCATGGCATTACTTGTAGAAAATATAGATATATAGTTGAGTGAGAACTTATAGATATAGACAGACAATGTTACATCTATTGGAATGGGTGGATGGACTTCAACCTTCAAAGAAGCTCACAATCTTGGCTCATAGCTATTGAAGGGGCTAAATTTATAGAAGAATACCAAATAATGCCTTATTGAAATTTGCAAATGCTTTTGCTATCTCTGCTCATGTTTTTGAATAGTATATATTGTCACAACCATTACCACTACACGCACACCACACAACAGTAAATGTTGATGCAAAGAGGACAAGCTTCTGTGAAGGTGCAAGTCCAACCACCTGCTGTGAAGTTTTTTTTAAAGTTGGCATCAACATATTTTCCATTTTTTACATGGGGCAATGAATCCAAGAGGAATAGAAAAGTGTTGGCAATGGCACTAATAATCAAAGTGATGCACAATGTATGTGCCATATGTACAAATATCTATCTATGCAAAGGAAGCACAAACATGTTCATTTGAGGAGAACTCTTTCGAATATTATTTCACTTGTGGTTTTTAGGTTGTGATAAGCTATATTGCTTGATCTCTATTAACACACTGTTGATTGTTCCAAATTTTGATAGGTTGTTGTTGAGAGAAGACTATATTTTTTTTGGAAGAACAAATATTGTTTAATCTATGGTCAATGTCTTATTCCTATCATTTTGCAAGGATATGCTATTGTGCTTGTTTGTCTTTAATGTTTCTCTTCGCCTAGATTTGTGCTGAAACAAATATTGTTTGATTTATGCCATGCATTTTGTTGCTATTCCTGCAATGCAAAAATATACTTAAAGTTATACAGGTTACATCTCATTTCATTAGGTATTGTTGATTACTCCTCTTTGCAATGGAACAAAATACTCAATCTTATACACTTTATGTTAGCTTGAACCATTGGGAATTGTCAATTATAGTTTTGTTGCTTAAGCTATATTGTTTCATTTTGGAGAAGGTGTTGTTCGGTAGGTTGTATTCTTTCAATTTTTGAGCAGGTTGTGTTGAGAAAGGAGTGTTTTTTTGTATGGGTTTGTTACTGTCAAGTTTTGATGAGTTTCTCTTTAATGTTCTCATTTTTGTGGGTATGTTTGCAACATAATATATATGTATATATATATATACATATATATATATACATATATATATATACAGATATACATATCTGTATGGGTTTGTTACTATCAATTTTTGATGAGTTTCTCTTTAATGTTTGCATTTTTGTGGGTATGTTTGCAACATAATATATATGTATATATATATTTATATATATATATATATATGTATATATATATAATATACATATATACATATATATATATATACATATATACATATATATATATATATACATAATATACATACATACATACATACACATACATATATATATATATATATATATATATATATATATATATATATATATATATATATATATATATATATATATATATGTATATATGTATATATATATATATATATATATATATATATATATATACATATATAGACATAAATATACACACACACACACATATATATACATTATTTGAATTTCCATCGAGACATTGTATGCAAAAGGCTGTATTGTTTGTTATAAACAATATTATTTCATTAATTCTTAGCATCTTCTGGCTATTCTAATTTTGAGAAGGCGTTATAGAGAAAAGACTATATTGTGTGTGAAAACAACTATTATTTGGTTTAAGGTTCACACTTTGTGTGTATGGTTTTGCATGTGTTTGCTAGCTGTCATTTTTCTTGTGTTCCATGGCTTTCTCCATTTGGGGTGGTCTCGCAACTAAAAATATACTACTTTCTGAATATACTGGTTTGTGAATAGAAGCTTACCCAAAATTGATTCTCAACCTAAACCCATCACAAATAGAAACAATATAACCCTCAAAAGGACACCATATTGTAAATTAACAGTGACAAATGCATCAAAAAATATGCTCATTTCTAAACGAAAGCTTTTAGCAAATTGAAAAAATACAACCATGTGAACAACACTTTCTGAAAAATAATGAAAACTAGCAAGCACATTCATAGAGATTTCACAGTCGATGAACGCACTTGCACCTTCACACAAGCTTTCCCTCTTCGCTCACATCCACCTTGAAGAACAACATAAACCTAGACAGTGACACCTAACAATGCATTTTTTGAAAATTACACCATTGTGCATGCAACATAGAATATCTTGACAGAGTTATTTGTACATATATATGTGTAACATGTATTTGTGTATGTAATTATCTATGTTTGGGTATCGATGTTATACTTTCCAAGTGTTTTTTGCTACTGCCTTGAAATCTCTAATGATAGTGCCATGCTGGATATGGATGTCATATGGTACTTGGCTATAATGTTTGTTGTGTATGCCATGGAGCTCAATCTAGAAACCACCGCTAAAAAATTCTTTATTAAGAATACCCTAAAATTCTCTAGTAGTTTGGTGAGTTTTAAATGCAAAGTATTATTGCAACCATTTCCCATGCATACAACACATACAAGAAACCTCTGTGAGATTGTTTCATTTACATTGTGTAGCATGTGGCACACTAATCTAGGTAGTAGGTGGCAGATGCATTATAACTCTGGCCAGCATATTTTGTCAACCTTTGGTACATACACTGGGCAATTTTTAGGAAGGCATTGTTTGGTTTCATTATGTTTCTATAACTGATATGATATCATAAATGCGTGAGAAGGGAATAGTGTTGTGAAGGTCCAGGTGTGTTAATTGGCAGTGGAATTTTTGTGAAGCTGGTTGGAGGGAATCTTGTGATCTTTGCATGCAAGGATGGTCACAAAAGGTGTGGGATGTGACAATTATTGTATATATATATGTATATCTATCTATATATATCTATGTATACCCTTACCATATTCCTTATTTCATGGTTCACAGTCTATTCTAGGGTATATTGCTTGATTTGCGAGAAGGTACAGTTCATCACTTGAAACCTCAATAAGTTGTTCTTCACAAAATACTATATAGTTTCTAAGTACACAATATTAGCTCATTTTTGGTTTTCCACTTGTGTTTATTGTTTTCCATTTATTTGAGGTTGTCAATTTTCATGTGTTTCTATTTACGGGCTCCATGTTCTAGCTATGTTTGTAGACTTGGGGGAAGAATGCATACTGGAGATAGCCAACAAGTAGAGGTTTGTTTGAACCAAGTGAGAAAAGTTGCATGCTAGTAATACCATTTGCCACATTGTTTCATTTGTGGTCTGCGGTTTTTGGAACCCTATATTGTCTAATTTGCAATAAGGAACTGTTAATTGCTTCAATCTTTGATAAGCTAAACAAACAAGTATATTTTTTCAGTGGGATTGTCATTGTTAACTTTTGGAAAGTTGTTGTTGAGAAGGCTACATTGTATGAATTTTTTGATAGGGTTTTGTTGAGGCATAAGTAAATTTCAACTCTAGTTTATTTCTGACTCTTTATGGGTTTTTGTTTATGGCTTCCATTTGGTGGTTATGTTTCTAATCCAATATAATTTTCCATGTTATGTAGTATTTTTTGGTTGCTCTTTTGTATCTTGGGGTATATTGTCTCATCCTCAAAAAAGGTGTTGTTGACAAGTCTTCCAATTCTCCTTAAGGCACTATATTTGTTGGCTTTTGTTTTGTGGTTATGGCTGCAATAGAATAAAATAGTTAATCCTATACACTTTGTGTTAGATTCCATTAGGAGTTCTTGATTATTTTTCTCTTGCTTTAGCTATATGGTTTAATTCTTGAGAAGCTACTATTGAAAATGCTTTATTGTCTCAATCTTCAATGACGTTCTGTTGAGAGAACAATATATTTGTTAATGGGTTTGTTACCATCAATTTTTTTGTGGATTTTTCTTTAAGGTCTGTGTGTTTTGTGACTGTGAATTTTCACCAGTTTGTAATAGAAACAATATTTTTCAAATACCATGTTCTATTTCTATCTATGGTGCATCTATATTGTTTAATAAAACAAGACAACCTACCAAAATTCTTCAAAACCCTCTATTATTAGTAAAGAAAAACATGTCTTCACGACACTTGTTTCATTGTACACATTGAAATTTTCATAGGAAACTTAAACAAAGACAAGAATAAAATGGTCTCAACAACACCTTCTCAAAATTAGAATAGCCAGAAAATGCCAAGAATTAATAAACTAACATTGTTTATAACAAACAATATAGCCTTTTGCATACAATGTCTTGAGGGAAATTCAAATTATGTATATATATCATACATTGTTTATAACAAACAATATAGCCTTTTTCTCATGGATTGATGCAAGAAAATTCATCTTTTAGTTCTTATTAGGAGGGGTGATTACCCCTAGTATTCCCTTGAGATACTCATAAGTATCCTTCAGTAATGGTTTAGTAAAGATATTTGTAATCTGTTCTTTAGTACGCACATACTCCAGTCTGATTTCATTCTCATTCACTTTCTCCCTCAAGAAATGAAACCTAATTGATATATGTTTAGTCTTAGAATGCATCACCAGATTCCTTTTGATATTTATTTCTCTTGAATTGTCACAATATATGGAAATAGGTTCTTCATATACTACCCTGATATCTCTCAACATCTGCTTCATCCATAATACTTGAGTACAATTATTGGAAGCAACAATATATTTTGCTTCAGCAGTAGATAGAGAAATTGAGTTTTTCTTTTTACTTAACTAGGATACCAACTTCTTCCCTAAGAAGAAAGCACCGACACTAGTACTTTTTATGTCATCCACATCACCATCCCAATCAACACCAATGCATGCACAAAAAGTGAGATCATCATCCTTTGGATACCAAAGTCCAAAGTCAATTGTTCCTTTCAAATATCTAAAGATTCTCTTAACAACATTCACATTTGATTCTTTTGGATCAACTTGAAATCTAGTAACCATACATACAACATTCATAATATCTGGTCTAGTCTGAGTCAATTAGAGCAATCCACCAATCATTGATATGTACCAAGTTTGATTTTCTTTAGGAGAGTCATCATTTTGAGTCAACTTGCATCCAGTTATCATGGGGGTACCAACAGGTTTGGAGTCTTCCATACCAAACTTCTTCAGTAGCTCTTTCACATATTTGGACTGAGATATGAAAATCCCTTTGTCTAACTGTGCAATTTGCAATCCCAGAAAGAACTTCATTTCACCAATCATACTCATCTCAAATTCACTCTTCATCTCATCAACAAACTTCATACATGGGTTATCATTTCCACCAATAATGATGTCATCAAAAAAGACTTCTATGATTAACTCCTTGTCATGATCTAACTTGAAGTATAAGTTACTATCAGCAGTACCTTTAGTCAATCCAAGCTTCAGTAGATATTTTTCCAATGCTTCACACTTTTCTCTTAAGAAGGAAACCCAATTCATTCTAGAGTAATCATCAATGACCAACATAAAATACCTTTCTCCATGAATAATTCTAACTCTAGAGGGACCAAAAAGATCAGTATGTAACAATTCCAGGACATTATTTGAATGGAATTGTTTGCTCTGGAAAGAGACTCTAGCTTTCTTACCCATCTGACATTCTTGACATATTACATTAGCAGGCTTCACTGACCTAGGAAAATCTCTCACTGCTTGAGTAGAACTTATCTTGATAATGTTGTCAAAGTTTACATGACACAACCTCCTATGCCACAACAAACTTTCATCTACTTGAGAAATTAAGACACTTCCACTAGTAGTATTTAAGTAAAAAATATTACGTTTAGTTTCACACTAGTAGCAATCATGTTTTTGGAACTCCCATGAATCTTGCATTTACCATTCCTGAACTATAGATCATATCCCTTGTGTACCATCTATCCAACACAAGTAACAAGTTATGCTTTAGGCCTTCAACATAGAGAACATCATCAATGTTTTCCTTACCACCAAGGCTAATAGAACCTCTTCCATGAGTCACGTGAATTGTTGTCTCCAAATATTACAACCCCATCGTCATACTTCTCTAGATTCACAAAATTTCTTTTATCACCAGTCATATGATGTGAGCATCCACTATCGATGACCCACTCATCTTTCTCCTCAACTCGAGCTGCAAGAGATTTCTTATCTTCAGTAGATTTAATAAGCATAGGTTTATTTTCAATGGTACCAATGAAAGCCCAATCATCTTCATTTCCATTATATTTATCAGACTCATCGTCAATTACTACTTGTTTAGTAAAGTAGCATTTATTTTGAAATCTAGGTTTTCTAGGCTTAGTCCTAGGAACTCTTTCAGGACATCTTGAAGCAAAATGACCTATCTTACTGCATGAAAAAAATTTAATAGGAAATACATCTTCATACTTAGCTTTTCCTCTTCCTTCTTGCTTTGCAATTAGTGCTTCTAGTTCTTGTACTTCTCATTCTTTGTCTTCAAGTTGTTTCATTTCTTCATCATATTTAGATATCTTTCTGGAGCTATCTCTCAGATATAGTAGCTTTGAATGTAGATTCAATTTTTGGTGTAGATTTACCAAATTCACTTATTTCAAAAGCAACAAGCTTCCCTATTAGTGTATCTCTTGCCATCTTGTTTACATACATAAATTCCTCAATAGCATGAACCTTCATTTTGTAAGGAGGAAAGGATTTGAGTATCTTAGCCACAATTTCATCCTCACTCACTGAACCACCGACACATTTAATACCTAGCAGTATTTCATTTACTCTCTACATAAAAGAAGTAATATTTTCATCTTCACCAATCTTCAGATTCTCACACTTTCCTTTTAAGCTTTGTAGCTTAGCGATCTTCACCTGTGTATCTCCTTCATACAAAGTTTCTAGCTTCGTCCAGATCTTATGATTTGTCTACAGAACTATCACATTAGCCATTTCTGAATCTGTTATAGTGCTTACCAATTCTTCCATAGCTCTGGTATTACTTTCAGCATCTTTGATCTCATTAGCAGAAGAGGGACCATTCTAAAGAATAATATATTGATCTCTTCTAATCTTCCAATAAGCATCACCAATGCACTACAAATGAAATCTCATCTTGACTTTCCATGGTGATTAGTTGGTGTCATCAAATCTAGGATTGTCCTTCTTGAATGTTGATGTTTCCATCCTTGATCACCTCAAGCTATTAGAATTTTTCAGAGGAAGCAGCTCTGAAACCAATTATTGGAAAAACAAGGATAAACAACTGAGAGGGGGGTGAATCCATTGTCATAGAAATTTAAACTTTTTTCTAACTTATCCTTAATCTCAGAATAGATGAATGAACAATTAACCATAATCAATTAACACATCAGAGAGACAAGGAACACCATTTTTTTTTATGTGGAAACCTTGTTAGGGGAAAAACCACAGTGGATGTTATTCCACAAGATTATACACTGCTAAAATTATAATGAAGAACAATAAGAGGAATGCACATGCATTTAGGCACACTACCTAGAGCTCACCACTCAATTACAAAAGGGGCTCACTACCCAACAAAGTTGGATTAAAAATCCAGAGGGTATGAACTGAGAAAATAGCTTCTGCTTAAGCTTGATTACAGTTCCAATTAAGCTCAACACATATTCACACTTCATACAATCTTCTTCACACTTTGTTCAATAATGATATTCGCACATATGCACATAGGAGCATGCGAAGCATCCATTCCATCAATCACACAATTGCTCTTATATAGCTGCTACTTGAGATTCCATCACTACTTCATCGACCAAGAAAATAAAATATATTTACAATGTCGACCCAGTTTTACAAATAAAATTTTAATGTGTATCCCTCAAGTTTAGTCACAACATAGTGGTGACTGAAATTAACATCTCCAATAAAAAAATACTTTAATTAATTTCACATGTAAGATCCACAACATGCTATCACCAACATGTTGGTTAGAAACATGAAAAACTGAACATGCGCAAAAAGATCTTCAACCACAAGCTCACCGATTAATGTGGACATACCACAAAGATAGAGAGTAAACTAGAGACATTTGATAACACCAAGAAATAACAGACAAGCATCTACAACAATTGAGATAGCCACAATAACATAATCTTCATTTAGAAACACTGATAGAGACGAGCAAAACACTGTCAGACCATAACTCACACAGAACTTCACACGAACCTCTGGAACTTTTGGTAGATGATCTAGTCATACTAAAAAATAAACCCTTTAATCCACATCAAATAATCTTCAATGTACATAACAGGATGCTATCATAACCTGCATAGTTCCACTTGGAACACATAACACTTCCTTTTACAATTTTCTCAATATCCTCGACATATACAACAATTGATACACCAAATGCTAATAGTGTTGACATAAATGACAACCACATATCAGCAACACATCCACAACATCCAACAATCTCCCAACATTTTATGAAAGAGATCAAAACTATCATCATTCCCCAAAGCACATAGAACTGGAAGAATGACACAAAGAGAGCAAAAAAAAAAAAGAAAAATAAAGTTTGTTTTGGGTCAACATGGAAGAAACATTGTGGTTTGAACACTTTGCATCATCCCCAAAAGGAGACACAAGTGAAAAGAAGATGAAAAGGAAAAAGGAAAAATATTTTGGGTAAACATAAAGGAGACATTTCAGTCTCAATTACTTGCATCATCCCCAAAATGAAAACATAAGAAAAGACAAAGTAAAAGGAAAAGAGGCCAATTGTGTCAACATGGAAGAGACATCGGGTGTCTTTATGCTTTGCATCACCCCAAAATGGAGAACACAAAACAAAAAGGAAAAAAGAAAAAAAAAAGGACCTTTTAGGTCAACATGGAAGATACATAGGGTGTCTCTATGCTTTGCGTCATCCCCAAAAGGAAAACACAAAACAAAATCGAAAAATAAAATGCATGACATATAGAAGAATAGATGTACAAATAGAAGAAGTGTACAAAGAGAGAGAACATGAAACACACGTTACTTGGGAGCACAATACGTACACATAGAATCAAACCAAAAAAAAGAAAAATGAATATAAAAGGCTAGTAAGTTGAATGCAAGTCAACCATCTAACAAGTCATTTGCCTCCCAATCATGTTTAGTGGATTACAAGGGTAGTTGAGTATCCAAAGGAAGAATTGCAAGTACCAAACTAGGAGATGTACCAAGTTCTTCACTTGGTGTAGAAGGTTTATCATTTAAGCTCATGGTAGATGAAAATAAAGAGTTTAGATCATTATGCACTTCTTCATCTCTTTTTGTGATCTCATCATCATCATCAAGATTGATTATGATAGGAGGATGAAGGGTAATTTCCAAGGAAGGGTGTATCAAAAGTTGTGGATGTTGGACCAATTTGTTTTGTTGTGAGGGATAGACTATATTATCTTGTGGTGGGTCAGGAGAAAGAGGGTGGTCATCTATTGCTTCTATCAAAGGTAGAGGTTGGTTTTCTTTATTTTCTTCCATTCGAGACTGATGAGCAAGGAGATGATGATTCCTATGCACCCTAGCACCACGATTTCATTTTATTTTATTTTGAATTTGTTGAGGTGTAAGAGCGGTTTGATCCATCATAGGTTCCTTTTATTCTAGAGGGGGAAGAATGGAAGAAACTAAAGAAGACGGGTCAATCACTTTCTCTTTAGCTTTATACACTTGTTTAATATGAGGAGGCATGACATGGTTGGTTTCAGTTTCTCTTGGTCATGTAAACAATGGAGGGGAGGTGTCTATGGTAGGTTGCTCATGAGGTTTTATTGTTTATTCAATTTTGGACTTAGGTTGAAGCATGGTTTCATCTAGGATAGGAGGAGTGGAAGTTGATAGGGCCACATTACAAAGAGACAATTCAGCTATGAATTTGGCTTTGAACTTTTGATAGGTTATGAAAAATAAGTCTTTTTGAGGGGTGATGGGTTCCATAGGTTCAGGCCAAAAGGATTCTAAGGAAAAATTACCTTTAGGCAATAATGGATTAAAACCACTATGGTGTATGGTAAATATTTCATTGCCATGTGGAAACATCAAACATTTGTGAACAACTGATGAGACTGCTTTCACCGAGCGAAGCCAAGGATGACCCAACAGTAGACAAAATTGGTCTGATTGTGGAATGATAGAAAATTTCTAGTGTAATTAATTAATTATTACACTTGCATAACTTTACTTAGGTAATATTTTAATTCCTAGGTTAATTATTGTCATCCTTATCTTGTTGAGCGATATTGCTCAAGATAAGATTAGGGTATTGTATACTTCCTTTTAAAAAGCAAATCATCTCATGTAATTATGAATTCCTGAATAATATTATTTGCACATATTTTTGCAATAGCTTTTCTTTTTCTGATTTTCTCTTTTGTGGAAGGTTTTTTTTGTTTGCATGTCTGATCTTGGTTTCTATTTTTATTTTTTATTTATGCATGTTTTCATTCTCTCCTTTTACAATCATTGGGTTATTGTAATAAATGAACTGAGATAAAGTTCCATCAGGGGGTTTCTTGCATAATAATCTGATTAGAGTGTTCATGCACTTTGATCTTCATCTTGTTTATTGATGACAACTCACATGGGTTATATCTGGTTTCTTATTTTCTTTTGGCCACATTTTTTGCTCTTGCTTGACACATATTAGATGCACATTGGTTCAAACTTTAGATTGGGAGTTTATGGTTATTGATCCACATTGATTCAAATCCATCTTAGTTTTAGGGACATGTTTTTATGGTTAATGTTCCAGAGTCTTTATGGTACTTGTTCCCATGGAAGAGTTTTAGTCTTAGTTTGGCATCGACATCAAGATACACGGTTTCTAGATTCTATCATCATATCATCTACTGTTGCTTCATAGATTCTAGGGTTGTTCCAGTTTGTGAGTTTTCCAGTGTTTTGTGGCATCGGGTCTATTGTCGCATTATTATGATTCTGCTTTGGTTTCTTGCAGACAAAATTATCTTTCCTTGCTTGTCGGATTGCAGTTTCGGTGTTACTCCACAGTGTTCTTCCACTGTTTATTTGGAATAGGCATCTCATTGTAGGGGGGTTTTGTCCCAATGGGTTTTCCTTCTCTACCTCATTATTGAATTTGTACATGGGTACTTGATCAGGCCTTGTTGTCGAGACCCATTGATGCTTTCTTGCATTCATCTTAGTTTTAGGTGCATGCCTTTTTAGTCTCCCTAAATTGCACTTATGGGGGGGGGGGGTGTTAGTGTAATTAATTAATTATTACACTTTCATAACTTTACTTAGGTAGTATTTTAATTCCTATGTTAATTATTGGCATCCTTATCTTGTTGAGCTATCTTTTTTCTCAAGATAAGATTAGGGTTATGCATACTTGCTTTTATAAAAAAAATCATCTCATGTAATTATGAATTCCTGAATAATATTATTTGCACATCCTTTTGCAATAGCTTTTATTTTTCTAATTTTCTCTTCTGTGGAAGGTTTTTTTGGGTTGCATGTCTGATCTTGGTTTCTAACAAAAATGTCACCTCCAAAGTTTTAGGTCCTATCTATAATGGGATTTTGATAGATCTGATCATAGGGCATGCAAAAGTAGTATTTGTCTTAATCAATGCAGTTGGTTTGTTATAATCATTTTGATAATGATTGTTTAATACTAAAATCTCCTCTGTGATCATATTCTCACCATAGGTAGGATCTATTAATATCCCATTAGTGGGCTTATCATATATTTTTTCGACTATGTAAAGAGGACCATCAGGAAGCTTTTTAAGTATATCATGAGAAGATAATGTAATATCAAGAGATTTGTTGGTTGGGCCCTTACGAGGGACAATTTCTGTGATTCCCACAAGTTCATCCATAGGATTAACTTGGGTAACATTTGGAGGAAGAACATGTTGTTCATTATTTGTATCAACATTCATTACATTAGTGTTTGAAGGCTCACTAGCCTTGACAAATGAAACATTGTGTGTTAGGCATGGGGTTGGTAAAAATTTGTTAATTTTTGTTAGGGGGTGCAACAAACTTATTTCCTTGATCATTGACACCCGCAATGGACAAATGACCAAAATCAATGAGGTCTTGAAGTAGGTGTTTGAGACACTTACATTTTTTGGTGTCATGTCCATTTTGGTGATGAAAATGACAATAAGCATTTGGTTTAAGGGTGGGTGGTAAAGGCTTGGTGGTATCAAGTGGTTTAACGATAAGAAAAGTGATCATTTGTTGTTGCAACAATTGGTTCATTGTATTATTGAGAGTATCAGGTAAGGGAGTAAATTGTCTCTTCGGGTCCCAATAACTAGGTAAAGTTCATAGCTACTTTAATAGCTGCCACTTGACTCTGAACAAGTTGGGTTTGTTGTGGAGAAGGAAGATTGAACTGTAAAAAGCCTTTTTTTTTTGTTTGCTAAAGTTTTGTGCATTGTTTTGGTTCTTTTGCTATAACTTCTTATATCGGTTATAAGTAGACTTTGAATCACGACTAGAAACTAAGTTGAGATAATCACAAAGGGTCATGCATAAATGCATGAAGGAACGAAATTTCATCATATTCAATTTATCCTAAAGGTGAGTGTGCAAGTTTTTGATAAACATCTTCTACAAATGTGAATCAGGGATCTTGACATCAATTTGAGCACACAATGAGTGATAATGTGAAATGAAATCAGTTACTTTTTCATGTACATTTTGTCTACATCACATTAAATTAGTCATTGTTTTTTTAGGAGTCATATGAAATTGGAAATTACTTATGAAGTTATCCATGTTCATTGAATGATTAGATTGAATGATTGGGTAAGTTTGAAAACCACTCCAATGTCATGTTTTTCAAGGTCCTAGGAAAAAGTTTGTCTAATAGCTTATCATCAAGGACAAAGTCATTACACAGGGTTGTATACACATTGACATGATTAGTAGGGTCTCCTTTACCTCTTTATTTTTCAAACCTAAGCATTTCAATTCCTTGTGGCATCTGTGTGTGCAAGGTCTCTAAGGATAATGGACTACTATGAACATGATATGTGGGTGGAGCATTTTTACTTTGGCTAATGGCGGAGATTTGTTGCTGCATGGATGAAACTATGTTAAAGAGTTGTGTAATGATGGGATTAGTGCAAGTGGTATGAGGTGGAAGGGAAAATGGTGATCAAGGGTATGCAACATTAGGGGAAGTGAAAGGGACAATAAGAGGGGTGAAGGTGGAAGAAGGAATATGTGATGCCACAAAAGAACAAGGAATTCTAGTTGGAATTGTGAAAGAAAGAACCACATGACTAACCTGTTGCATAGTTGTTGTAACCTAAGGTGTGGTATAAGTTGGTATGGATGTTATGGTTGAAGGAGGAGGATTGTGAGGTCCTCCTTGGCTTACAAAAATGTTAGCTAACTGGGAAGTAGAATTAACATGTTTATTGTATATCTTAGCTATTCTTTTCATAACTTGTAAGCCATCATCACTTTCAATCAAATGATGAAGTTTTTCTATAATAGGGATAGTAGTGATGTAAATGTTTTCAAGGGATGCATCTTGCTTTAAATGTGCAAAATCCTCATGAATACTAATGACTTTTTCTTTTGGAATGGAATTGTTTTGTGTGTCAACATTCATTGGATGGAAAGATGAAGGCATATTAGTGGTATTGTCCATGCCTAATGCACCATTGTACATACTAGGAGTATGAGCTCTTGAGATCCCAATGTCCACAATGAAAATGCTATTGCGGGAGACGATGTGTCTAAAACTCCATCTCACTAAAGTATTATCAATGGGGAACAAAACACTCATACAAGTAACACAAAAAAGGGGTGAATGCAAATGCAATGTAATCTAGGAGTGAAAAATGCAAATAGCATGAATTTTGCAAAATAAAACATAGAAAGAACAATAGAGAACATAAAAGTAGTAATTATGCAAAAAATGTTTGAAAATGTAGTATGAAATGTGCAGGTGGACTCATTCACCCAGGGTGGAAAATGAGTCAAAGTATGATATTTTTTGTGTTTTTTAGAAAATTTAAAGTGATTTTAATGCTTTTCATATGGTAATGAATGATGCAGATGCAATTTTTCAATTTTTTCAATGATATATTATGCAAAAATGAAGTCTAAATGAGTCTTTCACTAATGCAATTTTAAGAAACCCTAGGGTGCAAAAAATAATGCAAAAGACAATGTAATTAAGTCCTCAAATGCAAATATAAATGCAAATCAGAATGATATGATGTTCAATATTTAGGTTCACCATAATGAACTATATATTTTTGGGAATGAGGTTTATAGGCTACCCTTGCACTCTTAGGATGTTTCACCTAAAAGGATAGAAATAAACCTCACTCAAAATTAATCTGGTTCACTCAAATTGAGATGTTTATGATGTTATTTAGACTAAATGGGATGATATAAGTGCAAATAAATGAACTTTTTGGCTGTTTATGAATACAAAACTCAAGAAATATGTAAATGTTTGAAAACACAATGTGATATGCAAGTATGAACTAAAAATGAATAAATGCAAAACAGAAATGAAAAAGGGATAAATAGAGTGCACCTTGGTAGAGAATGAAGAAAATAGAGTGTTCTGAATGCTAGCAGAGATCACTAAAAAATCACTAGTAGGCCTCATTTGCCACTGATGGTGAATCAATCCTACTTCTGATGGAAACTTCTAGAAACTAGTTTCTAAGTGTTGGGATCTATAATCTAACAAAATCTAGATTTTTAGCCTTAAGGTGGGACTCATTCACCACTAATGGAAAATTAGTCCTCTCCCAAAATTCTGTGAAATCAAGGACCAATTTTGTAGCACCATATTTGAGGTTGTCTACTTGTCAGGTTGACAGAGTCAAATCTACAAAAAATGGACTATAGGTTGTCTCCAAGCTTGAAATAGGTAGTACTTGACATGAAATACTTTGTTGACTTGTTGACCACCTTTCAACACCTAATTGCTTGATAAATCTACATACACAAGTCTATAAACACACATGCAAAAGGGGAAAAATGGTTAAGGGTTAGGTTATAGGGATTTGCCTTGGTTAAATCCCACTTTCGTAATCAAACCCTTGATGAAGAAATGTAATGAAATGAACAAGGAAAGATGAATAAACAAAATGCAATTGTCCTAAACTCGCCACAACCTTGTTGAAGAAATATGAAGATATGTCAATGGTTGCCCCAAGATACTAGATTGATGCTTGATTGAATGATACAAAGTGCTTCAATGCTTGAATGAATGAGCAAACTAATGAACTTGATGAATGGGTGGGGGTTAAAATAAGAAGTAAAACACTTATTTATACACACTTGTGCCTTAGTAACCCAATGATATGTCATCATAGGGCAGCATAAGGTGATTTTAAATTAAAACCTGAAAGAAAATTTGAAATATTTTGAATTTAGAGCCAAGAGGGACTCATTCACCACCCATGGCGAATGGGTCACACCTTGGACATGAAAGTGGATTTTGGGAATTATCTTGCATTTAATGTTGTTTTTCAAGTTTACACTCAAAAACATACTTAGTTAGTCCTTATAAGGGCATAAAGGGGTCAAATAAAGCATAAGAAACATGGAAATAGTGAAATTAAGCCTAGAAAAGCATGAAATCTTGTTACAAGACTTTACAACACTTCAAAATAGGACTTGATAAATGATGAAAAGGTTTTTTTAGGTGAATTGTAATGAATAGAGTCTAGAAAAGTGTAGAAATGTTTTACAACACTTCACAACACCTTCACAAGACACCATAATTTAAATTTTAAGGACCTAATGTGAATGTTCAAGCCACATTGCAACATTAAATCAAAGAAAAATGGACCAAGCTTTGTGAAGAAAGGATTAAAAGACCATGAAAATGTCAAGGGGAGATTTTTCTGTGGCACACTTCTGTTAAGGGTTTTGAAGTTTAAAATTGCTACAAATGATTCATCCCCCCTATCATTTGTCTTTTTCAACAATTGGTATCAGAGCAAGGTTCCTTAGAGAAGAGCTTAACCACTTGAGGAATGTCTGGGACGATAAACAATATCACTATTGAGTGCCCTATGTTTGATGGCATTGACTATGCATTCTGGAAGACAAAGATGGAAGGATATCTAGCATACTTTGGATATGAGATCAAAAAGTCTATTTAGAACCAATATCTTGCTCCTGCTAATGGTCCAAGTATTGTTGATGAGATCAAACTACATGAAATCAACAATAAGGCAATTTTTATTATTGTAACAGTCTTTCACATTATGAATTTTTTAAATTTATGAATTTTCATATTGCTAAAGATGTTTTGGATAAGTTGGAAAAGCTGTATGAGGGAGATGAAAAGGTTAAAGAAGTAGAGTTGTAGAACTTGGAGGAAAAATTCAATATCCTGTGAATGGGCGAAGATGATAACATCAAATCCTACATGGAAATATTATATGAGCTTGTAGGTGGAATGAGAGGACTTGATTCACAAATAGATGAATATAGGATAGTGAAGAAGGTACTCATAACTCTCCTTGATATATACAATGAAAAGGTATCTACTATAGAGAAAACTATAGATAATAATACTTATAGTAAAGATCAGTTGATTGGTACTCTAACCTCATTTGAAATGAGAAAGCTTGGGTTGAAAAATGGAACAAAGAAAAAAAATTCTTTCAAGGCTGAAAAAGTGGAAGATCCGAATGAAGAAAATATTGATGAAGTGGAAGCAAATTTTGTAAAAATAATGAAAAATGGATCTAGTAAGTATCAAGTTAAATTAACATTCAAATGTTTTAGCTGTGGAGGAATAGATCATTATGCTTCAAGATGTCCAAAAAGAGTTGAAAGAAATAAACATAAAGAAGGTAAAGAAAATAAAGAAAAGATGATCAAAAGAGCATATTATGTCAATGAAGATGTTGGAATTTCTGATGATGATTCTGATTATGTAGAATTTGATGATAGTGAATTCTTGTTCATGTATTTAACGGATGAATCTACTCCTGAAAGATGTGTGAAGGAATGTGCTCTAGAGAAAGTTTAAGGTACTTTGGTTTATGCTCTTCATGCTAAATAAAAAGAGAATTACTGGGTCATTAATAGTGGCTACTCAAATCACATGACTAGTGAAAAAAGTAAGTTTTTTTAAATTTGAGAAATATGATGGAGGCTTAGTTAAGTTTTGAGATGATTCTGGTGCTAAGATATGTGAGATAGGTTCAATCAGTTTTGATGGAAAAAATAATACTGATGGTTTCTACCATGTTAATGGTTTGAGGCATAATCTCTTGAGTGTCAAGGACAAATGTGTAAAATTGGATATAATCTTGTGTTCAATGATGAAAAATGTTAAATCAGAAAAGGTTTTGAAACTATGATTTCTGCTAGCATGCAGACTAAAGGAAACATCTATCAACTTAAAGGTGCCGATGGGAATTTATTTATGTCTCATATTAATGAAAGTTGGCTATGTCACTAGAGGATGTGGCATATGAATTTTGACAACATGGTGAGAATTAGTGTAGTACAAGTTGTGAGAGATTTACTAAGAATTGCAAAGCCTATTAATGCAGTCAACAAAGAATGTCAGGTTGGAAAGCAAGCTAGAAACAACTTTAGGTCAAAGGAACAATCTACTTCTAGACTATTGGAATCAATTAAATTAGATCTTTGTGGTCCTACATGGGTGAGAATTCTACAAGGTGATAGGTATTTTATGAATTTGATTGATGATTACTCTAGAATGACATGGGTTACTTTTCTTAGAGAGAAATTTGATGCATTAGACAAATTCAAGGCATTTAAGGAAATGGTTGAGAATGAGATAAACTTGAAAATAAAATGTGTTAGGTCTGAAAAAGATGGTGAATTGACCTCCAATGAGTTTAATATGTTTTGTGAAGGCCATGGAATAAGAAGATAATTTTCTACCCTATAAATCCTCAACAAAATTGAGTTGTTGAATGGAAGAACAAGACAATTCTTGAAGCTGCTAGATAAATAATCATAGAGGCAAGTTTCTTGGAAGTTTATTGGAAAGAAAAAATTCACACTGTTGTTTATGTGTTCAACCGATTTCAAGAAAAATATAACAATAATAAGGCCCCCTATGAGCTATGGTGTGGAATGATTCCTACTGTCAAGTATTTCAAGATATTTGGAAGCAAATGTTATATCAAGAGAGGTGAAGAAAATAAAGAAATGTTTGATGATAGATCTGATCAGGGTATTTTACTTGGATAATTTACTAGAAGAAAAACTTACATATGTTACAATAAAAGGTTGTCAAAGGTTGTAGAAAGCACAAATGTCAAGTTTGATGAAGCATAGAAGAATTCAATTGAAGTTGATGAATATGTGTTAGATGGACCTGATTGTAGAGTAGAAGAAGAAATAGTTGGAGAACAAGAAGTACATAATGAAGAAGAAGAAGCTCCAGAAAGGGTTCCTAAAACCCCTAAATATGTGCAAAATAATCATTAAGAAGATTAGATCATTGGAGACAACAAGAAAGTTGTATTGACAAGAAGCAAAGCTGTTAAAATTGAGGTAAATTATTGCTTACTTTCTAAAGTTGAGCCTAAGACAGTAAGTGAGGAATGTAAAGATGAACATTGGGTGAAAGCAATGTAAGAAGAACTTATGCAAATTGAGAAAAATAAAACTTGGGAATTGGCTCCCAGACCAGTAGATAATAACATAATTGGGTGTAAGTGGATTTTTAGAAACAAATTGAATGAGAATGGAGAAGTAGTAAGAAACAAGGCAAGGCTTATGTGTAAGGGCTACTCACAACTAGATTGTATAAATTTCTAGGAGACATTTGATCCAGTGGTTAGAATGGAAGCTATTGGGATTTTTTTGGAATTTGCTTCTCATAAGGACTTTAAAGTTTACTAGATGGATGTGAAGTATCTATTTCTAAATGGTGAGTTAGAACAAGAAGTCTACATGGAATAGCCAGAGGGATTCCAATTGTTATATCAACCAAATATGGTATGTATATTAAAAAAGGCTTTATATGGTTTGAAGCAAGCTTCCAGAGCTTCGTATGCAAGATTGGACAAATATTTGATTTAGCAAGGTTTCAACAAAGGTACTATAGATAGCAATCTTTATTTCAAAATTGAAGATGACATTATCTTATGAGGAGATGAGACTATGTGTAAGATATTTGCTGAGGAAATGCAAAATGAGATTCAGAAATCTATATTTGGTGAGATGAATTTATTCCTTGGACTACAAATCAATCAAACAAACAAATGGATTTTCATTTCATAATCAAAGTATGCAAAAAAGATGTTGAAGAAATTTGGGATATGCACTCCTATGGTAATTAGCTGCAAATTGAGTAAGGATGATGATTCATCTAAGGTTGATCAGAGAAAATATAGATGAATGAAAGGAGGATTCTTGTATTTAGCTACTACAAGATAAGATATCATGCATGTAGTTTGTGTTGTGGCTAGATTTCAAGAGGATCCCAAAGAAACACATGTTGTAGCTAACAAGAGGATATTCAATTATCTAATTGACACTTAGGAATATGGCTTATGGTATCCTAGGAATATTGATTTTACACTAAGTGCTTGTATAGATATAGATTGGGTAGGTTGTGTTGATGATAGAAAAGTACAAGTGGTAATGCATTCTTTCTTGGATGCAGATTGGTATCATGGTTAAGCAAAATGAAAGATTCAGTTTCCTTATCCACTGCAAAGGATGAGTATATTGTTGCAACATCCTATGTAGTTGATTGGGTGTACTCCTAAGGGGAAGTATTCATTATTGGTATAGATCTTGGTTCAATGTCAAAGGGAGAGAGAAATGCAAAAAATATTTTGTCTTTTCAATTAATGACAAAGGAGGAGAGAAAACATCATGTGAAAAAAATTATCTACACAATGGGAGAGAAAGAAAATGAAATCATGAGAAAGTGGTTTATAGCTATTGTGTTGTATTTAATGGGTTTTCACATCATGTGTTGCCATCAAAGATAAATGGGGAGATTGTTGCAAGTATGAAGGTGTTGACATTTACATAAACTGGTTGTTGTTGTCATTTATGTCAACTAGTTGTTTTAATTGATGTCAACTATGTGTATGGAAGCTGATTATTGGATGTATATGTCAAGGATATTAAGAAAATTGTAATAAAGAAAGTTTGTAGTGTGGTCATGTATACTTGAGATATTGAAGAAGTGTTATGAGTACTTAGAGTTACCCTTATATTACTATGTCTAGAAGGGTGTTAGAGTAATGTAATGTGCTAAATTAATGTCTCTGGTACTTGATCTCTAAGCGCTTTTGATAAAATTTGAAAAATAGTGAAAATAGCGTCATACAGGTATTTAATGTATGCTCCAAGATGTGACCTAGATTTCTTTGGGGTTGATGCTATGCTTATGTAGATCTAAGGTATTGTTCATGACTGTTGGTAGTTGCTATATCCAGAATTTTGGTTTCTAGATCATCATAGAGTGTCAGATATTTCCACTAGTATGTGAATTGTGTATTTCAGCATGTGTGGGTTTGGTCTTGGACAAATGCATTTGCTTCACATTTCTCTATATTTTTGTTTTAGGAATTGTAGTTCATAGAATATGTTGATATGGTTTATCTCTTGCTTGGTTCAATAGGATTTGATATTTGGTGTTGTTACTGATAATTTTTTGAGCTACAGTGTATTATAGTGGTTGACAGGGTTATTCAAATGTACAAAATGATCATACTTTTCAAGTGAATCCTATTGTAAAGCTTCTAGATGAATTTGCATGTGTTCATTCCATAATCCATATTATATTCAAGTGAATTTTGTTGTCTAAAAATATTGGACTGAGTTAAGTATGCATGTGATTTATTGTTTTATGTGTTTTACTCGGGTGTTGGTCTAGCTTGTGTTAAATACTACTTGTGAAGTTCATAGAACCATGTTGAGGTGTATTGGGACTCATTTAGGTACTCATTCTCTTCCATCATGAGAATTATTTTTCACTGACCTAATTTGAATTTGTAAATAAAAATTGTGTATGCCCAACCTTGGAAGGGTTTCAAGGTTGAAGGTAGTATAAGTATGAGTTGAGATGTTTGTGAGAAACATAAAGAGATGTGAGGTCTATGTGTGTGATGTGAGTTCAAGAAGATTAGTGTGAATTTCAAAGTGTTCAGTTCCTAAAGGTAGTGAGTTGAAGGTGTACTCTATCTTTCAAGCATGTCTACAAAATTGTGAGAAAATTGTGATGGAATATTTGTTGCATTGAGATAGTTTTCTCTCTATAACAACTCTCTTCTATCTTCTTTTCAATTCTCTAGCAGTGAGCCGCATAGGACAATGTGTTTTTCTTGGCAGTGAGCCTTTCTAGCAATGAGCCTTTGTATTTGGTTTTGGAATTCTTTATATTGTGAGATTCTCCTCACCATTGTTTTCTTTCCCTCATTGGGTTTTACATGTAAATATGGTGTTAATGTGTGCATGGTTTTACTTCTTTCAGTTTATTTTTCTACATTTAACAATCAAACATATTAGCAGAGTGAAAGTTGTGTGAATATATGTCAATCTAAACTCTATTAAGGGTTTTGAAGTGTAAAATTTCTACAAATAATTCACCCTCCCCTTAGTTGTCTTGTTCAACTTATTTTCTTTTTTTTAAGTTTTTCTCCCAAAAGTGTTGTTCAAGCTAAAACCCCCATCCTCAAGCATAAGGAAATTGGTAGATTCCTAAGTGAGATAACTCACCTATGGGTTGAATGTCAATTATTTGTGTGGATCTCATTTCCTAATGAAATATTGGGAAATAGGTCTATTTTCCCCATTCCATAATTGGGCTCCTGAAAAAACCTATTTTTCATCATTTCATTTTGACGAACCCAACTTTGTATAAAAAAATTCTAAAATTTGGAATCTATTTCAACCCTCGATCTAGGATTTGCATTACTTTGCATTGCATTTCATTTATTAGCATCTTACTTAGGGTTTTTTACTTGTATTTATTTCCATCTCATTTATAGTTTTAGGTTTACATTTTTACATTCCTTAAAATTTGAAAAATTCAAAAATTTCATTCATTTTGTAGACCGTTTAAATAACATTGCATGATTAATAACTTAAATTAGAAAATTGAATCAAAATTGCATATCAAATTAGTTATTTTTTCTTGTAATTTAGCATCATTTTACACTCACATTTAGATCCTATTTTCTAGTGAAATGAAGGATTTTGGTACCCTATTGGACACTTACCCTGCTAGAATCTTTCACCTAAAAGAGAAGAAATAAGGTTGAAAATGCATAATGTTTCACTCAAGATTAAAGTAAAGATGGATGGGATATTGATGTGAAGTGTATTTGGATGTGTTGGAATGTTTAAAAATGAAAAAAAATGAATGTAAACTAACCTAATGTAAGGTGTTGGAAAACACAGTGTTGATTGCAAATATGAACTAGAAACTTAGACAAATGAAAACAAAAATTGATGAAACTAAACAGAGTGCACCTAGAGGTGGATTGATGTTATTGGAAGGTTTTGGAATGTCCCTAAAATCCATGCTAATGGATACTGGGACTGATTCACCACAGATGGTGAATCAGTCTTGCTTCTGGTGAAAACTTCTCGAAACAAGTTTTTGACTGTTGAGAGTTAAATTATGAGAAAATAATTTTTTAGGCCCACAAGTGGGACTAATTCACCATGCATGGAAAATTAGTCCTCTTGCTGGAATCTACAAAGTTATGACTTCATTTTGTAGGTCTAGATCTATACTTCTATCTTCTATAGGTGTCCACTTCGGAAACTATTGGATTAAGGCCTGGAAATGATTTTTTGTTGATTATTTGACTTGAATGATGAAGAGGTGATTTGAATTATTTTTTAACTTGATCTCCAATGATTTCCAAGCTTCCAAGTGTCCTAAATTTGCAAACAAACTTCTATTAGAGAGATATGTTGAATGTTAGGGCATGGGGTTTTCCTTGGTCAAACCCCTTTTAGGTAATTAAAACAAAATGATGAAAGAAAGGAATGAAACATGAAATAATAGAATTTATTACCTTTCCATGATGATTTTTCTTGAAATTATAAAGCAATACATGAAGATTCAGCCCTTGAATGCTTTAGAAAGCTAACTTGAAGAATTTTAAGGAAGAAACCATAACTTGGTTGACTTGGATGAGAAGATAGAAGATGAATTAATGATGAGAAATGTAAGAATGATTTGTTAGATGCAAAATGGGGATAAAAAAACTTATTTATAGACAATTATGCTTTAGTATCCTGATTATACCTCATCACAAGCTAACAAGTAGTGAAATTAACTCAAATTTCACTTTATTTCCCACTAAAAGATCGTAATGTGGCCAAATAGGACTCATTCACCACACATGGTAAATGGGTCTCACTTGGATGGGATTGATTCACCATGCATGGTGAATGGGTCCCACAAAGGCCATTCCAACAACTAAGAAGCTAGGAGATAAGGAAATAATTTTTAAATTGCAACTTTGTCGAGTATTTGATTAATTTAGGCCTAGGGATGCATAATATGGGTTATTAGGGGCCTATTAATGATGATGTAAATTTCAAATAGGGCTTGGGACACAAAATTCAATGTGAGAGTGTAATTAAATACACTTTACAACACTAAAATGAGGTCCACATAGCCTAGAAAAGCACAAGAACCAATGTGAATTTGTAAGACACATTACAACACTAGTTTATCATTAAATTTAATTCAAGAACCTTCTAGATTGATGTCATAATTTTATTAAACACATTTTATAATGTTGAATTAGGGATAAATAGGTTAATTAAGTCTAGAAAATCATGAAAGTCCTTTACAAGACTTTACAACACCTTTACAAGACGTTATTAAAAGGATGTTATTCAATTTGCAAGGGTCCAAGACCTAGTGTGGATGCATAAAATGCCTCAAAACACTAGATTAAGACCTAATTAAGTTCATTTTATCATGAATTAATCCCATGTCAAGCAAAGGGTCCATTTTTCTATGGCACATCTAGAAATATGAAACTATAACTACTTGTTTGCAACCAAAATCTCAAAATATAAGTATTAACTCATAAATCTGTAATTTTATTTTTCAAAACCTTGAAGCAAGACCCATTCACCCATGGGAGAATGAGTCCCTAATCATGGATTTTTCTAAATTGTTGGGCATTAAATACCCTCATTCTACATTTTGGTTTTCTGTATTTAGATATCTATTTCATTTTTTAGAATTTTGTTTTATGCAATTATTCACATTAAGGTTAATTAAATAAATTTAGGTACATTTTAAAATAAAAAATTTTAATTACAAGACATAATTTTTAGGTTTTTTCATAGTATAATCAACATATTATCTTATTTAAAATTTGGAAATTACTATCTCTTTGCATTAAATTTCTTATTTTTCAGTGTTGGTTGTATTTATCTAGTGCTTGCTATCCATTTTGGATGAACCTTAGGTTTGGTGAAACTTGTATGAGATTCACAACCTAGAATCATATTTCCAATACTACTAGGAGACGTAGTTAAAGACTCAACATCCTGTGATACATAACTCACAATTTGGATGCACCTTAGGTTTGGTTGATTCTATGCATGTGTAGATCTAAGGTATTGTTCATGACTATTGGTAGTTGCTATATCTAGAATTTGCATTTCTGGATCGTCATAGAGTGAGATATTTCCACCAGTATGTGAACTGTGTATTTCAGTATGTGTGGGTTTGGTCTGGAAGAAATGTATTTGCTTCACATTTCTCTACATTTTTGTTTTAGGAATTGTAGTTCATAGAATATGTTGATATGGTTTATCTCTTCCTTGGTTCAAGAATATTTGAGATTTGGTGTTGTTGTTGATAATTTTTTGAGCTACAGTGTATTATAGTGGTTGATAGGGTTATTCAAATGTACAAAATGATCATACTTTTCAAGTGAAGTCTATTGCAAAGCTTCCAGATGAATTTGAATGTGTTCATTCCATACTCCATATTATGTCCAAGTGAAATTTGTTGTCCAGAAAGATTGGACTGAGTTAAGTATGTGTGTGCTTTATTGTTTTATGTGTTTTACTCGGGTGTTGGTCTAGCTTGTGTTAAATACTACTTGTGAAGTTCATAGAACCATGTTGAGGTGTATTGGGACTCATTTAGGTACTCATTCTCTTCCATCGCGAGAATGCTTTTTCACTGACCTAATTTCAATTTGTAAATAAAAATTATGTATGGCCAACCTTGGAAGGATTTCAAGGCTGAAGGTAGTATAAATATGAGTTGAGATGTTTGTGAGAAACATAGAGAGATGTGAGATCTATGTGTGTGATGTGAGTTCAAGAAGATCAGTGTGAATTTCAAAGTGTTTAGTTCCTAAAGGTAGTGAGTTGAAGGTGTACTCTATCTTTCAAGCATGTCTACAAAATTGTGAGAAAATTGTGGTGAAATATTTGTTGCATTGAGATAGTTTTCTCTCTATAACAACTCTCTTATATCTTCTTTGTAATTCTCTGGCAGTGAGCCCACATAGGACAATTTGTTTTTCTTCGCAGTGATCCTTTCTAGCAATGAGCCTTTGTATTTGGTTTTGGAATTCTTTATATTGTGATATACTCCTCACTGTTGTTTTCTTTCCCTCATTGGGTTTTTACATGTAAATATGGTGTTAATGTGTGCATGGTTTTACTTCTTTTAGTTTATGTTTTTACATTTAACAATCAAACATATTATCAGAGTGAAAGTTGTGTGAATACATATCAATCTAACCTCTCTTAAGGGTTTTGAAGTTCAAAATTTCTACAAATGATTCACCCTCCCCTTAGTTGTCTTGTTCAACCGATTTTCTTTGTTTTTTTTCTCCCAAAAGTGTTGTTCAAGCTAAAACCCCCATCCTCAAGCATAAGGAAATTGGTAGATTCCTAAGTGAGTTAACTCACCTATGGGTTGAATGTCAATTCTTTGTGTGGATCTCATTTCCTAATGAAATATTGAGAAATAGGTCTATTTTCCCCATTCCATAATTAGGCTCCTAAAAAAACCTATTTTTCATCATTTCGTTTTGATGAACCCAACTTTGTATAACAAAATTCTGAAATTTGGAATCTATTTCAACCCTCGATCTAGGATTTGCATTACTTTGCATTGCATTTCATTTATTAGAATCTTATTTAGGGTTTTTTACTGGTATTGATTTCCATCTCATTTAGGTTTTTAGGTTTGCATTTTTACATTCCTTAAAATTTGAAAAATTGAAAAATTTCATTCATTTTGTAGAGTATTTACATAACACTGCATGATCAATAACTTAAATCAAAAAATTGAATCAAAATTACATATCGAATTAGTTATTTTTTCTTGTACTTTAGCATCATTTTGCACTCACATTTAGATCTTATTTTCTAGTGAAATGAATGATTTTGGTACCCTATTGGACACTTACTATGCTAGAATCTTTCACCTTAAAGAGAAGGAATAAGGTTGAAAATGCACAATGTTTCACTCAAGATTAAAGTAAGGATGGATGGGATATTGATGTGAAGTGTATGTGGATGTGTTGGAATGTTTACAAATGAAAATAAATAAATGTAAACTAACCTAATGTAAGGTGTTGGAAAACAGAGTGCTGATTGCAAATATGAACTAGAACCTTAGACAAATGAAAACAATAAATGATGAAACTGAACAGAGTGCACCTAGAGGCAGATTGATGTTACTGGAAGGTTTTGGAATGTCCCTAAAATCACTGGTAATCGACACCAAGACTAATTCACCACAGATGGGGAATCAATTCTCCTTCTGGTGAAAACTTCTAGAAACAAGTTTTTGACTGCTGAGAGTTAAATTATGAGAAAATAATTTTTTAGGCCTATAGGTGGGACTAATTCACCATGCACAGAAAATTAGTCCTCCTGCAGGAATTTACAAAGTTACAACTTGATTCTGTAGGTCTAGATCTGCACTTCTATCTTCTATAAGTTTCCACTTTAGAAACTATTGGATTCGGGCCTGAAAATGATTTTTTGTTGATTCTTTGACTTGAATGATGAAGAGATGATTTGAATTATTTTGCAACTTGATCTCCAATGATTTTCAAGCTTCCAAGAATCCTAAATCTGCAAACAAACTTCTATTAGAGAGATATGTTGAATGTTAGGGCATGGGGGTTTGCCTTGGTCAAACCCCTTTTAAGTAATTAAAGCCAAATGGTGAAAGAAAGGAATGAAACATGAAAAAATAGAATTTATTACCTTTCCATGATGATTTATCTTGAAATTATACAGCAATACATGAAGATTCAGCCCTTGAATGCTTTGGAAATCTAACTTGAAGACTTTTAAGGAAGAAACCCTAACTTGCTTGACTTTGATGAGAAGATAGAAGATGAATTAATGATGAAAAATGTAAGAATGATTTGTTAGATGTAAAATGGGGATAAATACACTTATTTATAGATAATTATGCCTTAGTATCCCGATTATACCTCATCGTACAGGCTGACATGTAGTGAAATTAACTCAAATTTCACTTTATTTCCCACTCAAAGATCAAAATGGGGACATATAAGACTCATTCACTACACATGGTAAATGGGTCCCACCTAGATGGGATTGATTCACCATGAATGGTGAATGGGTCCCATAGAGGCCATTCCAACAACTAACAAGCTAGGAGATAAGGAAATAAGGTTTAAATTACAACTTTGTCAAGTATTTAATCAATTTAGGCCTGGGGATGCACAATATGGGTTATTAGGGGCCTATTAATGATGATGTAAATGTCAAATAGGGCTTGGGACACAAAATTCAATGTGAAAGTGTAATTAAATACACTTTACAATACTAAAATGAGGTCCACATAGCCTTGAAAGGCACAAGAACCAATGTGAATTTGTAGGACACATTACAACACTAGTTTATCATTAAATTTAATTCAAGAACATTCTAGATTGATCTCATAATGTTATTAAACACATTTTATAATGTTTAATTAGGGATAAATAGGTTAATTAAGTCTATAAAAGCATGAAAGTCCTTTACAAGAGTTTACAACACCTTTGTAAGACATTATTAAAAGCATGTTATTCAATTTGCAAGGGTCCAAGACCTAGTGTGGATGCATAAAATTCCTCACAACACTAGATTAAGACATCATTAAGTTCATTTTATCATGAATTAATCCCATGTCAAGTAAAGAGTCCATTTTTCTATGGCACATCTAGAAATATGAAACTATTACTAGTTGTTCGCAACCAGAATCTCAAAATATAAGTATTAACTCATAAATCTATAATTTTCATTTTCAAAACCTTGAAGCAAGACCCATTCGCCCATGGGAGAATGAGTCCCTAGGGTATGTGCATGATCATGATGGGCCAAAAAGTTGCAATATGATGGGTGTGTGGCTGAGAAATTTTTTTTTACCCAAAATTGATGAAATGAAATGGATTTTTAAAGGATATTTTCATCTTTCCACCAATATAAATTATGCTTTACTTTGAATTAAATAATTAATTATTATTGATTCTCTATTGAAATTATTACTAAAGTCTTGATTGATAGGATTTTTGAAAAAATCTATAGCTTTCAAACAGTATCACATTTTTTAATCCAAAACATTTGTCACATTCTATGCTTCGCATACTATAGGATTAAAAAAAGAAAAAAATAATTTCATGAAGTTTTGACCAAGTTAAGGTGGTCAGACATACAAGTTTTTTCTATTTTTTAAAAGTTGTAATAAAAAATTCATAATTAATTATTTAATTGGAAAAAAATTACAAAAAAATATGTATCACATCAAGACATGAGTCCTCTATTTATATCTAAAATCTTATAAAAAAATATTATCATTTTATTGTGGTTAGGGTGGTTAGATAGACACCTACTTCTTATTTTTTCCTTGAAATTTAAGTACTACTGCATGGAAATTTCATATTTTCACCAAATAGATTTTATTTTTTTTAAACAAACCTAGTAGTTTACAAACTACATTCAATTTGCTACATATTCTATTCATACATATTTTTAACATAATATAGATAACTTATTCAAATTTTTACATCAAGTTGCCTAACTCTGATTTTTCTTATTTTTTTGCCACTTAAGGGCTTGTTTTTTCCATGATGATCCTGCACATACCCCCTAATCACAAATATTTCTAAATTGTTGGGAATTAAATACTCTCAGTCTACATTTTGGGTTTTTGTATTTAGATCTCTATTTCATTTTTTAGAATTTTTGTTTTCTGCAATTACTCACATTGAGGTTAATTAGAAAAATTTAGGTGCATGTTACGATAAAAAATTTAATTACAAGGCATAATTTTTAGGTTTTTTCATAGTATAATCAACATATTATTTTATTTCAAATTTGGAAATTACTATCTCTTTGCATTAAATTTCTTATTTTTTAGTGTTGATTTTATTTATCTAGTGCTTGCTATCCATTTTGGATGCACCTTAGGTTTGGTGAAACTTGTATGAGATTCACAACCTAGTGTCCTATTTCCAATACTATTAGGAGACGTAGTTAAAGAATCAGCATCCTGTGATACATAACTCACCATGGATCTTTGGTTTTCCATCTCTTTCACTCATAGTCTTGACACTAGTCAAACCACTATGGACTATACCCTTCACAATTCATTTCCTATGACCTCATTACCAACAAATAGTATGAATGATATTGAATCAATGGTTCCTAATGTCCCTATAAAGAACCTTAGAAAAATGGATAAAGAATTTAACAAATTATAAAACTTTGTGAGTTATGAATACATTGTTTGTACTGCAGTTCTTTTCATAGATAACATGAGGAGAATGATTGAAAATGAACAAGGAATATAAGTTATGTGTAGCATTTCCAATATCATTAACAACCATGTCCATACAATGACTAGTTGTGTTAAAGCTTTGGGGTATACCCAAAGTCAAGGTGGAAATCCAGTTCCTCCTTCCACAACCATGACCTCTATTCAGGAATACAATAATACAACTATTACTACAACAATATAACCTAATAACTAAACCATGGATTTTAAGGTGGATGGAATGCTATGTCTCTTTTTCTCAATTGGGGTTTTTCACCTAATGAAAAGAGATAGATCCTACACCCAAAATTTAGGTGGTTCACTCAATCTAATGTATGTATGATGGAATTATTCCTAAATAAGATACTTTAAATGCAAGTAGATGATCAAATTGATTGATTAAGTATACAAAACCTAAGAAACGTAACTTTTTTTGAAAACACATTGTGTAATGCAAAAACACCTAGAAATGTGAACAAAACTGAATAGAAATGGATGAGATTGGAAATGGATTCTAGAATGTTGTTGATGCTGAATTTTAAGCCTGGTGGGACTCATTGACCATTTTGGGTGAATTAGTCCCAGTTTTGTAAAATAGTTCTGGAACCTGTTTCGGATAAATGGGTATCTAAAAATGCAAAAAACCAAAAAATGTCCTATAAGTGGGACTCATTCACCACCCATGGTGAATGATTCCACTTCTAAGTTTCTAAATATTCAAAGGTGCAATCTAGAGCTTTTAGTCTGCACTTTCTATATCTCCAGGTGTCGAGTTCTAAAACTATTAGATTTAGGCTTGAAAATGACTTTTTGTTGATAATTTTCCTTATCCAATGAAGAGATGACTTGAACAACTTTGCAATGTAATTTCAATGATTTTTAAACTTCCAAGAGGCCTAAATATGTAAAGACACAAGAGAAGAGAGAGAACTATTGAATGTTAGGGCATGGGGGTTTTCCTTGGTCAAACCCCTTTTAGGTAATTAAACCAAAATGATGAAAGAATGTAATCAAACATGCAATAACGTAGTTGATTACCTTTCCATAATGATTAATCTTGAATTTCTACAATAAAACATGAGGAATTTTCCCTTGAATTTCTTAGGAAGCTATCTTGATGACTTGCAATGATGAAACCCTAACTTGCTTGACTTGAGATGGAAAAATGATTGATGAATAATGAAGAATGGTTAATGAATGTGAATTAGGGTTTAGAGACTTGATTTTATAGGAAATAGCCCTTATTTTCTTGTGAATTAGATCCCTAAGGTCGATATGAAAGAATATTAAACTTAATTTCCAAATTTTCTTACTCAAAACTCAAATTTGACCCAAATGGGACTCATTTGCCACCTTAGGTGAATCAATCCCACCTGGCAGGGACTCATTCACCACAGGTGGTGAATTAGTCCCACCTAGGCCTATTTTCCAACAAGATTCTTAGGAGATAAGAAAATAAGGTTTATATGATGTATGGTTGGGTATTTCATCAAATATTACCTCAGGATGCACAATATGGGGTAATATGGGGCTATTAGTGATGATGTCAAGGTCAATTAGGTCTTGGGACACAAAATTCAATGTGAAAGTGTGATTAAATACACTTTACAATACTAAAATAAGGTTCACAGCCTAAGAAGACACAACATCCAATGTGAATGAGAAAAACACATTACAACACTAGATTAACATTAAGTTTATTTTACAATCTTCTAGATTGATGTTATAATGTCATTAAAAATATTTTATAATGTTGAATTAAGGGAGAATAGGTTCATTAAGTCTACAAAAGCGTGAAATTCCTTTACAACACTTTACAACACCTTTCCAAGACATCGTTATATGCATTGGCAAGGGTTCAAGACCTAGTGTGAATGTGAAGAACACCTCACAACACCAAATCAGCGCCTTATTAAGTCCAATTTATCATGGATTATTTCCATTTCAAGCAAGTTTCCTTTTTTCTATGGTACACTAACAATGCCAATCCCACCTTAGGCATTTCTACTGGGAATCTCTTTAGCTTTTTACGTTCAAATCTCATATTTCCTAACCCATCTCCCCTCACAAACTTACAATTCATTTGTCCTCTAAACACATATACACCTCCACCATATTCAGCTCCATCTCAAAACAAAAGAAATGATCCTTTCCTTAACCAACTCCTACAATTTTTTTCATCCCCCCAACAAGAAATCACTACATTGAATTAAAATCAAAATGACCAACCTTCACAATATGTCAAAAGAAACCCCTTATCATTGTAGATATTGAGAACAAAAATGACACAAGGTATAGAGATTCCTATATTTGAGAAATATGGTGGGAAAGGAGATCTTGTTAGCCAGGTTTCTATGTACACAACCTTATGTAGTGACTTCATTTTTTAGGATAAAGTCTTGGTTAAAATTTTCCCTAGATCCTTGAAAGATAGTTCCTTGGAATTGTTTTGTTCCTTACTGAATAATTGAATATGTTCATTCAATGAACCTGTTGATTCAATGAAATCAAACAAATCACTATGTTGAGGCAGAGGTTGTGTTTATAAGTATTAAGTATGTTGTGGATATGGGTTACTCTAAGCTATGGGTGGAAGGTGACTCTTTAAAAATCATCAATTATCTACGTGGTAACCACCAACATAGCTAGAATGTTGATCAATTAATAAGTGATACTATAATTATGTTGAGATCTTTTGAAGAAACCCACGTTTATCACATTTATCGAGAAGGTAACTCATTGGAAGAATTTTTTTGCCAATGAAGCTATCAAGCTTAGTGAGTATTGAGTGTGGGAGGAAGGATATCTCCTTCCTGAGGAAGCTAGGATCTTAATGATAAATAATGGTTTTGGATGATTTTATGCGGTGGCATTATTTAACCATTAGTACCAACTCTCAACTCACACACTTTGTGGGTATAGTTTGGCTTGTTAGCTATCATTTGAACTCTAATTAATAGGGTTTTCTACTGTTGGTTCTTGTCAAAATTGGGTGCAATAGAAGCATAATTAAACCTCATTTTTTTGTGAGCCTGAGAAAGAAGAAGAAAATTTGGAAGATTCTCCAACATGGGAACTTTACGCCATTCTTGGAAAGACTGCATGGACACGATTGGAATGCTTCAGTGGAGTTTGTTTCTTGTTGGTACAACCACAAACTTCAGATGAAGGGCTTGGTTGTTGATATCAATGAGGAGCTGATTACCACTGTCACTAGGTTTCTTATGGTTGGTCATAAATTCTTCAAAGGCAAGAAGAGTAATGAGGAGGCAATGTCACAATTTTTCAAAGATGATGAATGGAAAAAATTTATCAAGATGGAGGCTTGGGGCTATGAGCGGAAGACTCTCAAGAAGATTTGGGTGAATATTGAGGAAGTAATAATGCGGCATGTGACTTTGAAAGGTAGGTTCATTGCAACCCTTGGTCATCATTTTACTCTTTTAAATCATTTTAGGCATGGGTTGTTTATTTCCTTTATGTTCTTTCTCTTGTCTTCCATGGAGGTTTTTGTGAATGCACATTAAAAAAAAGAGGGAACTAGTCCTACACGAGGGCCTTATTTTGTTAATTAGGGGGCATGTACAATTCCTTATCCCTACCTCTTTAATTAAGGGAAAGGAGAAGATTCTTAGTGAGGCTTTTGGATCTTTTAACCCAGACATAAGCATAGTTGAGGAGGAGTGGAATGAAGATGGTGAGGAAGGGACCCCCTCCCCTATAGCTACCCCCTCGAAAAAGAGGAAGAAGGGTAACCCTAAAGGAAAATAGGCACCCAAGCATTTTATTTTGAACTTGTTAGAGTCCCAATCTGATGGTGAGGATAAAAATGTGGGATATAGGGATTCCATGCCCAAGGATGAAGCTTTTGGAATTTACTAGGGTGATACTAAGGTTGGTGGTAAGGAGGAGGGGCTTTCAGAGAATGTGACAACTATGGAGGCCAAGGATAAGCCTAGAAGGGTTTCTAAATGCATTGCCAAGATGAAGAAATAGGCCTTGAAAGATTTGGTTAAGGATACCATGGTGCTCTGCGAGGAGAAGGAACTAAAGGAGAAGGTGGTGGAAATTGATGATTCCCTAATTCGTAATTCTCCTCATGAGGAACATGAGGGTGAGAAAAATGTTCAAGATGAGGAATATGTTGAGCAAAAGCATGTGAAGTCAAAGCCTCTAAAGGTTAATCCCCTATTAGAGGACTTATCCTATCTTAATGATGATTCCACCTCTATTTTTTAGCTTCTTGACATGGCAAAATGGGGGGCTACTGGCACTTTCTAACTTGGAAAATGGACACTCTAGGAATTTAATAGGATAAACATCCAAATACGATGATTGGAGGAGAATTTGTGGAATATTCTAAAAGGTTTGGCCTTAGATATTTTCATTGACATAATTGTTGATATTGAGGTTTCATTCAATGATTTCAAGTCCCTTTGTGCACAACATTTGGCTAGTTTAGAAACCAAGGTATTGGATACTAATGTGGATATAAAGAAACTTTTCCATGCTTATCACATTTCAGTAAAGAATAGTGCAGATTATTTGGAAGTCCTATTTCACAAAATTAGTGAGCTTAGAGAGGACTAGTTGCATTTTTCTGAGTTAATGGAGAAGGAATAATTGGCTAAAGGTAAAGGGAAACGAGGTGCAAAGGATGATGGTAAAAGCCCTGCTGCTAGAGGGTTGGCTCACTCAAAGAAGTCCTTTGAAGTTGAGAAAAAAAGAGTTGCTAGACATCATTGGGATACATAGGAGCCATGAGCTTGAGGTGGTCAACACCTTAAGCAGTATTAATTATTATCATTTTGTCTATTTTTTGCTTGTTATCTACTATTGGGTCTCAGTTTCTTTTGTATTGTTTTGTTGTTTTGTTGTTGTTGGCTGCTATTGATAGTTTAGTGTTTTATCCTTCGAGGAGCATTTTGTATCTTCTGTTGTTTTTGGTTTTGGGCTTCTATCGATGTTTTAGTTTAGTATCTCTTGAGCAACATTTTGTACCTTAAATTGTAAAGGGTTTTAGGTCCCTTCAAAACCTATTTTTCCCATATAATCAAAACTTGTTGATGCCATTCTTTACCACTTCCAAGTGCACAATTTAGAAAATATAGTGAGATGTAAGCAAAATGATGATGAAAAATTCACTAACTTTATCTCACATTATTAATTGCTTTACATGTAAATCAACATTACAATTCCTAATCGTGATCTTCAATGAGTGTTCATTGACAATTTTTAAACTAAGCTTAAAGATAAGATTGGGATGATGAAATTTCCCTCCTTCAAACAATTGTGTGTGTACTACCTTTCATGATTACCAAAATTTAATTGGTAGTTGTGAAGTGAAAACTCCCTCTTATCATCCTAAAAAATTGAAATCAATGCCTCAAGACAACTACCAAGCATTCAAGAAACCAAATAAGGTATTTTTACAACTCAATTCATCTCAACCAACTCAACATTTTGACACCCAAGTGGTAGCTACAGAGACAAAAATTCCATATACATTTGGAGAGAGAAATAGACAACTTACCCTCTACCCAATACCCTTCATTACACCCAGTTGCATCTCTTAAACAAGAACTTAATTTCCTTACCTCTTGTTAGAGCTCCTGATCATACTAAGCCTTTACTTTCAAACTACAGATAAAATTCATTTTTCCATTATCACTAACAAAATGGATATGATATGAAACATTGTAAGAATCTTAAACATATTGTGCAAGACCTCATTGACTCTAATCATATTCAAATTGGCAATGTTAATGATCAAGGTAATAATTCTATAGCACCTCCCAACTAAAATTTGTAAATCTTTACCAATCCTTTGCCAAATTATAACATCTCCTTTGTCAAATCTATTGAAACCAAGAATTATTTGATGAATGTTGACATGAATGATAACAACATGAATAATAAAGAGGAAAATAATATGGATAGTATGATTGGAATCATTGAGTTTCAACCTCATAAGGGCCTAACCTATATGTCCTTGACATTGCTTTTTCACAAAATTAAATAATTAAGCATGCACACAATGGTCATCTTTACATAGCTAGAAGAATGATGGGATATTAATTGATCCTTTCTATGTATAGAACATGACCATTGAATAATTCTTGTCTATGCATGAATATCAAGACACTTCTAAAAAATCAAAAGCATGGATGAAAAAACATAACAGTTTTTCTATCCCTACAATAGGTTCAATAACTCTCCCTTTACAAGTTGGACTGAAAGAGTTGAATGTCTCATTCTCACCCATCCTGACACTAGATAAATTTTGTGTGAATTTAACCTAACTATGGCTTCACTCCATGAAATTTGTCTCGTCGATAGTGGATAAATGCTTAAAATTTCCATTTAGAAAAAAAAAATTATTGTCCACCATAGTAGCTTTAATCCTATGTCTTCCCATGGGAATTTATCAGTGGATTTATTTTTGCTTGCATGGAACCTATTAGGCCTTTTGACGACTTCCTTTCTAAATCTTATCAAAATTTTAAGGCAAAGCGAATAGAAGATTTATCCCTTAGCAATATGCCTCCACCCATGATTGAGCCTCCCATCTTTGATGAGACCATGATTGAACCAAAACCTCTTCCAAGTAACCAAAACCAAAACATAGAAAATCCTTCACCCATTTCCTATAAGAGACCATGAGTTAACCCAATAAGTCTGATTGTGCCTCCTAAAATCAATAAATTTTATAAAGTTAAAGAGAAAGTGGTTGAACAACCTCCCATCGTTCCATCTGTTCCTCTCCTATAAGATGAAAAGAAGCCTATGGTTGTGTTGGTGGTTTTTCTAGTAGTACACTTTGAATTCCTCTAAAGGGTATCCAACCCTTATGCTTAAGAAACTTCGAAGCAAGTGTCCAACAAATGAGCAAAGGATTTTGAGGACTTCACTCCTACTCTTTAGGCTCTATGATACCTAGGAGAGTGTTCCTTACTATGATCAAATGATATTTGTATAATTGAGAACACATTTTATAAACACATTAATTCCTATTAGTTACAAATAAACACAAGTTACTAAATATTTGGCAGACCTTTGAGTAAATTATTATCTATCTTCTAGGAACATGGGAGTACTTCACACTCACAATTCATAATTAAGAGATGTTTTTAATGATTTTTTTCTCATTTTAAATCCATAGCTAGGTGTATCACTAGTTCATTTACTTTCCATATTTCCTAACAAAAATACCATTGCTTTATCAATTAGGACAATGGAGTCAAATATGCAAGAACCAATAATATATAAGCTATTTAATTCAAAAATTGGTGGACTATTCCCATAATTATTTGCAATATGAAAACTCACAATGCCTGAAACACAACTCCTTACCAAACCCGATGCATTTTTTTACAAATCTACAACCCTCTTCAATAATTTAATTGACTCATTGATTCAAAGCACAAATAAGGCCACACATTCAATTGGATCACTAAAGACAAATGAGATTACTGTCATTTATAATTTGCAAAAAAGGTACATAGGAGAGTATTCGTTTCAAAACTAAGATTTTTTTTTATATTTGTAGCTTCTATAAAACTAATTTAAGATTATTACATATAGAACCCATAACCAAGAAAATCTACTCTTATATACATTCATATTTTCTACAAAATTCCTTTTCTAAACTTAGCTTTTCACCTAGACAATTTTTAGACCTAAAAATTGAATCCTTGTATTGAGCCCTTAAATGCCTTTTGTAGAACAAGGGAGCAACAAGCATCATGCTCAATTAAAATTAAATTTCATTTCATTTGAAGATCATTTGCACTATAATTTGAGACATTCTCAAGTTAGTTACATGTAATCATTGCAGAGTATGGAAGAGTAAAAGAAAAGATTCCACGTCCTTTGAATGAAGACCTACCAGCCCTTCAAAAGGAATCATTTTTTACTACAATAGCATCAAATCATCTTGTTCTTGTTCACCAAATAATATTTTCCATTCATAGCCTGAACAAAATTTTGTATACCATCCAGAAAAAGCATACTTGTCGTCAAAGTTAGGAAGTCTAGCACTTGTCCAACACACCAATCCAAAATATTTCCACATCAGTAAAAAAAACATAAAACCACAAACATGTTGAAGAGGAAGATCCTAATATGGTGGCTATGGTGTCATCAAAAACAAAAATGGGATGGATACATCACTCTAAGTCATCAACATCAGAGTATGCACACCATTGTCTTGTTCATGATGGAACTAGAGGAACTGTCACCACTTCCTTGTCAAAATCCTTAGAAGGTGCTAGGGAAAGGGGATAATGGCCACAATATGGATCAATGTCACCTCCACTATCTGAAGGGCTATCAGAAACCTCAACGGGAGAATTATGTCTCCCCAGATAAGACTTACAATTCTTGCACCTTTTCTTTGCCTTCTTTTCATACTCAACCAGCTCTTTCCCCTTAAATTTGACTAGTTCTTCTAAAAATTTTCAGCTTATTAGGTGGTAATTACTCTTTACACCATATTTCTTGAATTTCCCACATGCCCTTCTACCCTTTGGTGTTTCAGGAGCTCCCTGTGTTTCAATTTAATCTTCAGAAGCATTTTCCTTAGATTCAAGAAAATTCAGTCTCCTAGACCTTTTGACTAGCTTAACAGACTTGCCTGACTTACTCATTTTCACAATAACCAAACAAGAATAAGAAGATTCTTAACTAGCAGAAAATCCTCACCAACCTATTGTCATACTTGATTTAATTTTCAATCTTTGAATGCAAATTCTGAATGAAAAATATGGCCATTGATCATCATTATATTGAGCCATGCAAGCATGCCAATCATTAATACTCAAGGAAATCTTATGGCCGCGAGCTAACAACACTATGCTTTGATTTTTAAATCTTATTCATTGACCACACTTTTAAGATAAATCAACATATAGTTATCAGCAGTGTAACTAATCATGTGTCAAAGCTTAATTGTATGTTATTAATGCCTTTTCCTAATCAGAAAAGCTTAGAGTAGATATACATCGACTCTATATACAATTTAACCACATACTTAACATTAAGTAAATCCTATCATGTTGTAGTTACCCACTCAACCATGTGAATTAATACGCTTGGATTTCTCCATAGTAGGAAAATAGGGAGTGATCTTGATTCAATCTCAGAGTATCGACCCATACCTTGCCTTGCTTTATTTTCACCTTCCTATATATACTAGCATCTGACAGAATTCAGGACTGCAATCCTGAACATGTTCCAAAAGAATAAGTTCAAATTCCATCTCCACTAGAGTCCATCGAAGCCTTCATAATATTTCCACATGGCAGTAACCATCTTTCTCGCTGAGAAACTGGAGATACAAGTGGACCCCTCACAGAATGGTAGGGAGAGGTCAGGATTGACCAACATCATCTGCCATCAATCTCCTTTCTTATCAAACATTTTCCATCTCCAAATCCTGGTGGGTCCCTCCATTGGGTGATAGATGTCATCTTTCCTGTAAGCCCCTGTGATTATTTTAATGAAGAGAAAAAACAAACAGGCACATGGGGAATGACCAAGATGTGGCCACATTGTTCAACAATCATTGTTGATTTCCTTTTGATACTATTTGTCGATCACCAAGATACATTGGGCCCACCATATAAAATTTGCATGTGTAACTTCCCGCTAGCCCATGTCGTGACTTCACCTTAATGCATAAGATTGACGAGCACATGGGGAAGGGTCCTGATGAAAAAATGTGTTGCAGTGCCCACCGTTGATCTTTCTCTAAGCTATGCCTACTGGCCTTTTGGAAGCATTGGTCCCACTACCTGACATGACACATGGTAACTTCCCACGAACCTGTTCAAATATTTTAATGAATAATAAAATGAAACAAGTATGCGGGGAACAATCACGATTCAACTATGATGATCAAATGGTCATCTCAAAACTAAAATCTGCACATGCCGCAAGTGTTAACTTTAAAAGGGGGATGCTACTAGGTTGGCATGAACTTGACCCTTAGGAATGGAGACTTAATACTTAAGTCATTAAGTATGAAAATCAAGCCAACCCGTAGGAAAAATTTAACCATTGAAAATTCTTTAGGTGACTGACAAACCTAAACCTAGGGGCTAGTGGAAATGATGATTCCAATGGCATAATAGGAAACTTGAATGACCAGAGACTAGGATCAACAAGTCAATGTAGAATTAGAACACCCAATGGTTTTTAGGCTCGTATGTCAATTTTGAGGGGTTTCAACCACACCAACAACAAAATAGTGATGAGGAACACAACCCTAAGCCAAAACCAAGGGTCCAAGCCAAGTATTTGCAAAATTTAAAATGGAACCAAGAGAATTTTTTAATGGGTTCCATCAGTGGCTCCAGTTGGGGATACATGCCTCTCATGGGCATGGTGAGATCCCACAATCATGGCTGAAGCAAACCAAGCACGGAAGACAAAACTAGGACAACTAACATATGTACAACTTTTACATATGCTACAAAGACCTAAACCAAGAGATCCTATCTCCATCTTGTCTAAAGCCTTCCCTCGAGGTGCAATTTATCAATATGCACCCTACAATCTAACCATGCTTCAATTCTATTTGGTGGCACCATGCCACTAAACTTAGGGTTGATTCTTTCCCCTATCAAAGATAAATCTATTGAAAGAATTGATTTCCCTCAGTCCACCTTTACCTCTACCATACCACTACAGCAAGTATAACCCTCCTCTTACAAGTAGAAATATATGATTATCACTAAAATATGCCTAATTATAGAAATTTCCATTAACATCTTTCACATTTATTTTTAGCATACCATTGCTAATGTAATCTTTGTCATTTTGTATTGTATAATCAAGAATAAACTAAAAAAATTCATCATCACATGTGACACATATTCATATTGAAAATAACATTCCTTTCTCTTCAGCTTACTATCATGTTCCATCAAAATATCTCTCAGTTGAACTAGAAACTAAAAGTGTTCATACTCCCCCAAGTAGTTGGCATCATGACACTTAACTTTGTCTAGAACATTTGTATCAAATACAAAATATTCATAGGCATTTCCCTCAAGGATCTCATCACTATGAACATTGCTTTTTTTTCTTAAGGCCACATTCTAACCTTGTATAAGATGCACCATTAGAGTTCTAAAAAAAAGTGGATTATCTCTACACCAATAAGGATCATTATTTCTCATTTCTAGTGAGGATGGAGGCTCATCAAATAAGGGTTTTTCCATTACATTCATTTCTATCATAAAATCCTCAACCTCCTTAGCATGAAGGCCTAAATATTTTGTATCATTATCATTATAATCACTATAAGTGCATATAGATAGATTTTCAACATTATTCTTATCATCTATAGTTGGCATCTCTAACTCATTCTAAAAAGTATTCATAGGAAGAAATTTGTTCCTCCTCAGCAAAACATGTGTTTCCATCATCATCATGATATTTCTCATTTGCAGCAAAGGATTTGATCTCTTCTTTATGAGGATAATAATGATCAAATGAGAAATGATCATACTCAATGCCATCATTATCATTACAACAAGAAGATTTATCAATACTGAAACTATGTTTGGAGTCTTCAAGTTAGTTGCATAGTGTTATGTATTCCATGGGATTACAGGTAGTAGAATCCTCAAAAGAGCTAGAACCACACATTTCATTTGCTTCATTGAGGTGTACATTTTCAACCTTTTCTTTACTCCTTTCTTCCTCATATGATACTTCACTGCTTGACTCATATAGGACAACAACATTATTATCATTTCATATTGAAAACATAATAGCCTTTTGATGATCATCTCTAATATTTTCAAAACATGAAATGCATTCACACACTTGCTTGAACCTAACAGGATTCAATTCCTTTGGCAAAGCACTCAAAGCTAGCTCATAAGATTCATAAAATCAATCAATTCATACTTAATTTTCAGGCCTATGACACTCAAGAATTGCAAACAGAGTATCCATAAATCTTGCATAGAGATCATATGATGATTCTCTTTCATGTTTCCTTATGCAAGAGAGAACTTGAATAGAGACCATAGAATCACAAATGCATGAAACTTCTTGACAATTTGTTTGGGAATCTATGTGGTCAATATTATGGAATGATGTGTAGGTTGGGATAGTAGGGGTGTGAGTGTTATGACATTCACTTTCAACTTCTAACTTACACCTTTCATCAACATTTGGTTTCTCAGGGAAACAAACTCTTGTAGACAAATGACCCTTGTGCTTTCAATATTTTTCAATTGTTTTCAATGTTCATGGCTATCCCATAGGCATGATGCAAGGTTTGAGGATCCTTATCTCTTAGCAAATAGCTCATCTCATCATGAAAAGATCCCAAATAAAAAACCAAACCCACTGCATCACTTAGTCTGAAAACCTCATGAATATCCCTCAATGTTTTACAAAATCATCGATTTAATGCTAGAACCATCTCATCCTCTTCTTTTTCAATGCCCATAAATTTATTTATCATAGAACAAGCATTGATTCTTTCACCAAATTTCTCCATGAACACTACTTTGAACTCACTCCAAGAATAAATAGAGCATGCTAGTAAATCAGAGAACCAAGTTCTTGCACCTCCCTTTAGAGACTTAACAAACAACCTCATGATCACATCCTCAGAGTCAACTTCCTAGTCATCCATTAAGTTATTGAATTCTTCTAGATTCTTATTAGCTGACTCACTCTTTGTACCACTAAATTTTGGTAAATATTCCTTGCTTTTAGGTGGAATAACATTTGGGTAACCATTAATTCCACTAAAATTGATGGCTTTATATCTTTGAGAGTTAAAACTTTCGTGACAACCTAAGTAGAGTTGATTACAAACCATGGTTGCACTAGGAACCATACAAGAATGCATATATTTAATGATACACTTTCCTACACCCTTACAAGCCTTAACATATCAGCATTGTAGTTACAAAGGGTACTTCAAACTTCCTATAAAAGAAAATATTAAGCTTTTATAATGCAAATTTCTATCTCAACTTGTTGAAGACCTAAATAAGTTTCTTCAAAGATATTTGATACTTCACTTCACAGTAGATATTAAAATCTAGTAATATAGAAGTATGCAGAAGAATCACTACTATTTCCCTTCCTTAGTGCTTATTTTCAATTAATAGGGAATAATTTTTTTTCAAGACTTACAAATGTGGTTTTCATATATAGATTTATACTTCTTGAAAACCAAAATATGGAGAAATACCTAGCAATGTTACAATTGTTCTAGATTTTTTCTTCCTAACTAGAAATATTTGTAGACCTGAAACTTTGTTCACATCTTCATCAAGTTCTTTTGACAGATTCAACACCTCTTTTCATAGAGGAATGAACTTCAAGCAATATGAAGCTCCTTAAAAGATGAATTTCATTCTGGGTCTTCTCTGAGAGAAGAGTTGCACATAAATTCTTTGAAATTGCTACAAAAAAATCACTTCCAGGTATGAAAACATTTCAATATTTGAGCCAAATGTTCAAATCCACCAAACTCTTGAATCTTAAGGCTAGATGATCTTTTATAATAATTTTCTCAAATTCATCCCTAGTTGAGTTTCTAATTCTTTTGGTGTTTTTTCTAGCAGTACTTTGAATTCCTATAAAGGGTAGCCAACCCTTATGCTTAAGAAACTTCAAAGCAAGTGGCCAAAAAATGAGCAAAGGATTTTGAGGCCTTCAGTTCTACTCTTTAGGCTCTGTGAGACCTATGAGGGTGTTCCTTACTGTGCTCAAATGATATTTGTCTAATTGAGAACACATTTTATACACAAATTAGGTCCTACTAATTGCAAATAAACACAATTTAATAAAGATTTGCAGACCTTTGAGTAAATTATTATCTATCTTCTAGGAACACGGGAGTACTTCACAAGTTCATAATTCATAATTGAGAGATGTTTTTAATGAATTTTGTTCTCATTTTAAATCCATAGCTAGGCATATCACTAGTTCATTTACTTGCAATATTTCGTAACAAATAGACCAGTCCTTTATGAATTGGGACAATGGAGTTAAACATGCAAGAACCAGTAATATATAAGCTATTTAATTAAGAAATCGGTGGACTATTCCCATAATGCTTTGCAATATGAAAACTCACAATTCCTGAAATGCAACTCCCTACCAAATCCTATGCAATATCCTACAAATTTGCAAACCTCTTCAAGCATTTAATTGACTCTTTAGGTCAAAGCATAATTAAGGTCACAGATTCAATTGGACCACTGAAAATAAATGAGATGACCATTGATATTTTCATTTATAATTTGAAAAAAAGGTACATATGGGATTATTCATTTTAGAACTAAGATTTGTTTTGAAATATGTAGCTTCTATAAAACTAATTTAATATTATTACATATAGAACCCATAACCAATAAAATTTGTTGTTCTATTCATTGATATTTTCTACAAAATGCCTTTTCTGAAATTAGCTTTTGACCTAGACCTTTTTGAGACCTAAAAAGTGAATCCCTGTAATGAGCCTTGAAATCTCTTTTATAGAACAAAGGATCACCAAGCATCAGGCTCAATTACAATTACATTTCATTTTATTTGAAAACCATTTGCACCAGAATTTGAGATGTTCTCCAATTAGTTACATGTAATTATTGTAGAGTATGGAAGAGTAAAATAGAAAACTCCACATCCTTTGAATGAAGACTTTACATCCCTTCAAAAGGAATAGTTTGTTACTATAGTAGCATCAAATGAGCTTGTCCTTATTGACCAAAGAAGATTCTCCATTCATAGCCTAAGAAAAATTTTGTATAGCACCTAGAAAAAGCATACATGCCATCAAAGTTAGGAAGGCTAACACTTCTCCAACACACCGGCCCAAAATATTTCCACATTAGCACTAAAAACAAAAAACCACAAACATGTTGAAGAGGAAGATCCTAATACAGTGGCTATGGTGTCATAAAAAACAAAAATGTGGTGGATACATCACTCTGAGTCATCAACATCAAAGTATGCTCGTCAACGTCTTGTTCATGATGAAACTGGAGGAACCGTCACCACTTCCTCATCAAAATATGTAGAAGGAACAAGGGAAAGGGGCTAATGGTCACACTTAGATCAATGTCACCTCCACTATATGAAGGGCTATCAAAAACCTCAATGGGAGAATTGTGTCACCCCAGATAAATCTTACGATACTTGCACTTTTACTTTGCCTTCCTTTCATACTCAACCAACTATTTCCCCTTAAATTTCACAAGTTGTTCTGAAATTGTCTGGCTTCTTAAGTGATAATTACTCCTTACACCATATTTCTTGAATTTCCTATGTTCCTTTCTACCCTTTAGTGTTTCAAGAGCTCCCTCTGTTTCAATTTCATCTTCAAGAGCATTTTTCTTGAATTCAAGCAAATTCAATCTCTTGGACCTTCGGACTGGATTAACAGACTCGCTTGACTTACTGATTTTCACAATAACTAGAATAAGAAAAAGAAGATTCATAACTAATAGAAAACCTTCGCCAACCTACTCTCAGACTTCATTTAACTTTTAATCTCTAAATACAAATTCTAAATGAAAAATATGGCCATTGATCCTCATTAAATATCAAGCCATGCAAGTGTGCCAACCATTAATACTCAAGAAAAGCTTATGTGCGTGAGCTGACAACAGTTTGCTTTTATTTTTAAATAACAACCATTGATCACACATTTAAGTTAAATCAATGGATAGTTATCATCAGTGTAATTAATCATGAAAAAGCTTAATTGTATGTTATTAATTCTTTTTATTAATTATAAAATTGCCAAGTAGATATACATCCACTTTGTATACACATTTAACCACATACTTAACATTAAGTAAATCCTATTGTGTCGTAGTTACCCACTTACCCATGAGAATTAATACACTTGCATTTTTTCATAGCAAGACAATGGGGAGTGATATTGATTCAATCTCAGAGTATCAGCTCATACCCTACCTTGCTTTATTTTCACCTTCCCGTATATACTAGCATCTGACAAAATTGATGGATACAATCTTGAGCACATGCCAAAAGAATAAGTTTAAATATTGCATCGTTCTTATCACAGTGCCATCCTGACTAAATTTAGCAACATTCCATCTTCACTAGAGTCCATCAAAGCCTTCAAAATATTTCCACATGGTAGTCGCCCACTTTCCCATTGAGAAATTGGAGATACAAGTGGGCCCTTCATGGTATGGAGGGAATGGTCATGATTGACCCACGTCATCTACCATAAACCATCAATATCTTTTCTTCTAAAACATTCACTATCACTAAAGCTTGGTGGGTCCCTCCATGGGGTGACAGATTTCATCTTGCCCACTAGCTTGTGTGATTATTTTAATGAGGATAGAAAACAAACAAGCATGTGAGGAATGACGAAGATGTGGAAACATCATTCAATGATCACTATTGATTTCCTTTTGATACTGGTCGCCGATCACCAAGAGACATTGGGTTCACCATATAAGAGTTAAACATGTATAATGTAGGCTAGCCCATGTGATCACTTCACCTTAATGCATAAGACTGGTGGGCATGCAATGAATGGTTCTGATGAGAAAATGTGTTGTGTTTCCCACCATTGATCTTTCTCAAAGCTACACCTGCATGACACATGACACTAGTCCCACTACCTGACATGACACATGGAAACCACCCGCTAGCCCATTTGAATATTTTAATGAATAACAAAATGAAATGGGAACACAGGAAATGCTCACAATTCATCTGTGATGATCTAATGGTCATCTCAAAACTGAAATATGCACATGTCACAATTGTTAACTTTAAAAAGGGGCCACTACTAATTCAATGTGAACTTGACCCTTAGGAATGAAGACTTAATACTTAAGTCATTAAGTATGAAAATAAATCCCACCCATAGGAAAAGTTTAAGCACTAAAAAGGCTTTAGGTGACTGACAAACCTAAACCCAAGGGATCAGTGAAAATGACAATTCCAATGGCATAAGAGGCAACTTGAACAACTGGAGACTGGGAGCAACAAGTTAATGCAGAATTAGAATGACCAATGGTTTTTAGGCTCGTATTTCAATTTTGAGGGGTTTTGGAAACTATTAAAATAAATATTTCAGCAGCTCCCTTTGGGTTTCTTTTGTATTATGTGTGCACCGGCCTGTGCATCGCCAAATTTATTCAGCTTTCCATCAAGTTTTGATCTACCACTTTACACATCTCCTCTTCGCAACTTCAGGTAATAGCTTCCCTTTCAGGTCCTGAGAGGTTGCGCTAGGCATGCACGTGTCACACTTGTGGGAGTTTTTATTCCTTATTTCCTTAAAGTCTCTTTAGGTCATGAAAGGCTTCTACGGGGCCATCATTTCTAAAAGATTGTCAGAGGGTCCTACCTCTTGCTACATGGTGGTGGATCACAAGTTTTCAATGTGGTAATGAAATAAACAACCATGGGCTGCAAAATGCTTCAGCAGGGTTTCTTTTTATTTTCTAAAAAGGTGTTGGCGGGCCCCACCTTCTACTAGGTGGCAACCGTTCGCAGATCTTTCAACACATTAAGGAAATGAACAGTTGCGGGCAGTGAAATGCTGCCACACATCTTTCGCACCCGGTTGATGCAACTTTCTCTCCACTGCGATAAGGATCTCAGCCCATTGGACACGTGTTGCCTCTTCGCAATCTCTCGGTGGCAATGGGAGATAGTTTCATGTAGGCAACGAAGAGCTGCCATGTGCCTTATGACTAATTTGTAGAGTGGGTGATAGGCTAGTTGAGGGAGATAATGCTATTGGGTGCCGCTCATCATGGTCGTTCGTAGTGGTGGATGACACTTGTTGCCTCGAGCCTATCTAGGACCACTGCCATCATTACGAAGGATGCACCTGCACCTGGATGACCAAATGTTGTCTTCTAGCTTGATGTCGTTGTAACGGCCTTGGGAATCTTCTGATTCAGGCATCATTGCAAGGGATTGTGAGATCTTTTCTATTACAGTTCTCCAAGGTGGTGGGAGGTTTCTTTTTCTGCTATATATACTTTCTCTATCATTGAGAGAATGGTCCAAATTTTTTGAGAAAAACATACTGGTTTTAGCAAGAGACACCAGGCCTCTTTTACTATTTTATTTCCAAGAAACTTTCAGACTGTCCCAATTGTTCGGCCTTTCTATTTTTCATGTTTTGATTAAACTGTAAACTGTGCTTTATACTGTCTTAAGCATTTCGTTTGAAGGAACTTCTATATATTGGATACAAGCTTACTTACCTAAATCATGTCTAATGACTCTTCTTAGTAGTGAGCATATATGCAATACTATTTTATGTCAATAAATGAATTGTTTATGCTATAGCTTTAAGTCTCCAACGTTTTGGAATGCGACAACACCATTCAGGCCCCTAAATCTATGATTTATCATACCTATTAGTAAATTTTGGCGCATCGCCTTAGATTAGACTTTGCTTGATTATATATGTTTCATTTTCCCTTTCCAAAACCCATTATAGAAGAAGTTGGCTTCTTTAAAATCTAGAGGTCACTCAGTTTAGCGCAAAGGGTCCCCCTTGAACTGAGTTTCGCATAAGACACTATTACCTCATCAATTTTTGGCATCAACAGTTTGTCCTTTTTTTGGCACGCCCAGTGGGACCCGAACTAATGAAATTTCCTTATAGAGGGGTGTATGAGCCATCGGCCTGTAACTAGATCCCAAACCGCAAGTAACCCAGGTTTACTAGTACCTCCACTAGGGACAGTCCAAGCCGCAAATTAGCTGGTAACCATTCTATTCCCACCACCCTTTCCTCTCACCATGTTGTTGGACATGAATAGAAACTACGTAGCATGAGATGCTGGAAGTACGTTGGTAGCCCCGGTAGCACCCGCTGTTTGGGGCACTATCCCAGTTTTAGCCTTGAAAGCTATTCCTAAATTTTTCAGAGACAACTCAAAGATACCAGCAGAACATTTGCAATATGTAGTGGATGTTTGTCTGGTACATAGTATTACAGTGCAGAATGGAGCCCTAAGGCTCCTCGCTGTGTCCTTCAAAGGCAAGGCTTTGGATTGGTACTGAATGCTAACTCCTAATTCAATTCGCACCTGGGATGAGCTCAGAGATCCATTTTATGAAAGGTTCTCAAATGACAGAGATCATTCTTCATTATATTATCAGCTATCCATCATAAAATGAGTGCCCCAGGAGGCTCTGATGGACTTCAATGCTTGATTTCACTCAAATTGGCAGAGGATTCTTGTGACTATTCACTCGACTCTAGAATTGGCATTCATATTTTATCTAAAGTCCATTAATCCTGACATTTCTATGATGATCAAGTCTTTGGGAGGAGCCACTCTACCAAATGCTTATGCTACTACTATCAAAGCTGAGAATCACTTGATAGATTGTAGAAAATTACCTGCTCGACCTATTATGCTAATATTTCCTAAATATCAACCTCTACACAAGAGGTCGCATCGACTAGTGCAGCAGCAACTCCCCAGTCGATATACTCATATGCGGCTTCTCCTGAAAACTTGGCTTCTACATCAGGTTCTTCCAAGGATGAAATAAGTGACCTCAAGGAGATGTTGCAAACTATGAAAAATGACATAACAACTCTCAAGCAGAACCAAGCAACGCCCCCACAGCCTGCATATCAAAACTATCAAGGTGGGCGGTCTTCTTATCAGCAAAATCAATATCAGAGTGCACCTTGCACTAATCCACCAACGCCGACTACAAACCAAATGGTCTCGGTGCCTACTCCACTAGCAAGTGCGTTGCCAAGCTTGAGTAGGGAATTAACCGTGGGACAAAACAATCTTATTGATGATATCAATCCATGGTGTTTTCCCTCCAGTGATGCGCATATGCCTCAAAATTGTCTGCGTGGCAACCTACAGCAAAAAGTGGTGGAGTAATGCAGCCAAGGCACTATAATGGAAAATGGAGGTTACGTATATGCCTCACCGATGGAGAGCGCGGTCCTTACTGCACAAATGCAAGGAATGTCTTTAGAATAAGAGTCTGATATTGCTTCCGATCATGCACTTTTCTCCTGGATGGAGGAAGAAGAAACGGTGTTTGCCAATGACAGATTCATGTTCGAAACACCGCAGGTACGACCTGATTACAACATGTGCTCAAAGAGGAGATTCATCGGCGAGCCTGTTGTTTCACTTTCAGACAACCCACAATGCAAAGGCATGTCCGATCAAATTCCCAGCGCTTCGACCATCTCTTCACCTTCTCAACCGCGAAAGGAAATTATTATAACAAGAACCAAGGAGCAGAAATCTCCAAGTTTGCCACCTTTCAATGTGGTGGAGCAATTGAAGAAATCATTCGCTAATGTGTCTTTATGGGACATTCTAGCTATCATAGAATAGAAGACTATACTACAGAAGGCACTTCAGCAAGAGATCAACTCAACACCAATAGAGTCATCTGCCAGTACAGAGGTGGTTTATCAAATACCACCAGCTAAGGTTCTTATAGACCAAGTGAAGGAATACCATGCTGAAGAAAGAAGTAGGTCAAAACCTCATCCCTTCTTCTTAACTCTCATTATAGGAAAGAAACTATTACACAACACTATGATTGATTCTTGCACTAGTACAACGGTTATGCCAAAACTGATAGCTGAAGCTTTGGGACTCAGCTACGAACCTATGAAGAAGGGGGTGATGCAGCTTGATGGAAATAAAGTTGATACTATAGGTGTCATCAAAGTGCTTCCTTTAACTCTATTTTCTTTCCCCAGTATCATGGTCCTGCAAGATACGGTGATCATAGATGTTCCTCCTATGTTTGGTCTTTGTCTATCCTGAGAATTTACTTCAAAGGTGGGCAAATATTTGTCTTTAGATTGGTCACATCTAATACTTAGGACCAAGCATGGCACAAAAATGAAGATAGAATTGGAGGCTCTACATTTTGAACATGTGGCAGATGAGGCCCTGATCAATTTTGAAGCCGCACATACTTCTATCACCAAGCAGGAAATGTATAGTGTTGAATTGCTTGAGGAAGAGAAGGTGAGTGGAGACCGAAATGATAAGAAAGATGCTCTGTTGAGCGAACACATAAATAATGACCCTTTCAGGAACTATCACGCTACAGGATTGGGCACATATGTGATTTATGATGAAGGCCAGGTTCTTCCGAAGGTCACCAAAGAATCTAATGGTAACCAAGAAAATGAGCTATGGACATTGTATTTTGATAGAGCAAGAAGCAAAGTAGGTGCTAGAGTAGGGGTATGTCTAATATCCCCACAGAATGAAAAGTTGTTGAGGTCTTTCTACTTTCAATTTGCCTATTCAAGCAATGAGGCTGAATATGAAGGGTTAGTCCAAGGCCTAAGCCTTGTGGAATGAATGGGTATTAAGCAATTGATTGTGTTCAGAGATTCTGAACTGGTAGTTAATCAGGTCCGAGGAATTTTTACAGTGAAGAACGTCCGCATGAGATCCTATCGGCATCGAATCTGGAACTTGATTGAGGGTTTCAAAGCTTTCAACATCCAGACCATTCCCCGAAGACAGAATAGTGATGCAAATCATATGGCCGTGATTAGTGCTCAGTTTGATCCTATCTCCGACTTGCTTCAGAATGAATATTCAGTACAGGTGCTTGTCTGACCAGCGATCCTCGACAATGATCAAAGTTGGCAAGTCTTTGAAAGTGATGAACATATTGCTTCATTTATCTAGCATTCAGGAGAATTTGCTAATCAGCTTCAACTAAAGATCGTCAAGGCTTCTGAAGGAAAAATTATGCAGCTCAAATAAAATAAACTTCTGAAAGGGTTAGTTACTCTTGAGAACTTTTTCGATTGTAACGATGCCCAAAATGATAAACGAAAGTTTGTGGCAGACAAAAGTGATTATGAGGACCTTCAGATCTCCGATGGTAGGAATCTCTGGGTCGAGAGAGATGTCCCACATCGAGATAAGGAAAGGCTTATTAGTTTCTACTTAAAATATGGAGTAGTGGCTTGGTCCTATGATGATCTAGAGGGTTACGATCCTGGCATCATTCAGCACACTATTGAGCTAACAAAAGGTGTGAAACTAGTATGACAGAAATAGAGATCAGTCAACCCTAAAGTTGAGGCCCTAATGGCACAGGAGCTAACCAAGCTCATTGATTCACGCATTATATTCCCAATCAAACATAGTACTTGGGTATCAAATTTGGTACCAGTCCGAAAGAAGAATGGTGATATCTACTTATGTGTGGACTTCTGAGACCTGAACAGAGCATCTCTGAAGGATCACTATTTGTTGCCTTCTATGGAGTCAATCCTACAAACTGTCACAGGTTCAGAAATTTTCTCTCTGCTAGATGGCTTCTCTAGCTATAACTAGATTAGTGTTAAAGAAGAAGATTAGCATAGGACTATGTTCACCACTAAGTGGGGAATATTTGCATATGCTAAAATGCCTTTTAGTTTATCCAATATAGGGGAAACTTTCCAACGGGCAATGGACATTGCATTCAGTGAACTGATCAATAAGTTTATTCTAATCTATTTGGATGACCTTACTATGTTCTCTAAATCTAAGGATGATCATTTTGATCATTTGGAATTAGTTTTTCAAAAGTGCCAAGAGTTTGGGGTTTCCCTAAATCCAAAGAAATGTGTATTCAGAGTACTGTAGGGTAAGTTGTTGGGGCATGATGTGTCTAAAGAAGGTGTTTCAATTGACCCCAAATGAGTAAAGGATATCAAAGAACTTCCCCTTTCGGTAAATAAGAAAGGTGTCCAGTCTTTCCTGGGAAAAGTAAATTTCATCAGGAAATTTATTTCTGATTTCATGGGAATGATTAGGCTGATCACCCTAATGCTGAAAAAAGATCAAGCTTTCAAGTGGAGAATGGAAGCTCAGGAGGCTTTTGAATGGGTCAAGGAAGCAATCTCCATAGCCTCAGTGCTGGTTAATCTGAATCAATGCAAATATTTTATAATGTATGCTTTCAGTAGCGAGTCCAATATTGCTACTATTCTAACCCAAAAGGATAGTGAAGGAAAATGAGAACATCTAGTGGCATTCTATTCTCGAACCCTAAAAGAATACGAGGTGAATTATAACTTTGTTGAAAGACAGGCCTTTGCAATAGTAAAGGGACTTAAAAAATTCTGCCATCTAATTTCCTGCAACAAAGTTCTGGTATATGTCGCACATTCTAGTGTGCGTGAATACATCATGGAAAGAGAGATCACAGAAAAAAGGGCTAATTGGATCACCAAGATCCTGGAATATGACATCGAAGTCAGGCCTACTAAGACTATTAAAATTAGAGGACTATGTGAGTATATGGCACAGAACGAGGAGGTACCTGCCAAGGAGGAACAACTAGAGCGCGTCTTGATAAATGGATTGAGATCAGAAGATGATTGGCTAATTGATAGAATGAACTTCATGCAAACGGAAAGGTATCCACCAACCCTCTCATCCCAAAAAAGAAGGTATTACCGGCTTCAGAATCACGGGTATATGCTGATAGAAGGAGTCATTTTCAAAAGAAACTTCAATGGTGTGCTCCTGCGATGCGTTACTTTAGGGGAGGTGTAGAGGACCCTCGACGCATTCCACAATAGTGATGAGGGTGGACATTTCTCCGCCAAAACTACCACCATCAAGGTCATGCAAGCTGGCTATTACTGGCCTACACTTTTCAGTGACTCCCACTCTCTAGTAAGGGCTTGTAAAAAAATTTAGTTCTTCTCTGACAGAAGGAAGAATTCAGCAATGCCCCTCAGACCTATAGTGGTAGATGAACCATTTGTGCAATGGGGCCTAGACTTCATCGGAATGATCAACCCGATTTCTAGTGTCAAACATAAGTGGATTCTAACCGCTACGGACTACTTCACAAGGTGGACGGAAGTTATTCCCCTTAAAGCTGCAATAGAAATAGCGATTGTAGACTTCCTCGAAGAACTAGTGAGAAGGTTCAGTCCTTCGAAAATGATCATTTCGGATAGTGCCAGAGCATTTCTAGGTAGAAAGGTATGTCACTTTACATTAAAGAATGGCATATTCCTTAAAACTTCATCAAACTATTATCCACAAGGAAATGGTCTAGCCAAGTCAACAAACAAAAACTTAGTCCAACTCCTTAAAAAGATTATCTTAAAACACTAGAGGGAAAGGCATAAAAATCTCTGAAAAGTGCTCTGGGCAAACCGCATAACTCCTGAACTGGTATATGGGAAAGATGCGCTGTTACCTATCTCCATGGAGATCCCAGCAATACAGTTATTGAAATCCTTTGAGATAGAACAAAATGAAGCCATGGAGGTTTGGATCGCCGAACTGTTGGAAGTACAAGAAAAAAGGGAGAGTTCCCTAATAGCAATGACAAGCTGTCAATAAGTGATCAAATGATGGTTTGACAAGAAGGCTTCCAACCAGGGTCTAAAAAGTGGAGACTTAGTGCTAAAGTATGATAGCAAGGCTACAAAGCCAGGTCAGCATGGTAAATTTGATAGCTTATGGGAGGGACCCTTTAAAATCATTCGATGCAAACAAGACAATGCTTTTGAGCTGGAGAATATGGAACATGAACCGTTAGGAATCTCGGTCAATGGGATTCATCTTAAGTTATTCCATTAGGCATTAAGCTCTACTTTGTACATATATAAATAATGTTTTTATTTTCTTTCCTGTTGTTTGGCCGGTTCTTTTTCTAAAGACAATTATCATTCTGCAAATTAACCCATTATCATTGGTGGGTGAAACGCCAGAGTTGATTTACACAAAATACACTCATGTACAGAGAAATAGCATATAAAACTTTCAAACTCAGAAAATTTTAATCACAGAAGCAAGAAAGAGCATGGATTTTCCTTAAAATGGGAGATATATATATATATATATATATATGTTCTTTGGTTACAAAATTGTTGAGAAGCCATTTTTCAAAATGTACAAGTATCGAGGTATATTATATATGATAGCCTAATATCAGGCTTATATAAAGCAAGAGAGTTACATTTTGAACAAGAAGGAAAATGGGTTATCTATCTGAAGGCATGATTAGCAGCAATTGACGCATTCACTGCAGTGTCCACTTCTTCCTCATCCACAGGCTCCTCAGTGGCACTGGCACTATCATTTGGCATGACCGTCATTGGCGGTGGAAACACCAAGTTCCTGAAGTCAGTATACCAGTCTATGTTGTAGAAAGGTATCACATTGTAGCTCTGAAACAGGAAGGGAAGGGTCTCAGTAACCCTCTGCTAGTGCTGTTCACAGGTCTACAGGTGGAATCTGCTGAGGAATGGCAGCCAAACAATGACAGCTTCTTCAATAAAGTGACATAGGTCATTGGCTTTTGGCAGGCCTATCCCATATGCAACATGCGCAATGACCTCACTAAGCCCATTCCGGTATTTCTTTGGGAATATTTCTTTAACCAGCTTTAGAATAAGTGGTCGGGGAATGCAAATATCCAGTATGGATGCTACAAAGTGGGAGCACACGTTGGTATTCAACCTATACTTATTCTCGTATTCTATGCAATCCTTGCCTAAGACCCACTTAATGGCTACTAGAACCAGAGAATGCTTGTTCTTCATCATCCTTTTCAGTCTCCTAGTTGAAATCTCACCTAGGAACACCGTTTGTGACTTATACAAGGTTAGAGGAATTGGGGTATCCATTGTCCTGACACTGTCTCTAGGCTTCTAAGATAATGTTGAATTTATTCACCACCTAACCTATGAAAGGACTTGCTTAACACTTTGCTACTGACCTATTACTTCTCAAATGCTAAGTATGTTTTGCTTACTATCTACTAGCCTATTTATAGAAAATTTGACAAGACCATGCTAATCCAACTCTAAGAAATGTGATGTTATGCTAGCTGCTTTCTTGAAAGGTGGGCCTACGTTTGTTCACATTTTCAGGCCAGTTACATCTATGATAACATAGCTCGATGCGTGCTTAATTAAATGAAGCTGATTAATTAGTTTTAAAAAGGTGGCGCTTGTTGGTGGAAGGACGTATGGCCTTAGGCTATTGTGTCATCTCTCAAGTGCATCCCAGAACCCAAGGCGATACTCATATATTTTTAGGTGGTGATCATTTGCTTAGCATAATCATTCCAGCCAGGATATTAATTACCAGCGCATGCTAACACAGGGTTAGCAAGTTAGTTGCAAGCTCAAGTTCCAAGGAGATCAGGGTGTATCACATGATCACCTAAATGTAATAATAAAATCTTGCCACCTCAGAATAGTAATTAGTTCATCTTGCACAAGTTGCAAGATTAACGATACATGCTGAATTAAATGCAAAAGGCTTGCTTTCACCTACCACATTGGGAAGAGTTGCTATTATTGCATGAAAAGGCTTAATATTTCAAAGTCTTTTTGCAAACGCAAGGAGAAGTGCATAGTTGTTTTCTGTCTATCTATCTAGAGCCAAGCATAGTCACAGGCTAGGAGCTTACAAAATCTTCAGAGAAGGATAAATGTCAGAATCTTCAGCTCAACCAATGCAGGAGGAAATTAGCCAATAACTATTCACGGCTATTCATTCTTCAGTTGAGGTATATGTCTATGAGGATGTAGCATACGCCACACCTGGTATACCTAGCAAGATGAGAAGAGCCCACATGGAGGAGCTAGATAGACATAAGAAATGGAGTAACCAGAAAAAGGTTGAGGAAAAATGGGACAATATCTATGACCCAAGGCTCGCAAAAAACCCTAAGTCCCTCAGAGAGGTAACTTGTACAAGGTTATCATCACTAAAGGCAGATCAATCCACGACAAGTAGAGTCTGGTATAGTGGTCTCCCATAATACATGGTCTCATTGGTGCACTATTGCCTAGAAGTGGTCGATGCTGCTATTCAGCGCTATAATCCAGATACCCACTACATTGAAGGCTGCAACTTAAGGGTGCATATCAGCCCAGAGGCCATCTGACACATGTTATGTATCCCAGATCTGAGTAAAAGGAATGAGACTATTGAGCTTTTTCGCCCAAGCAAGGGAGAAAAAATATGGAGGAAGATGAAAACCAGCTCAGATTTCTTGTTAGAAGAGACTAGTAAGAAAGGTATTACGGCCACTAAAGCACCAAGTGTCCCATTATCGTGTGGTGCATTCCACGATGATCTCCAAGATGCCATGTCCATGCTGGCATTTGTTTGTGGCTGAGACTCCGACGAGAAGATAGAAAGCTTTTAGCTAGGACCTACAATGCAGTTTCGCAAGTAGCATGAACTCTTCTGGTATGATTTTGTTGAGTTCATGGTTGAAGAAATCAAACAAAAAATTGAGAATTATCAGGCGGAGAAGAAGTCTAGGTTTCTTTCCTACCTGGTCCACATATTTCTGCATCAGAATCTGGATTTCTTTGCCCAATTTTTTCTGCTATCAATTTTTGATGAGCAGAATAAAAGGAAGTCGGTGTCTACATGGACACCTTTCCTTTCCGCATCATATGACTATTATGCATTTGCAGAGTATTTCATAGCCCTGATTTTGAATGATTTAATTAGAGAAGGTGATATTGTCCGGCTTGATAAGGAGTAGACCGGATTTATGTAGAGCTACACCTCTGCTTGTGACTGGTTCTTAGGCAGGGATTTTACAATCCTTCGAATGTGGGGCTTTACTGGCAAATCTTTCTTGCTCCCAGCTTACATCACGGATAGAGTGCTCGAGCTAATTTTTTTTTGGTAAGTGTGTATCATTGATTTCACTTTCTATAGCAGCGAAAAGGTCAAGAAGAAGGGATTCTTCACTTCTCTGAAAAGTTTCAAGTCCGTAACTCTGATTAAAAAATAATTGCACAAGTTGTTAGAGGAGAAGCTGGCACATCTAGGGTTGGTACTGGTAAATGATAAGTGGGAATATAACCCTTTCAACGATTTGCCAGAGCTACATATGAAAGTTACCCATGTTTCCCGACCATACTGGGAGAAACGGCTTAATCCACGAATGGATAGAGATGAGGATTTTGTTGAATTAGTGAAAATCCCTACGCTAGACACTAGAGGCCCATGGTACAAGTTCTACTTTCCTATGGCCGTGGCCAAAGATAATATTCCCATGGAGCGCAGCATGTATAATAGGTTGAAGAGGGATGAGGAATGAAGTGATGAAAAAATAAAATCTTTCTGGAGATATCGCCACGAAATAACACAGTTGAATGCTCCTTACAATCAGCTCAAAGATGACCAGGAATTTGAAAGATGGTGGAAGGAAGGCCACCCTAGCCCGAGCTCTAGTATTGATATAAGGAAAGATGGGGATGAATTTGAGGAGCATGAAGAAGCGGCGACATCATCCTCCTCAGCACAAAGGGGCAAGGTCTTCGGGCATGCCGCCTATGTGGCCACGAACATATATTTTAATATATCAAGAGGCTTGCATACACTCACTTGGGCTGCTAAACTAGCTAGGCTAATGCCTCAGCAGATGGATTCGGCTGCCAAAGTTAGTGAGTGTCCTCCTGCAAAAATACAGCACACAGAAAGTATTATCAGAAGGGTTTTGCAAGAACCCGCCGGAGGAGAAACACCTGCTGGTAGCCAGATACTGTCGACCAGTCAACAAGTATATTTCGCTCCTTCTTCTCTTGCATTTCATTCTTTCGTATCCACCCCTGCTTCATTGGTAACTCTTGCCATAAGTTCGAGCCCTCTACCTTCTACTTTTGGTCCAACTTATTTGGTTGGATTCACCTAGTTTTCACAGGCCCACCTGCTTGTAATTAATCCTCCAAGTATGCTCACGCCTACCGCTGCCACTCAGACTTTCCTTGCCTCGCTTTCAGAAAGCATTCCCCTTGTCGGTGCCCATTATTTTTCCACTATGCTTACAGATCCACTTCCATTGCAATAAGCTGACACCCCGTTAGCAACCCCCATTTCCCAGCCAATGAGCCTTACGGCTGAATCTCTGATTCAGCTGCCACAAATGCCTAGCCCTGCTAATAGTCCTCAGACCAAACTATGGAATGTGCTGCACTTTTCTCCACAAACGGTCACTCTTTAGAAGAAGCAAATGTGTGCGCCTATGAAGATCACCTATCCCTATGCCCTACCTTCTAGTGATCCTTTTGCAGGTGGGCTAGTTTCATCACCAGCCAAATTCATAGCACAAATAGATTGTGGAAAAGAGGCACGTGCGAATAGAATGAGAAAATGAAAGGCAAAGGATGACAATGCTCCCACCGAGCCAAGAGTACAAGCTCTGTATGATGAGGCCCGACAAGAATTAAAATTCACAACCATGTACCCAATGGTAAGCAAGCCTCAGAAAGAAATGCAACCCGAAGACTATGAGATATATGTTGTCGGACTCGACATGAAGGTAGTCTGAAAACAAAATAAGGTCAAAATCATGGAAGAGACGCAATGGGTGGTCACTTCCGACTTTCTCAAAACTGGTCGCCAGTTAAAGAAGAAGGATGAGCAACTCAGGGCAGCCATGAAAAGGGTGAGTTTATGGAAACAAAGGAGAAATCCTTAGAGATAGATATCACCTGAATGACTGAAAGGGCGCTGACAGCAGAGAATGAGAGGAACAGACTTTAGGGAGAAATTGCGAAGACCCAGGTTTCTGACCCAGGCTTAATAAAAGAACTACAAAGCCAGAACCAAGCAGCGCAATGGAGCTTACAGTTAAAAGAAGAAGAGCTTGAACACATCTGCTTTGAGTATAGCCAAGGGATGGTACAAAGGGGTGAGGAGTTGGAGTGCTTACAAAAGCAGTATGAGAAAAAAGTACATGAGAAAGAGGTTGAATTTAAAGGCTTGAAGGCTAAACTGGAGGAAGAACTCTGAGATACAAAGGCTTCTCTGGAAGAGCAATCAGTGAACCACTCTCGAGCTAAACAGAATTGGAATAAAGAAATGAGCAGCTATGCGGAGTAGCTGGCATCCGAGAAAAGGAAGAAGGAAGAATTAACTGAGGCCCTTATATGAAGAGACGCAGAGATTTCTCGCTTAAAGCCTCTCTGTTGCATGCCCCTACCCAACCTGATGTCATTCCGCTAGTAAGGCAATTATACATTTTTCACTAGGAGAAAGTTAAGACCTTTTGCCTAACACTGCAACCTACCCTTCGATTTATCAATAAGGCATCAAGGCTCAATCAAGAGGCAAACAATACAATTGAGTAGTTCCCACGTTTCATCCTGGAGAAGGTTCCCGAGGTGAGGGACTTGCTCAACAAGCTATACTCTGTATCAGATGAAATCGTTACCAGGGCGGGTATCAAAGATCAGGACGCTGCTACTCAAACAACAAATAAATTCATTCATTATCACTATGCTTTCCAGTGCACTAAGGCAGCCACAATTTTTTTAGGTAAGGCACTGGATGGCATTCGGGGAAGTTTCTCTGAATTAGGAAAGATGGGGCTACCGTCCCCGTTCCTCAAGGATTGCTCTATTGCCACAACTACACATATTGCTGAGGTTATTGAGTAGAAGGAAAATGATCCAAAGGCTTTCAGGGAGTTCAGCAGCTCCTCAACGATAGCCGACATTGAGGCAGTCATTCATCCACTCTCATAGCTGCTTTTCCATATCCAAGTAGGCACCGGTCTACCTGATGTACTGCCTCACAAGGAAGCTATTGATCTACGCAGAGCACAAGAAAATTTGCGCAGCATATCAAAGCCGTCCAAAAGTGAATGGTCACCCTTGCAAGATGCTCTTTCCAAACTCTAACTCTATTAGCCCTATGGATAAAGCTCTGGTCTGCAGAACCAGAGAGATTTTTGGGTTCTCCGTTCCTTATCCGAAATGCCCCTGATAGTCACCAAAAGCTGTTAAAATAAATATTTCAACAGTTCCCTTCGAGTTTCTTTTGTATTATGTGTGCGTCGGCCTGTGCATCGCCGAATTTATTCGGCTTTCCATCAAGTTTTGATCTACCACTTTGCGCATCTCCTCTTCGCAACTTCAGGCAATGGCTTCCCTTTCAGGTCCTGAGAGGCTGCACTGGGCATCCACGTGGTGCTGTCACAATAGTGGTTTACAATTCCTCAGAGGAACTGATTTTAGCTAAAATCACATATTTTTACAAAATATAATGATTTAAGCCTTAAAAAATTTTATTTTAAGGATTCCAATTGAAGAGGGTTTGATCAAATCACCTTAGATCAAACCCCCTTGGATAGAACCTTGCTAGTTTTAAACCATACCTATCAATGCGTCTCCTTTACACCTATCAAAATGCTGATAAAAAATCATGTTTGATTTAGCTTTTGGGGGATCAAATGAATTCATTTAAAATTTATTTCAAATGATTATGGTATTCCTCAGAACAAGCTATCCAATGAATATAATTTTAATATGTTTTTGTTTTGTTATGTATTTGTTTTTTAAGTTTTATTAAACATAGGTTTTTCTGAAAATGAATTTCTTTGTTCTTCACATGTGGAAAAATAGAAGATTATAAAAAATTGGAAAAATATGAGTGCACTAGATATTGAAGTCCTTGATCCAACAAAAATATAAATTAAATTTTGACATATATAAAAAGTTAGTTATGGGTACGTTGTGTATGAATTGTAATTAGTTTGACTTTGAAACTTGATTAAGGAAAAAATATTCAATAAAACTATCTAACCAAGTGGAAGCACTAGATATCAAAGTTACAAATCTAAATTTGAAAAATTAGAATTTTATCCTTCATGGAAAAAAGTTATGGTTATGTATGCATCACTTTTTAAAAATGTTGTTTTCTAAAAAAAATCAATTTTCATGGGAGATGGAAAAAGAAGTGCAATTTGATTCCAAAAATTTTGAAAAAAATATTTTTAGAATCTACAGACAAAATTTGATGAGACTTTAGTTTGCACAATCTTCAAATTCCTGAGGGTATAGCTACTATAGGTGCCCGAATGTGAAGATTTAGTTAAAAATAATAATTTCAGTGTCCATTTTCGCAAAAAATTGTAAACCAGTCTTATGGGATCACCCGTGTCACACTTGTGGGAGTTTTTATTCCTTATTTCCTTTCTCTTTGGGTCGTGAAAGACTTCTGCGGGGCCATCATTTCTAAAAGATTGTCAAAGGGTCCTACCTTTTGCTATGTGGCGGCAGATCGTAAGTTTTCTATGCGGGAATGAAATAAACAACCACGGGCTACGAAATGCTTCCACAGGGTTTCTTTTTATTTTCTAAAAAGGTGTTGGCGGGCACCACCTTCTGTTAGGTGGCAACCGTTCACAGATCTTTCAACGCAATAAGGAAATGAACAGCCACGGTAGCGAAATGCTGCCACGCATCTTTCGCACCTGGTTGATGCAGCTTTCTCTCCACTGCGATAAGGATCTCGGCCCATTGGACACGTGTTGCCTCTTCGCAATATCTCGGCAACAATGGGAGAAAGTTTTGTGCAGGCAGCGAAGGGCTTCCATGTGCCTTACGACTAATCTGTAGAGCAAGCGATAGGCTGGCTGAGGGAGATAATGCTATTGGGTGCTGCTTATCATGGTTGTTTGCAGCGGTGGATGACACTTGTCACCTCGAGTCTGGCTAGGACCACCGCCATCATTACGAGGGATGCACCTGCACCTGGATGACTGGATGCTATATTCTAGCTCGATGTCGTTGTAACGGCCTTGGGAATCTTCTGACTCAGACATCATTGTAGGGGATTGTGAGATCTTTTCTGTTGCAGTTCTCCAAGGCAGTGGGAGGTTTCTTTTTCTACTATATATACTCTCTTTGTCATTGAGAGAATGGTCCAAATTTTTTGAGAAAAACATACTGGTTTTAGTAGGAGACACTATGCGTCTTTTACTATTTTATTTGAAAGAAACTTTCAGACTGTGCCAACTATTCGGCCTTTCTATTTTTCATGTTTTGATTAAACTGTAAACTATGCTTTATACTATCTTAAGCATTTCATTTGAAGGAACTTCTATATATTGGATACAAGCTTGCTTACCTAAATCATGTCTAATGACTCTTCTTAGTAGTGAGCATGTAATACTATTTTATGTCAATAAATGAATTGTTTATGCTATAGCTTTAAGTCTCCAATGTTTTGGAACGTGACAACACCATTCAGGCCCCTAAATCTATGATTTACAATGCCCATCAGTAAATTTTGACATATCGCCTTAGATTAGACTTTGCTTCATTATATCCATTTCCTTTTCCCTTTCTAAAACCCATTATAGAAGAAGCCAACTTCTTTAAAATTCGTAGGTCACTTAGTTTGGTGCAAAGGGTCACCCTTGAACTGAGTTTCTCATAAGACATTGTTACCTCGTCAATTTTTGGTGTCAACAGAAACACCAACCCAGTAATAGCAATGAGGAACACAACCCTAAGCCAGAAACAAGGGTTTGAGCCAAGTATTTGCAAAATTTCAAATGGAACCAAGAGAGTTTTTTGATGGGTTCCATCAGGCTGATAAACCCACTCCTACAAAATTTCAACTTGAAAAAAGAATATAAAGAAACCAAAATTCTATAGAGAATATATTGCTTTGATACAAGAAAAACATGAATCAACTATTGCAAATCAAATAACTCAAGCAATACATGATGATTCTCCACCTTTTCCAAAAAAAAGAAAATTCTATATCTCAACCACAACAAGAACAAGAACCTTCCATGGGTATTATCATTAGACCTCTTATTGTGATTGACTTGGATGACAATGATTAGACTACTAAGATTGATGAAGAAGTGCATAATGAGCTGAACTTATTGCTTTCCACTTCCATGATCTTAGATGATATCAACCATGATGATCCTCCTATAAAGAGTGACTCACCATGTGTTGAGCCTTGTGATGCTCCTAGTAGAACACTCACCATTGTCCCTTTGGATATTTATTTTCCTTCCACATATGATGAAAAAGATTGGGATGTGTATGACTTGCTATAGGTTGACTCACAAGTGCTTTACTAGTCTTTCTTTGTTTTATTTTCATGTTCTTTTTGTGTGATTGCATGTGTGTAATCAGATTCTTCACATCATTCTATTTGGCATGCCTTTATGTTAATTCCTCTATTTTTTCCTACATTCTTATATTTGTCATAAACCTTTACCTATTATTTTATCTTGTGTTTTCGTTTTGGGGATGATGCAAGGAACTGAGACATTTATGTCTGTTCCATGTTGGCCCAAAAAAAACTCATTTTTTTCACTCTCTATGTGTCATTCTTCCAATTTTATGAGTATTTTGGGAATGATGAAATTTTGGAGCTTTATAATATCATTATATCAAAGACATACATTGACCCCAAATCTATGGATCCCTTTTGTGCCTGAGATTTTATTTGGAGGCAACCCCTTTTTCCTAATGTAGATTCATTTGGAAACATATGCTTCACATAGGGCTTTCCAAATAAGCTCTCATGTCTTCTTTCTTGTTTAGTATTTATGATTTGCTACTTTAAATTAATCACTCATAGCATGGAATTTATTAATTTATTTAAAGTGGGGACATACATTGGCATTATCATTTTGAAAAATTTGACTATAACTTATGTTTCATAGTGCGGTCTTCTTATTTTATGCATTGTGTCTTTTTCTTGGTGGTGTCATCAGGTTTGATGTCCTCCAAGATTGCTAATTTTTGAACATATGAAATTCCTCTTATTGGTGATGCTATGCATTGCATTCCTTAAGTTGTGAATATTTTATTCTTCACTTGTCCTCTCTTAGAGACATTAGGCATGATGTTTCCTAAGAGGATACCTTACATGAACTAAGCAAAACCCCTTTGAATATCCTATTTGTATATTTTTTCATAAGTGCTAACCTTGTGAAGCTTGAAGTTATAAACTTTTTCATGGCCACCAAGCATAACACACCTTACTTTCTAGTAGGGTCATGTTTTTTCATGAGTGCTTAGAATAATGTAGCTTGCTAAGCCTTATGAAGCTTGGAGTTCATATTCTAAGGAACCTTATTAGAGTTATCACAATTATAATTTTGGTATGGTTGATACAATGAGAGCCTAGAGACTTGACATGACTTTCTCATTGTATAGTGACAGCCTTTAGACCTGGTATGGCTTTCTCACTTAGTCACTTTTGGGTTCTCATCTAGTAGACAATGAATTTCAATAGCTTTTGTGAGCATGTATTGTTGTTTGCATAGTGAACCACGAGTTTCACTTGTAAACATTTTTTTTGGAAAAACAGCTAAGGCTTGATCCACATCGAGTTGGAAAAATAGTTGAGGCTTGATCCACACCTCATTTAGTCTTTTACATTGCATGCTTGAGTATCTTCTCTTATTGTTGCATATCATACATCTTGTGTGTAGTCCTTTGTTCTTATGTTGGTTTTCCATGGGATCTTGATCTTTGGGGCTTGTTTGCCTCCTTGATCTTTGCCATCTTATATCACTAATATTTGTACATTTGGACCACATATTGGTGCATATTTTTCTACTTTAATGTGATTTTACACTTAAGCTCATCCTCTCACAAAAGTGGGGGCTAAATGTAATGTAGAAAAATGTACTCCTTTACACTTTCACACTTTTTTGGGCCCTCTTAATTAAAATTAGACTTAATTATGCCTTAATAATCCCTATTTTACATCTAAAAGCCTAATAAATAATTTTTTCAAAGGGAAACCCAACAATAATTATTGCCAACAATGTGTGTTCTAGGAATAGTGACCTGGGACCCATTTTCCCATGGGCTATTGGGTCCTCCCTAAGCCTTTGAACTTGAATTTAAAATATGTTTTCAGTGGTAAATTAATGTCTCTAAATTCAAAATTTTATTTTGGCTTGTAATGTAATTTTTGGGAAATTAAGGATACATACCTATTGTAGTAATAGAAAAAGTATCCTTTTTCCTTACATGCTTTGGGAATAATTGTCATTGAATTAACCTAATTTTTCCTAGGTTTAATGTTGTAATGTGTTGTAACACATTCACATTGATCTTGGGCCTTCTTTTAGTAAAATAAACTTAATGTGCACTTTATTTAAGTATTGTAAAGTGTTGTAACACACTTTCACATTTATCTAGGGTCCTCTTAATTAATTGTGGTTAATTGGAGTTAATTATCCAAATTAATTCAAATTTAAGCATTATTTGTGGTGAATGGGGCCTCCCTTAATAGGAACCCCATTTCTTTACTTATTTTATATAGGTTTTTGACACTCTTTCCATCCCTCGAGGAATGGTCCTAGAGAACAGTGCCAGGATCCATTCACCCTAGGTGGCGAATGGGTCCTCCATTAATGAGAACATCATTTTTTAATTTCATTGTGGTGGGAATTTAGTAATGTTTATCTCTAGATCTAGTGTCGGATTGCATTGTTTCAATTTTGAAATTAATCTCCTAATTTAATATAAATAAGGGGTTAATTGACAATGTTTCTCCTAACAAGATCTAGCAAGTCTATGAAGCATTCTAGAAATTTCAAGAGAACATTATAGAGCATTTAAAGAGCATTTTCAAAAGGAATTTCAAGGAATATTTTCAAGAGTGCATTGCAGAAATTTAAGATCATATCAACATGTCAAGGGTTTGATGCATTCATGCATGTTGTTGAACTAAGAAAGTGGATGTAGCATTGACGATCTACTTGCAAGAATTGTTCACATTTTATTCAAGGATCAAGATCTACATTATTCATGGCCACTACATGTTAGTTTGAAAATTTTCATTACAAGACAACATCAAAGGTATCTACATCAAAACATTTCATGCTTCAATTTCCTTATTTCATCAATTGGTTTAATTACCTACGAGGGGTTTAACTTAGGGAAACCCCTATTCACAAACAATTAACAAGTTTTTCCTCCCTTGAATGTGTTTTTGTATATTTACAAGTTGAAGATCAAGTGAAGGAAAGATTTGGAGCAAAATTGTCAAAGTTGTCAAGTTGCAAAGTTGACCTTTAAAGTGTAAGAATGAAGAATTGAAGCTACATAATCAAGTATAGGTTTTTGTGGGCTGACAACTAGGGATCTGAGAGTGCATGGATCAAGTAAAATAACCCAGATATCAGTTTCAAAAACCCTAATAGGGACCCATTTTCCACTAAAGTCCAATGAATCCTTTGTGCCTTAAAAATAGGCTTCTTGCAGCAAGGTACACACTGCTTTGAGCTCTAAAAACTTCCCCCATAGTTGCTATAATAGTTAGGAATCATTTTTTATTGTTATTTCCATCTTTTAACTCTCATAATTGCATAAAATTGCATGTGTCATTTGTGTGGAAGAACTAAGTGGTTCATCATCTTGTTGATTCATTTTGGTGAACCCTATTTTCAACCTAATCATTAATGGTGTACCCGACATAGTGAAGATTGCAATTTTTTTTAATTTTTGAAGTCTTTGCATCTTAGATATTGCATTCACTTACATATGTTTTTCTTTGAATTAAGGTCTCATTTAGGGTTTCTTGCATTGCATTTACAATTGCATCGCTTTTAAGGTTTAGCTTTGTATTATTTTGTATCTCTCTAAATCTAAAAAATACAAAAACAAATAATTCATTGTACATTTCATTTAGACCTCATTTATTTGCATTTGAAAATTTAAAAAAACTTGCATTTCAACATAGGTCCTTGCATTCATATTTTAATTGCATTTTCACCTTGTGTTTTTGGAAAATCTGAAACTGAAACTCGTTGCCTCCGACCTAGAACTAAAAGACATTATTGAAAGATTGAAAATAATTACAAAATATTTTGAAAATATCTTACTAGGATCTATTCACCCTCACTAGTGAATGAGTCCCTGATCAGGTTAAAGCTAAATATTTTGGCATTTGAAAAAGAATTAAAAGTCACTCTAAAATCCACTAAAACATCTCAAAAAAACTTTGCTAAAACCCATTCACCCTTACTGGCGAATGAATCCCTATTAGTTTTAGGCCTCTGGTTGGTGCTATTACTTTTCAGTTTCAGCTTCCTAATTTTCTATTTCATCAAATTCATCGTATTTAGATTAAATTGATTCATTTCGGTGCATTTTTAAAATTCAAAATTACATTCAAACATCTCATTTTCAATTTATTGCATTGTGTAATCAATAAATTCTTAGAATCTAAAAATTTCATTTCATTCGAGGTTGTTGCATGGCCTCTTTGACATTTGAGGCTTTGCACACTAGGTTTGTAAGACATGCGTGAGTTTTACTTGGCGTCCTATTCACTATACTATTATAAGATGTAGTTCAAGGCTCATGTCATCCTATGATAACTCATTCACTATGGATCTTGGGTTTTTTGACTCTCTTTCTGATAGTTTTAAGAATCAACCCTCCATGGATCATAGTTTTCCTACCTCGTTTCCAATGAGTTCACTTCCTACAATCAATGTGCATGTTTTTATTGGCAAGCTAGATCAACAACTAGAAAACTTACAAGCCCATATCCTTAGTGAATGCATAGACATTAGCATGGTTCCCATTATAAAAAATCTAAGGAAAGTGCTTAAAACTTGAAACAAAACAAAAATCATTTATAGCCTTAGTTTCTTGTTTAATGAGTACTTGAACAAACAAGACAATAACACCATACATGCCATAGTCAATCCTCCTATTGAAACTAAGAACAATGTTAACATGGATAATGTTCATATGAAACCATATCCTGTAGAGAAAGTGGTAGAATTTATCAAAGCTAAACCTCATAAGGGCTCAACTAAAAGGCCTCTTGATATTGCTTTCTCACAAAATGGCATACCTAAGCATGCACTTGATGGTCTTCTTTACATAGTTGGCCAAATCAATAACAAGCCCACTAATAAGATATTGATTAGTCCCATATATAGAGAGAATGTCATCATTGAAGAATTCCTATATGAGAATGAATTATATAAAGATAGATATAACAAACTGAAAGCATGGATCAGGATGCACAATGGGTTTTCTTTCCCTATGATAGGCTCAATAAATCTCCCTTAAAAAGTGGGACCAAAAACATTAACTGTCTAATTTTCCATCATTCTGCAATCGGACCAATTTTGTGTGAAGCTAGCAGGCTATCCATGGCTTTTCTCTATTAATTTCATCCCTTTGATTGTGCACAAACGTCAAAAATTTCCATTTGGCAAGGACATCTTTACAGTGCATCATAGTGGATTTAATCTAGCATCGACCTAAGGGATTTTTCATTAGATTTATTTTTGCTTGAGCCTATGGAATCCATCAAACCTCATCGGGGTTTATTTTTCAAATCATATCAAAAGTTCAAGGAAAAGAAAATGTTAGGAAATTTTGATCATCTCAGAGAAACCTCCAAGAACAGTAGTGACTTCGGTAACTTTTAATTTTATTAAATTGCCTCAAAGACACATACAATTGTGCCACAAAGTGAAATCCAATAGAGTGCATTTCCCACATTAACCCTTCGAAGAGAAACTCATACAAATCTATTTTTAATAGCAAGCATTAATAGATTCTAACCAGGAAACATGAAACATGAAAGATGAGACAAAACACACGGATTTATGTGGGGAAAACCCTTTTAGGAAAAAAACCCCACACTCCAAAATTCCAGATCGCCTATTATATTATTCATGCAATAGAATAGTTACAAATACAACTCAAGCACTAAGCCTTTACAAAGATTACATCTTATTTCACTCTAGAGAAAAAATCAATAGCATAACCCCTTATACGATCTTCACATTCTTACAATACCCTCTCACAATATACAGTGTAGATCCTCTCTCTCATGGACCTCTAATCAATCTCTCAAGTGTTTGCAATCCTCACTCTATTAAAACACTCTCTCACAGCATACAGAGAAAATTCACATAGAGGGAGGTTTCACATTCAATCCACATAGAGAGAGTGGATGAGTTACCACCTTCATAACAAAATTTCCTTCTCTGGCTCCAACGTTTGGCTCTCACTCTCCCAGCTTAGCCTCATAGCCTCAACCATCCTTAGTAGAAATTTTACCAGCTAGCCTCTTTGCTAGCCTAGCCTTTGGCCAACATAGGTCTTCGGCTTCACATTCTTCAGTATTCCAACACTATTACAATGTATTACAACTTTATAACATTTTTTCTTCTGAGAGAAACCTAGTTGAAAACTGCATCTTTAGACCCATGCATGGAAACATACCAATTTGGTTTCCAATCATTACAAAAGAAAAATCATCAATTAGCAATTTACCATGTCAGGCCAATGGTTGCCAAGTCATCCAAACAACTTCCTTCATTGAGCCAAATAGATCCAAACACCCATCGCTCTACCGCAGCCAAGACACAACATCCTTGTAGTATGGCGGTGACTACACCACACCACTGTAGGCTCCTCCAAGTCCTATCATGGTGTGGAAGTGACTACATTGTAGGAGGTCTCCAACACAACCATAGGGTGGTGGTAACACTGCACTATCGCTAGATAGCTAGAAGGCTTATGTGGGATGGAAGTATACACCACACTTCTCTTACAATCACCTAGTGGTATAGTGGTACAAGCATGAAAGTAACACTTATGTAATTCGGCCAAACATCTCAATGGTCACACTGACAATGTTGTCTTAGAGGTTTAGGCTAGAGGGATTGAGGCACACAATTCCAACAATCTCCCACTTGATGAAGATGACACTAACACCTCCAGAGCACTCAGGAACTACTAAGATTACACTGGTAGCATCAGCTCAGACTCTACTTTGTTCAAGTCTCTAATTAGCAACATTCAAGACATCTAATCAACAAGTTTCCATAGATAGTAGTCTACCAGACAATCTGCAACAAAATCAAGTATCCAACTGCAACTAACTATCCAACATTGCAACCAATCACAATATTTGATGAAACCACATAGATTTCAAACATGCTCTCATGCTCTATCAAGACTTCTACAACAATAGCTAAGATGTCCATCATTCAAGAAACAATCATTTTCATCCTCCAACATGCCGCCTATGGAAGAAAGGTACAAGCCAAGGTGAATATTCACTAGTCCAATGAACACAAGCAAATGATCCTAGTGATATCAACAACAAGATATTGCCATCACTCCAAAAAAAAGATAAAAACATTAGCTAGAACAACAATTAGACTGGCTTCTTATATCCCACTGATAAACCCACGTGACTGAAAATAGAACCCACAACAAGTGCTAGATCATCCAATCATCCATACCTTAAAGGTATCAAACATTAGTAAACTTATGCCACTAGAAAAAACAACCCATGTACTTACAACTACAAGCTCCATGTGTCTACAAGTTGATGAAGAACAAACACTTTCAAGAACTCACACTGCATGAGAAACACCAAATCTGAAAGATTGAAAGCATGACAAGTCTACCAATGATAGCACATAGAGATTTTAACCATGTAGTACCAAGGAAACATCGAAAATGATATGTACAACCTACAAATTAATCACCTACAAGAACAATTCTCACTGCCAGTCTTCACATCTTTCCCAAGTTCTTCACACACAACATAGGAAAGAGATAAAGAACTTGAGTGGAAAACACTAGCTTTGACCAAATATCAAGCCAATGTGATATGAAATCAAACCTTAGGAAGATAACCAAGACCAAAGAGAGAAATACTACACATAATTTACCTATAGAAAATACTTCTACATACACCTCTAAAAGCCATCTATGACAAGTATGATCTTCTTCAAAACTTCCCAAAGAGAATAGCATAGAAACACCCAACCATTCAACCTCCAAGATCAAACACAACATATGGATGTAAGCCTCTCAAAGAAGATCAAACCACTCCATTTCCCATCTCAAGAAAACAAACCCATAAAGCATCTCCTAACTATTTTTATCAATATAAGATATCATAAACAAGGAGATAACCATGTTGTCCATCTTCCACTATGAATCTTCTAGAACCATTAAACAACAGTTCAAGAACCATATCATGAAAGAAAACATAAAGTACTTGAGAGAAACAATGGGTAATACCTCTCAAGTAATAAACCACCAAGCGTACCAAGAGTGGGAAAGAGAACGCTCCTCCAAGACATGCAAGTCATCATGACTAATCCAAGAGCAATATCCTAATAGGTCTCTCTTGAAATCATGTTCAACCAAGGTGTAGGCTTCTTGGACTTTCTGTTGAAATATCATCAAGAGCAACCATCAAATATATTCTCCATGTATCCATGAGTACTAGCAATTGATCATCTCAAGCTAAACTCCAAATGCATCACTACACTATCATGAAGTATTAGGCAAATGATCAAAGCACCCAATACACAAAGAATTACCAAACCACTATCAAAGCTCCAATCATTTGAATCAGGAACTTATCATGACATCATGATCTTCCCATCCTGTTTTAGAAGATACCAAGCTCCAAATGAAGAAACCAATGTCTCAAGAGTAATGTACAATGTCAAAACTCCAATGCATAAGAAAGAGTATACCATGACATAAAATAAATAAGCTCTGAACCAACATCACTTGTCAAGCACCATCAGCACCTCAACCCAAAGAACACACAATTCCTCCACAGTTTCAAAAATGCTAACCATCTTCAAATAGTGACCATGCCAATGCAAAAGAACCCTTCTGCAACAATAGGATCAAAGAGTTCCTCCTAGTAACATCTGCAACACTAAAGAATACTAATTATTAACATTCATTGCTAAAGCTCCCAGTAAACAATGATACCAAGCTTTCCAAGCATCATGACCAACTATCTCCAAAACTGAAAAAATAAATTTCAGGTCCATAAACATATAGTTGTTTTACTAATTATCCCAAGTGAAACCAAGATCTCATAAGTAAGTAGATTCACCATGCTATAGGACTCCATAAACAACTATCCAAGGACTCACTTATCATCCATCCTCTCAATCCTGAAACAACATACCAATGCACAAATGACCACAAACAAGGCCAACTAATGAAATCTGCAACATTAATAAATCAAACTTGGTGGATATAGACAGTTGACATCCAAGTCATCACATTTCAAATGAATTAGTGGCAAACCCATTCACTTGCATAACTTGTAGATCCAATCACTAAAACATGCAAACTCATTATCACAATAGTAATCATAAACCGAGATATCAAAGAAGATAACCATGTAGACACCAAGACTCCAACACCAGATCATGACCAAATCCAATATGCCAAACATGTCCACAATGAGCACCATAGTCTAGGAATCTTTTAGGAAGACAAAAAGTTTTCTTGACCATGTAAAACTTGCAAAAAATCATAGAACATGCAAGTACAACACATCCTTAAAAGGAACAACAGTTCAGGAACTTCCAGGACTATTTAAAACCAACTCCAAAACCACCAATATGCACATGCATCTGAGAAAAAGATAGGCTATTTTAGAATCTTTCAAATAATCTAATGATTAACTCCATAGCCTTCATGCATTTGAGGTTAATGGAAAACAATGCCTTCCAAAACCAGGAAACACCACCCAGCATAAGCACTCTCTTCCATGGCTGAGAAACAACCCAAGCTTCTCCATATCACCAAGGAGCCTCTCACACAGGCACCCAATATGAAAGATTTGCTGCAACACAACCATGAAGTAGAAATTTTTGCCTCATGCATCAAAGTTATATTGTTTCCAACTAGGAGACACAGATCAATTCAACATAACCAACTCCTTTTTCTCCATCTTCACCACCCTTCATGCTATGTGTTATTGGTAAATACCAAGAGACTTCCACTCACCAAATGATCAATATACCAAATGACTCCTCCAAATTTCTTCAAGCTTGACAGACTAAGAATTCTTCACATGAGAAATAGCCAAAACCAACAACCAAAATAAGGCTCCGATACTACTTGTTGGGAAATTTTGATCATCTCGGAGAAACCTCCATGAATAGTAGTTCCTTCAATAACTTTTAGTTTTACTAAATTGACTCAAAGATACGTACAATTGTGCCAAAAAGTGGAATAAAACATAGTGCATTTTCCACATTAACTGTTCTAAGAGAGACTCATGCAAATCTAGTTTCAACAACAAGCATTAACAGATTCTAACCAAGAAACATGAAACATGAAACATGAGATAGAGCACATAGAATTATGTGGGGAAAACCCTTTCAAGTAAAAAACCCCACACTCCAAAATCCCAGATCACCTATTATATTATTCATGCAACATAATAGTTACAAATACAACTCAAGCACTAAGCCTTTATAGAGATTACATCTTGTTACACTATTGAGAAAAACTGGACAGCATAACCCCTTATATGATCTTCACATTGTTACAATACCCTCTCACTCATGGACCTCTGATCAACCTCTCAAGTGTTTAAAATCCTCACTCTATTACAACACTCTCTCACAATATACAAAGAAGATTCACATAGAAGGAGGTTTCAAATTTGATCCACACACAAAGAGTGGATGAGTTACCACCTTAAGAACAAAATTTCTTTCTCCTTCTCTAGCCTTCAACTCTCTCTCTCCTAGCTCGGCCTCATAGCCTCAACCTTCCTTAGTTAGCACAACTTTTACCAGCTAGCATCTCGGCTAGCCCAACCTTCGGCCAACACAAGTCTTCGACTTCACATTCTTCAGCGTTCCAACACTATTACAAAGTATTACAACTCTATAGCATTTTTCCTTCTAAGAGAATCGTAGTCAAAAACTACATCTTCAAACCCATGCATGGAAACATACCAATTCAGTTTCTAGTCATTATAGAAGACAAACCATCAATTATAAATTTACCATGTCAAGTCAATGGTTGCCAAGTCATTCGAACAACTTCCTCTATCCATCCAAATAGATCCAAATGCCCACCGCTCTACCATAGCCAAGACACAACACCCTCACAGTGTGGTGGTGACTACACCACACCACCACAAGCTCCTCCAAGTATTATGGTGGTGTGGCAGTGACTACACTGCACCACCCTAGGCTCCTCCATGTCCTATCGCAGTCTAGCGGTGACTACACTACACCACTACAGGAGATCTCCAACACAGCTGCAGGGTGGCAGTAACACCACACTACCACTAGACAACTAGAAGGCTTCTATGGGATGACGATATACACCACACTTCTCTTACAATCGCCTAGTAGTATAGTGGTACAAGAATGAAAGTAACACTTATGTAATTCGGCTAGACATCTCAATGATTACACCGACATTGCTCTCTCAGAGGTTTAGGCTAGAGGGATTGAAGCACACAATTCCAACATAAAATAGCATAATTATTCCTTTAAAACATGCCTCAATCTATAAATGAAACACTTATGCTTGATGAATCAATGATCGAACCAAAAGCACTTCCGAACATACAAGAACAATCTACAAACAAACCTCCCACAATTTCCTACAAGAGATTGTGAGATAACACAAACAATCCCATTGTCCCTCCTAGAGTCAAAAAAATTGTAGAGCCAAAGAGAAAGCAGTTGAACAACCTACCATTGTTTCTTCTATTCCTCCCAAAGAAGAGAAGGAACCTATATTTACAAACCTAATCTTACACAAACACAAATTGACAATAGATTGAAATGAAATTAAAGTGCTAGAGAGAGAAGACATAGGCTTCATACTATTGCTTGTAGGTTACAAACTCAAGAAGATAAGAACAACATATAAAATCATAATGCAAACTTACCTAAAGCAAAGCATGATGATCATATACCTTCGCCACAACATAAACAAGAACATTTCATGGACATTGTTATTCAACCTCCCATTGTGATAAATCTAGATGATGACATTGACATAACAAAAAATGATGAAGTGCATGATGAGTTGAATACATTGTTTTCTTCTTCTATGAGCTCAAATGACAAATCCCTTAAAAAGAGTGTTGAACCTTGTGCTTCCCCTAGTTTGACACTTTCTCTTATCCTTTTGGATAGTTGTTTTCCAAGTCCATTTATACCGACCGATATTGGGATATAGACAACCTACTTTAGGTTGGCACACATGTCCCTTACTATTCTTTTGAATTTTAATGTTTTCTTTGTGTGATTGCATGTGCGTAATGTGATCCCCTATGTTGTTTTGCTTGATATCCTTGTCTCTTTTTGTGTATATGTACCTTTCATTCTTCTATATGCCATAATCATTTCATTAGTCTTGTGTTTTCCTTTTAGAGATGATGCAAGTGGGTGAGACATTTATGTTTCTTCCATGTTCACCCAAAAACGTTTCATTATTTTTTTCATTTGTCTTTTCTTTTCCTTTTGGGAATGATGCAAGGCATTGAGACATTCATGTCTCATCCATGTTGACTAAAAATCTTTTTATTTATCATTTATCATTTGTCTTGTGTTTCCCTTTTGGGGATGATGCAAGGCATTGAGACATTTATGTCTCTTACATGCTGACCAAAAAGGATTTCTCTTTCTTTTCAATCTCTTTGTGTAATTCTTATAGTTTTATAAGTATTTAGGGAATGATGGTAGTTCTATGCTCTATGAAAAAATTTTAGCAAAAACATACTAACCTCAGATCCATAGATCCCTTATGTATTTGTGGGGGAAAACCTTCATTCCTATTTCATGATGCAACTTATTTTGGAAACATATGACTTGTCATAGGGTTTTCCAAGGAAATCTCTCATGTCTTAGGAAATTTTTTTTTCTACTTTAAAGAAATTGCTCATAGTGATGGTGTAGCAACTGCTTTAAAGTGGCGGCATACATTGATGATTTTCCTGGCGTGATTTTCCTTTTTTCTTTTGATGTGTCCTCTTCTTCATGGTTTCATTGGGTTTAATGTCATCCAAGAGTGTACGATCTACCATCGTGGCATGATGTGAATGAGGCATCCCATGAGTGACGATCTAAGACTTTGACTTGTCCTCTCTTGGGGACATTAGGAACAATGCTCCCTAAGAAAAAGACCTTTACATGGACAAAGAAAAATCCCCTTTAACAAAATTTTACGTTACAAAATCATTTACAAAAATCACTACCTTGTGGTGCCTTATCAACTTTGCTAGGAGAATAACTTTGGTATGGTATGAGAGGCTAATATGATTCTCACATTTGTCACTTCATTCGAATAACTCACTTAGTGGACACTCTAAGGTTCCACTACCCAAAAGTGAGGATCATAGGTTATGGACAAAAACCCTAGATGCGTTCCACATAGCGTTGGACCATTGAAGCTTGATTCTTTTTCTTGGACAAATAGCCTCATCCCACATTGTGTTGGAATAGTTGTGCTTGATCCTTTCTTTCTTTTTCTTTATCTTTTTTTTTCTTTGAAAGGGTATGATTGTGTATCTTTGCTAATATGCATACTTAACTTTCTTGAATGTCTACTTTAGTGTGAGTTTGACATAGTGTCATCCTCTCACTAAAGTGGGGGAAAATTGTAGTAATGGAAAAGTATCATTTTTACTTACATGATTTGGGAATAATTGTCATTGAAATAATCTAATTCCCTAGGTTTAATGTTGTAATGTGTTGTAACATATTCACATTGATCTTGGGCCCTCTCTTAATAAAATAAACTTAATGTGTACCTTAATTAAGTGTTATAAAGTATTGTAACACACTTCAACATTTATCTAGGGTCCTCTTAATTAATTATGGTTAATTTAAGTTAATTATCCCATTCAATTCAAATTTAAGGCTTATTTATGACACCTCTTGAAGATCTATCCCGACACCCATAATTCAAATTATATAACATTTAATTCAGAAAATTGAGGCTCTAGAATATGGTTCCAAGACCCATTCACCCCAGGTTTCAAATGGGTCCTCCCTTAATAGGACCCCCTTCCTTTACTGATTATACATGGGTTTTTGACCCTCTTTCCATCCCCCAAGCAATGGTCCTGGAAAACACCGCGAGCACCCATTCGCCCTAGGTTTTCAATGCATCCTCCCTTAATGAGGACCTCATTTGTGGTAGGAATTTAATAATTTTTATCTCCAAATCTAGTGTTGGCTTGCATTGTTTGAAATTTGGGGTTAATCTCCTAATTTAGTATAAATAAGGGGTTAATTCACACTGTTTCTCTTAACAAGATCTAGCAAGTTTATGAAGGATTCTAGAAATTTCAAGAGACCATTATAGAGCACTTCATGAGCATTTTCAAAGGCATTTAAAGGCATATTTTTAAGATTTTATTGTAGCAATTCAAGATCATATCATCATGTCAAGGGTTTGATGCATTCATGCATTTTGTTAAGATAAGAAAGTTGATGTAGCATTGAGGATCTACTTACAAGCATTCTTCACATCTTATTCAAGGATCAATATCTAAATTCTTCATGGCCACTACATTTTAGCTTGTAGCTTTTCATTACAAGACAACATCCAAGGTATCTACATGACATCATTTCATGTTTCATGCTTCAATTTCCTTATTTCATCAATTCATTTAATTACCTACAAGGGGTTTGACTTAGGAAAACCCCCATTCACAAACAATCAACAAGTTTTTCTTCCCTTGAATGTGTGTTTGTAAATTTATAGGTTGAAGATCAAGTGAAGGAAAGATTTGGAGAAAAAATTTCAAAGTTATCAAGTTGCAAAGTTGACCTTTATAGAGTAAGAACAAAGAATTGAAGCTACAAAATTAAGTACAAGTTTTCATGGGTTGACAACTAGGGATTTGAGAGTGCTGGAATCAAGGAAAATAATGTAGATCTCAGCTTTAGAAACCCTAACAGGGACCCATTTTCCACTAAAGGCGAATGAGTCCTTTGTTCCCTAAAAAAGGCTCCTTGCAACAAGGTACACACCTCTTTGAGCTCTAAAAAATTCCCTCATATTTGCTATAACAATTAGGTATCATTTCTAATTATTATTTGCATCTTTTGACTATCATAATTGCATCAAATTTCACGTGTGATTAGCGTGTAAAAACTAAGTGGTTCATCATCTTGTTGATTCATTTTGGTGAACCTTATTTTCCATCTAATCACCTATAACAACAAGGTTATTTCATCAAGTAAAATGCTAGAACTTCACAAGAGCATTAATTCAAGTTTACAAGAGAAATTTTTTTGTCAAGAGCATTCAAGAGAAGATTTATCAAACATTTGTTGTAGCAATCAATGTCTCAAGCATCATGTCAAATTCTTCTTGCATCATGCATTTTTTTGGAGAAAACATTTTGATGTAGGTTTCAAAGATTAAATCAAGCAATCAAAGATTAAATTCAAGCATCAAGATCCACATCCATTGAAGTCATTTCATGTAAGATCAAGATCAATATTTAAGATTTCAAAAGGTTTTTTCAAGGGTTTGGTGAGTTGCAACATTGTATTGTTCATTCATCATTCCTTTCACATTTCATTATTTCAATTCAAGGTTTAATTACCTAGAGTGTAGAAAAAATTAACCCTCTTCACACTTCATCTGGTACCCTTTTAACTAAAATGGACTTAATTGTGCCTTACGTGGGGTGTTATAAAGTCTTTTCCTACACTTTCACATTAATCTAGGGCTTTATTAATTAATTGAGGTTAATTAGAGATTAATTTCTCCCTTAAATTCAAATCCAAGCCTTATTTATTACATTTTTCTAGGGACATTCATTAATAGTGTTGCATAACACTTAATTTGGCAAGGTTTGAGTCCTAGGGTAGTGACCTAGGACCCATTCGCCACCTTGGACAAATGGGTCTCCACTATGTCCTTGGACCCCCTATTACATATTAATTCCTCCCCAAAACATGTTAAACTTATTTGTGGTAGGATTTTAATTATTTTGAATCTTAGATTTGATGTCAACATGTGCTATTTGAATTTTGGGGTTAATTCTTAAGTTAAGTATAAATACATCATTAATTCACATAGTTTCACCTAGAATTTTTATGTGACTTTATGAGATACAAAGCAAGAGAGTTTTAGAGCATTTAAGAAGGAATTCGAGGGAATATTATCTAAGTTTTATTAGAACAATTCAAGATCATATTTTCATGTCAAAGGCATAGTGTAGCATGCATGTAGTTGAGCTAGTGTCTTGATGTATTATTGAAGATCCAAGTTAAGCATTGTTTCACATCCAATTCAAGATCAAGATCTACATTCTTCATGGAAAATTCATGTTAGATTGTAGATTTTCATTCCAAGACATCATTCAAGGTATCATTGTTCATGTTTCATGTCTAATGTTAATATTTCATTGTTTTATCATAAGGTTTAATTACCTAAATGAGGTTTGAAAAAGGATAAACCATATTCCCTAATAATCAACAAGTTTTTATCCTCTTTGTTGTGTGATTATAGTTTTTAGGTTGAAGATTAAGTGGAGAACAAGATTGAATCAAAGTTTTCAAAGTTAAAAATTTGCAAATTTGTTATGTATATTGTAAGATCATAGAATGTTTCCTATAGAATTTATTTCTAACTTTCAAGAGCTAATCACTGAGGAGCTAGAAGTGAAAACGTTGAAAAAAAAAACCTAGAAATCAATTTTTATAAACCCTAATAGGGACCCATTCGCCACCCTAGGTGAATGAGTCCTTAGTGAGCCATCAAAGAACCCATTTTGTGAGAGGTATGTAAAAATTTTCCCTTCAAAAATCTCCCTAAAGGATGCAGGTTCCATTAGTTTTATGTTAAAGCTTCCAAATGCACTTTATAGATCACAATTTGGAGTTTATTTGTTATGTCTAATATTTCTCCCAAAGTCCTTGTTTAGTCATTTCTGTCAAGACACTCTGTGACTATTTTTGAAATAAGTTTTAAGTATCATCCCCTCATCTGATTTGCATTAAATAAGTTTTGTTTGATAGCTGTATGTTTAATCTACTTAGATATGGTCTTACATTTCAATTTTGAGTTACTTTTCCTTTTTATTTCCATATCCCAAAAGTGAATTTCAGTCATATTTAGCCATTTTATACACAAGGGAAATTGCAAGATTCCTCAAAGAATTCACTTGCCCAAGGGTTGAAAGTGGATTTTAACTTGAGGGATCTTATTTCCTTAATTAAAATATAAGAATAGTTATGTTCATTACACTCATTTTTCCCTTTCTATTTATAGTAAGTTTGGTGAAATAGCCCAAATTTGGTATAAAAGCCTATGTGTAGTGAACCCTAACCTATTTTTCTATGTTTCTTTTTGGTGAACCTGACATGAGTTTTTCATGCAAGAAAACTCTCACTAAAGTGGGGGAAAATGTAACATCAAAGAAAGTAACCCCTTTTCATTCTTAGTTTGGGAATAAATAATTAATAATCAAATAGACTTAATTATGCCTTATTTAGGGTGTTGTAAAGTGTTTTCTTACACTTTCACATTAATATAAGGATTTATTAATTAATTGAGGTTAATTAGAGCTTAATTGGACCCCTAAATTCAAATCTAATCCTTATTCATTATTTTTTCAAGGCATAAATCCCAAAATTCATTAATAATGTTCAATGACACTTAATTTGGCAAGGTTTCAATCCTAGGGTAGTGACCTAGGACCCATTCGTCACCTTGGGTGAATGGGTCCCCACTATGTCCTAGGACCCCCTTTTACATATTAATTCATCTCCCTAAAACATGGTCCTAGAAAACTGTAGTGGGACCCTTTCACCCAAGGTGGTGAATGGGTCCTCCTTACTTAGGACACCCCTTTTCAAACTTGCTTTTGGTGCAATTTTAATGATTTTTAATCCTAGATCTGATGTCGGCTTTTGTTACTTGAATTTCAGGGTTAATTCTTAAGTTAAGTATAAATACAAGGTTAATTCTCATAGTTTCACCTTGAAATTTTATGTGACTTCATGAGGTAAAAAGTAAGAGCATTTAGAGGATTCAAGAAGGCATTCAAGGGAAGATTATTGAAGTTTTATTGCAGCAATTCAAAACCATATCATCATGTCAAAGGCATAGTGCATCATGCATGTAGTTGATCTAGTGTCTTGTTGTAGTATTGAAGATTCAAGTTAAGCATTGTTTCACATCCAATTCAAGATCAAGATCTACATTCTTCTTGGAAACTTCATGTTAGATTGCAGATTTACATTCCAAGACATCATTCAAGGTAACATTGTTCATTTTTCATGTCTCATGTTCATATTCCATTATTACATCATAAGGTTTGATTACCTAAATAGGGTTTGACAAAGGAAAACCCCTATTTAATAACAATCAAAAAAAAAATCTCCTCTCTGATGTGTGATTGTAGGTTTTAGGTTGAAGATCAAGTGGAGAACAAGATTGAAGAAAAATTTTCAAAGTTGAAAAGTTACAAATTTGTCATCTATATTGCAATATCACTTAAATTTCCTATAGAATTTATTTTTGACTTTCGAGAGTTGAGCACCAAGGAGCTAGGAGTGCAAAAATTGAAGAAAAAAACATAGAAATTAGTTTCCAGAAACCCTAATAGGGACCCATTCGCCACCCTAGGCGAATGAGTCCTTAGTGAACCATGAAAAGGCACCTTTTATGAGAGGTATGTAACATTTATTCCTTCAAAACCATCCCTATAGCTATAGGTTCCATTTTTTTTATGTTCAAACTTTCAAATGCACTTTATAGATCACAATTTGGAGTTTATTTGCTATGTTTAATCTTCCTTCCAAATTCCTTGTTTAGTCATTTCTTTCAGGACACTTTATGCCAGAACAAGACACTCTACGATTGTTTTGTAGACAAGTTTTAAGTGTCCTCAACTCATCTGATTGGCATAAAATAAGTTTTGTTTGATAGCTCTATGTTCAACCTACTTAAATCTAGTATTACATTTCAGTTTTGAGTTGGTTTGCTATTTTATTTCCATCTCCCAAAAGTGGATTTCAGTCATATTTAGCCATTTCATACACGATAAATTACAAGATTCCTCAATGAATTAACTCACCCAAGGGTTGAAAGTGGATTTTAACTTGAGTGATCTAATTTATTGAATGAAATAGAAGAAAAGTTAGGTTCATTGCACTCATTTTTCCCTTTCTATTTATAGTAAGTTTGGTGAAATAGCCCAATTTTGGTATAAAACCCTACGTGTAGTAAATCATAACCCATTTTTCTATGTTTCATTTCGGTGAACCCAAGTTTAGAGAATTCTAATTTCTAATTTGGATTTCATTTAATCCCTAGATCTATTATTTGTATAAGTTTGCGTTTCTTTGCATCTCATTTATGATTGTCAAAATTGCATTAATATAGATTGCGAATGGGGGTTTTAGGATTGCATACTTTACATTCTTTAAATCTGAAAAACATAAAAAAAATAGTCGTCTTGTATATCATTTAGATCACATAAATTTTCATTTGAAAATCAAAATTGCATATCAAACTAGGTCTTTTAATTCATCATTTTATCACCTTTTAAACTTGCATTTCATAGTACATTTGTAGAAATATAAAACTAAAAGTTGTTCTTATAGACCTATAATTGAAACTCATTGAAAAAAGCTTTAAAATTAGGAAAAAATACTTCAAAAACCCTAATCTAGGACCCATTCGCCCAAGGTGGAAAATGAGTCCCCAATTAGGGGTTGATCTAAATTTTTTGAAATATGAAACCTCTATTTTATGCTTTTGTTTGCTACTATTACATTTTTGTTTTAGTTTTTTGAAATGTTTTTCATTAAATTCATTGAATTTAGCTTAATTTTTTTTATTTAGTGCATTATTAGTTCAAATTTTCATTTAGAACATTTCATTTTTAGTTTGGAGCATAGTGTAATTAGTAAATTACCTTAATGATATCAAGTTTCCACAATCCATAATGTTCTGTTTCAATGAGTTTTGGATTAGATTGTGTGAGAATTTTTACATCAGTGTTTCAGATCACACTCCATGATCCATCATCGAGATGAAAGCAAAGAGCTTAAGGAGTGTGATTTGAAACATTGATGTAAAAATTCTCACACTATCTAATCCAAAAATCATTGAAAGAGTAAATTACCTTGTTTAGGCTCTAAAAATTGCATTTCATTCTAGGTCATTACATCACCTCCTTCCATTTTTGGGTTTGCACACTAAGTTTGTAAGACTTGTATGAGATTTAGAACTTGGTGTTTAGATCTATATGACATTTTTTTACATTTTTGAAGCATTGCATAAGTTAGATAGCTTAATTTTTCATGTTAGCATGTTTCCTTTTAAGAGATGGGGTTTTGATATTGTTAAGAATGGATTGTATAAATAGAAAATACCTTCTTATGAGTTCAATTTAGAGCATAGAGATGAGTTCATTAAGAAACATGTTAGCCATCCTTCCACTATCTTTCCTAGTTATGAAAAAATCTTATAACAAGAGATACAAACCATTGACACAATCCTTAATATTACCTTGCCTATCTCAAACCCTATTATCTCTCCCATTTGTGAGGATAATATAATACAAGAAGATACAAGCATAGATAATCATGAAAATCATAATTTTTCTTCTCCTGATACCCCTCCTATTAGTGATGAAGGTATCTTTGTGAAAAAAGATATAATAATTGAGAATCATGAAATTCTTCTTTGTACAGGTCTCCTCCTCCCCCTTAGGAAGATAATATGAAAAAAGAAGATGAGATCATTGAAAAATTCCTTAACATTACTTTACCTAGTCTCCATTCATCTCCCAACACCTCCCCTAAATGTGAAAATGCTTTAGTGAAACAAAAAAAAATCGTGGACAATCATGAAAATCACACTTGTTAGGAGGATATGTTGGTGTTAAGAGATCCAATGATTAAGAGCTATGAAAATCCTACCTCTCCTACTTGGGAATAAATTATGGGACATGTAGATGTAGTTGTAGGTAACCATGACAATCACATTTTTTCTTCTCCTAATATCCCTCCTAGATGTGAAAAAGATAGTTTAGTGTGAGAAGATATAGTTATTGAGAGTCATGAGAATATTCTTCCTCCCTTTCCTAATGCTCCTACCATTTGGGAAGACCTATTTGAATGAAAATTTTTAATCATTAGTAAGCATGAAACTCATATTTGTTCTTTTGTTTATTCCTCCGTTATTTGTGATAAAGCTACTTTACAAAATATAACCATGGAAGGTGAGGAACATATTAGAAGCTCTCCTACTAGAGTATATATTATGACACAAGAGAATGAGACCTTAGAGAAAAAGGATGACATCAGGGACAATCATAACAATCAAATTTGGCCTTCTCCTAATATCTATCCTATTTTTGACGAAGATATTTTCATTTTAGAAGATCAAACAAATGAGAGCTATGACAATCCCATTTGTCCCTCTTCTCCTAGTGAAAAAATTATTGAACAAGAGAATACCATCATTGATAAGCAAGAAAATATAACCATTGATAACTCCCTTTCTTTTGATGAAGTCATTTTAAATGAACCAACCATTGAATTTCATGAACATCTAGTTTGTTTCTCTCCTAAAAACTCTCGTACTAGAGAAGATATCATGTGGAAGAAAATGAGAACATTGACACATGTATTTCAAACAAAAGTGATGAAGATGATCAAGTGAAATATGACTCCCCTTCGCTAAGAGATCATGCAAATAAGGATAATCCTTTTGAGGTTATTCCCATTATATATCTCTTGAAGTACTCTCATGAGCCTAAAATTATCATTTATCCATCCTCACAATAACCATTAGTTCAAAATAAACATGTGATTATCATAGAACCACCTAAAAGGAAAATTGATGATGATAATTTTTTGCAGAAACCTAGTTACAATACCATTTGTCATACACATAACACTAGGATCAATCTACAACCACAAAAAACAACTCAAAAATCCCTCCCATTGACTAACCCTATCTTTCTTGGTCCTCCCTATCTACCTTTATGAAGTGGAAAGGAGTATGATATTGTTGAACTTAAAAATACTTATGCTAAGATATCCTTATGCAATCTTATTCAAGCCTCGCCTATTTATCATAACATGCTTCAAAATTGTTTACAATAAGTTCCTACCCCTCCTAATGTGCAAAAAAATGATGTGGCAGCCCAAATTCAAGCTATAACTTTGGTCAAATTACACATTACTTTCCACCAAGATGAGTTACCTTCATTAGAAGTTCAAAAATATAATGATGCTTTAATAATATTGGCTATTATTGGCATTAAGGATAATAAGTTTCACATTAAATTTACTCTCATCGATAATGGTTCAAATCTTAATGTTTTTAGTGTAAGTCTCCTTGATAAGATTGAGGTGGAAAAAATCCAAATTCAACCTAATTCTTTATCTCTTTGTGCATTTGAAAATGTAGGAAAACAACTACTTGGTGTGATTACATTACCTATTAAAGTTGGGAAGGTAGCATTGAAAACCATGGTCCATGTTATGCCTCATGATCTTTCATATAATCTTCTTTTAGGAAGGCCATGGATTCATGCAATGAATGGAATTCCTTCTACTCTTCATTGTTTAATGAATTATGTCTACAACATAAAAATATATACAATAAAATCCAACCTTGAACCAGACAGTTTTCTCATTGAGAAAAGCAAAGAGAATCCTTTGAAAACATTGACATTGACTATACAAGTGGAACCCATGCAAGAGAAAGCAAAAGAGAATCATATTGAAGAAGTCATGAAGTTATTAGAAGATGATTGGGGTTCCTTAGATTTCACACCTACATTCATGGGAGAATACAAGATCATAAACAAAGAGTCTAAAAAGGGAAAAGAAAAAGTAGTAATGTTAACACAAAATTCAAAAGCATCCACCTCAACCACTTTAGAAGAAGAAGCAAATTACACAAAAAATTCTGATGAAATTGATTATGACCAACCACTGAATCTAAAAGAAATGAAAAATATTTATGGAAGAGGTTATGAGCTTATGAAACAACTTGGGTATAGTGGAAAAGGATATAGTACTAGAGTACAAGGTATTTGTGTCCCTATAGAGCTTAACATGCAAGAAACAACTTGTGGTCTTGGTTATTGTCCTTTGATAGAAACAAAAGCATAAAAAATGCCTTCACTTAATATCAACACTCTTACAAAATATTCTTCTAAGAAAAATTTAACTTTGGTGCATCCTAAACTAATAGATACTACATGTGGGAATATCTCATTCAATATGCATAAGATTGATACTTTTTCTACTCATTACAATCAATAATAATAGATGTTTATCCTTGCCATGTAATAGTTTTAGGATCATAGCATACTCACTATTACATGTTTTGCATTCATTTCAAATCATTTCGTTATCGCAAGGAGTGGCATATAATCATCCATTATCAGCTCATCCTTGTCTCACACTAAGTGGGGGAAATGGGTTAGGTATTCTTGTCCTTGTATGACACTTGTCATTGTATCTTTTGGCTAGTTGGCCACCTTCCATGTATATATAAGAGAAAGCTTGGAATGAGGATGGCATGCCTTAAGTTGGCTTGCTTGTGACATACTTTCTTCCTATGCTTAGCATTTCATTTTAGGGGAAACCCCTCTCTTTCCTAATGTAGCTTTATTTCAGAAACATATGACTTGGCATAGGGTTTTCAAAAGAAATCTCTCATTTCTTAAGATTAAATTTTGGCTACTTTAAAGCAGTTGCTCACAACAATTATTTTAGCAACTACTTTTAAGTGCGGGAATACATCGATGACATCTTTCAACATTTTTCATATTTCATGAAGTGATTTTTTGTTTTCTTGTGACGTGTCCTTTTCTTGCCTATATCATTGGGTTTGATGTCCTCCAAGAGCATGGTATTTATAAGCATATAATTTCCCTTAGTGGCATGATGCAAACAAGGAATTCCTCTGATCTGATATTCTTAACTTGTCCTCTCTTGGAGACATTAGGCACGATGTTCCCTAATAAGAAGACCTTACAAAAATGAAGTAAAATATCATTTAACATAAACCTATGGACATTGCATTCAAAAGCATAGAATTGTGGTTCCTTATCAAATTTTTCAAGAGGATAAACTTAGTATGGTATGGGACACTAATATGATTTTCTCATTTTCCACCTTGTTAGGATAACTCACCTAGTGGGTAGACTAAGGTTCCACTACCCAAAAGTGAGCACACATGTTACCGAAAAACAACCTAGACCTAGTCCACATAGTGTTGGATAGATTGTTAAAGCTTGATCCTTGTTATGGACAAACAACCATGTTCCACATTGTGTTGGTACAATCAAAGCTTGATCCTTTGCTTTCCTTTGTTTTTATTTGTTTTTGATAGGGTATGATTACGTATCTTTTCTATTGCTACATACATAACTTGTGTCTTGAATGTGTACTTTAGTGTGGGTTTGTCATGGGGGAAAACTCTCACTAAAGTGGGGGGAAAATGTAGTGTATAAAAAAGTAGCCCCTTTTCACACTTAATTTAAGAATAATTAATACTAAAATTAACTTAATTATGCCTTATATTTACTATTGTAATGTGTTTTACACATTCACACTAAATCTAGGACCCTTTTTAACTAAAATGGACTTAATTGTGCCTTATTTAGGGTGTTATAAAGTCTTTTCTTACACTTTCACATTAATGTAGGGCTTTATTAATTAATTGAGGTTAATTAGAGCTTAATTGGCCCCTCAAATTCAAATCCAAACCTTATTTATCAATTTTTTCAAGGGATAAATCCTAAAATTCATTAATAATGTTGAATAACACAGTATGGCAAGGTTTGATTCCTAGGGTAGTGACCTAGGACCGATTTTCCACCTTGGGAAAATTGGTCCCCGCTATGTCCTAGGACCCCCTTTTACATATTAATTCATCTCCCCAGAACTTGGTCCTAGAAAACTTTGCTAGGACCCATTCACCTAAGGTGGTGAATGGGTCCTCCTTAGGACACCCCTTTTTAAACTTGTTTGTGGTGGGATTTTAATGATTTTGAATCCTAGATTTGATGTTGGATTGTGTTATTTGAATTTTGTGGTTAAGTCTTAAGTTAAGTATAAATACAAGGTTAATTCACATAGTTGTGCCTAGAATTTTTATGACTTCATGAGATAAAAAGAGAGAATTTTAAAGCATTCAAGGGAAGATTATTGAATTTTTATTACAAAAATTCAAGATCATATCATCATGTCAAATGCATAATGGATCATGCATGTAGTTGAGCTAGTGTGTTGATGTAGCATTCAAGATCCAAGTTAAGCGTTGTTTCACATCCAATTCAAGATCAAGATCTAAATTCTTCATGACCACTTCATGTTAAATTGTAAATTTACATTCCAAGGAATCATTCAAGGTATCATTGTTCATGTTTCATGTCTTATGTTCATATTTCATTGTTTCATCATAATATTTAATTACCTAAACAAGGTTTGATCAAGGAATACCCCTATTCCTTAGAAATTAACAATTTTTCTCATCTTTGATGTGTGATTGCAAGTTTTAGCTTGAATATCAAGTAGAGAACAAGATTGAATAAAAATTTTCAAAGTTGAAAAGTTGCAAAGTCATCATCTATATTGCAAGATCGTAGAAAGTTGCCTACCGAATTTACTTCTAACTCTCAGGAGATGAGCACTGAGGAGTTGGAAGTGTAGACATTGAAGAATAGAAAGAAACCCTAACAAGGACCCATTCACCACCCTGGGCGAATGAATCCTTAGTAAGCCATGAAAAAGAAATTTTCGTGAGAGGTATGTAACATTTATCCCTTCAAAACCCTCCCTATAGGCTCTAGGTTCCATTAGATTTATGTTTAAGCCTCAAAATGCATTTTATAGATCACAATTTAGAGTTTATTTGCTATGTTTAATCTTTCTCCCTAAAACAAAGAAAATTGTATGCTCTATGTTTTAGGACATAGAACAAGTTTTCTCCAAGCTTCATTCAAGGAACCCTAGAGATCTCAATCAAAGGATGGAATAAGGGAAAGAGATCTACTAAATAGTGTCCTAGGGAATGATTAAGGACTAAAATGGGGTTCACCACCAAGCTAGGGTTTGGATAGACAAGAAATGAATGTAACATGCAAAACCTAACTAGTTGACATAGAAAATGAAATGGAAAATTATGATAGCAATTTGAGAATGAATAGAGGTGCACCTAAAATGAAGATGAGGTCAAAATAAGCACTAAAACCCTAGAATTTCGTTGTTTGATTCCCACTAGGACTCATATGCCAATCTGAGAAATTTAGTCGTAGACTATGGTTTCTATGCCAAAACTGGAATCTATCAAGGACTAGTCTGAATCTCCTAAAACCTTAAAAATTTCAGTACCGGGACTCATGCCCAAGGTGGTGATTTAGTCCTAGTATTAGAGTTTGGCTGAATTTTTTGTATTCCTTGGTGATTTCTTGTAGCTTCCTTCCTACCAAATGTTTGACTCTGAAACCCTAAATTTTGGCTTGTAGTTGGCTTTTCATGATTTTGTAAATGAGAAGACAACTCTGACAACTTTCTTCAATGTTGTAACATATTCTTCAAAGGATCTTCAAGTTCCAAAATACCTAGATCTACTATCACACACATAGAGAGAAAGAGAGAAAAACTTGTTGATTATTTGGAAATAGAGGTTTTCCTTGGTCAAACCCCATTTAGGTAATTAAACCTTTTGATGAAACCATGAAATATGAACATGAAACATGAAACATGAAACATGAATAATGATACCTTGAATTTCTTGAGATGTAAATCAACAAACTAACATGAAGTCGACATGAATAATATAGATATTGATCTTGAATTAGATGTAGAACAATGCTTAGTCTTGGATCTTGAAGGCTACACCACAACACTAGCTCAACAACATTCGTGATGCCTTGATGACCGTGTCACCAAAAAATGTATAGTTGGACATTTTTATGCTCACTTGAGTCTCTCTCATGGAATTTGGCTTGATTTTTCCTAGATTTAATGTTGTAATGTGGTCAACACATTCACATTAAGTCTTGGATCCTTGAGAATCATTAAGAATTCTAGGATGTCTTGTAAAATTGTTGTGAAGTGTTGTAACCCACTTTCATACTTTTATAGGACCCTTTCATTATAATTCACTTACATAACCTATTTTTATCACTTACCTAGTCTTATTTCAAAGTGTTGTAAAGAGTTGTAACAAACTCTCATGCTTTCTAGGCTTGTCATCACCAATTCAAGCCTTTCTTATGTTTAAATGACCCCTTAATAAACTTTACAATCCTACTTAAGTGTATTTTTTAGAATATTCCTATTAAACCTTATTAAATACACTTTAATCACTGACACCTAGTAAAATTTCCCTGGTGGGACCAAGTCACCACATAGGGCGACTTAGTCCCACTGAGCACAAAAATCAAATAATTTTAATTTCTGGTGTGATTTTATTCTCTTGACCTTAAGGTTAGCCTGTGATGTGTTATTTTTAGAAAATTTAGTAAAATCAAGTATAAATAAAGGGTTTTCCCCTCATTTTTCATCTCCTAAAATCTTCTAATTCCCTAATTTCTTTAGTGCATTTACTTAATCATTCTCAAGCATTGTAAGCACTTTCAAGCATCAATTGGAGCATCTTGTTACATATCTTCATATTTCAATATCAAGGGTTTGGTGAGTTTGTGACATTGCATGTTATTCATTCATCATTCTCTAATTATTTCATTTCATTTTCTAGGGTTTGATTACCATATTAGGGTTTGACCAAGAGAAACCCCTATTCTCTAACCCTTAACTCTTTTCCCCCTCCTTGCATGTGTGTTTATAGGTCTTGTATCTAGATTTTTCAAAGAGGAAAGTGTTAAAAAGGTGTTGTTAACTCATCAAATTCCTTCAAGTCAACAAAGCACTAATTGAAGCTTAAAGACCACTTTCAACCCATTTTCTGTAGATTCTAAACCAGACACTTGTTAGGAAGGGAAGTGCATACTAAAAGCTATAGATTCATGTCCCAAATTTCTTGAGATTCTTAGGAGGACTAAGTCACCATCTATGGTGATTTAGTCCCACAACTTGGCTTGAAATTTTTTTTTTACATTTCTAAGTACCCATTTGGCAGAAACCTGTTCTGATAGAATCTCCCTGAAACAAGACTAAGTCACCTAGCTTGGCGTAAGAGTCCTAGTTGGCTTCAATAGAGAAATTCATAGGATTCTAAAGCCTCTCTACATCAAATTTTAGTTTCTAGGTTCACCTCTCCAATACTGTTCATTTATGTTATTGTTAACTTGCATTCTAGGTCATTTTGCATACATCACTGTGTTTTCAAACAACTTTCATATTATAGGTTTTGCATTCATATTCATTATCTTTTATCAGTTATTTGTATTCAAGACATTGAATTTAGACATATTTCAATCATAATAGCAGTAGTCTTTAGTGAACCCTCAAGTTTTTGTGGGATACTTTTGTCCTTTTAGGTGCAAAACCTTAGAAGTGTAAGATCTAGAACCCTCCTACAAAAAATTGTGGTTCATTTTGGTGAACCCACATTTAGAACATTATAATTCTAATTTTAAGTGCATTTACATCCTAGGAATACCTTGCATCAACATTGCATTAGATTTTGCATTGTTTAATTTGCATCCTAGGGTTTTAAAAATTGCATTAGTGAAAAGCTCATATAGCTTGCATTTTTGCATTAAATTTCATTAAAAAAATCTAAAAATTCTACATTTTCAAACTATTGTTGCATTTTAACATCTGAGAAACATAAAATTTCATTTAACATTTCTAAAAAATATAAAAAAATTCATCACCGGGACTAATTCGCCACACTAGGTGGCTTAGTCCTACATATTTTACACTAAAATTTCTATCATTTTTTGAGCATATTCTACATTTCTATTTTTTGATACTACATTGCTGTTATAGTTTCCATAATTGTATTTATTAGCATTTTATTACTCTTAATATACATTGCATTTCCAATCACCTGCATTTCGAAACCCTTACATGAGTGTTTGGTTTCCTATTTCTAATACCTTATTCAGAAGAAGCTCAAGGTTCATGTTATCCCACAATAATAAACACATTCTAGATCTTGAATTTTCTAAAGCTTCCACTCCTAGTATTGCAACTAGTACACTAGGCATGGACCCTACCTTTAGCAACACTTTACCTTCCAATAACATGCAAATTGACACACAAAATGATCACATTTTGCAAGACAAAGTCATTAACATTCATAAGGACTTGACACATCTCCAACATTCACTATGTCTTGAAGACATTTCAACCACTGTGATTCCTACTATAGAAAACATTCATCACATGCTTGAATGTAACAAAGGCCTAAATGTTAAGAAACAAATTGTTGAGATATACCACAAACATGTTCCTTCCACCTCTAGTATATTTGAACCAACAAACACTATGGCTAGCTAAGAAGGACCTAGCACTCCTCCCTCCATAGTAGCATCCATACCTACCTATACCATGTTGGAATCAATGAACATTAAGAGGGGGGGTGAATCAATGTTCTACAATTTTTAACTTTATTAATCTAATCTTTAAACCACTTATACCATTCAACCAAAAGAAAGATGCATGAACATAAAAAAAAGTAACCACAACACCATAACACAAGGATTTTTTATGTGGAAACCCTGTTAGGGGAAAAACCACGATGGAGGTCAATCCACAATATGATCTGAGTATACTCAAAAAGATTTTTACAAAATGGGAATGCACTTACATTCAAGAACATTGCCTAGAGCTCACTACTCAAAAATAGAAAGGCTCACTACCTTAAAATCAATGTAAAAAGACAATTGGAGTGGTGAAAAATGAAATAACATATACAAATTCCTAAGAATAGTTATCGTTAAGCACATTAATTGTTTTCTTGACCTTCTATATGATTCTACTATTCTACTCTATCTTCTTTAATTCGCATCACAAATCCTTCATTGCACAAGTGAAACTGTGCATAATCACTCTACAATCCTTTTGAATCTCACACACACATCAAAAAACTTCATACATGTATCAAAATGGTATAAATAATTTCTTATATATATCCACTACTAAGGATTTAATCACTACATGTCAGCTTCAATAAAATAGAAAATATTTACAAATTGTCAGCTCAATCCACAAATAGTTTTTAATGCACACAACCAAATTTGGCCACAACATAGTGAGAACCCAAATTAACATTCTCAAACACAAGAACACTTAAAAAATTACTCCTTGAATATCCGCAACATGCTATATTCACCAAGTCAGCCTTTTGCATTGATAAATAGAAGATTAATCAACTGGATCTTCTAACTTGCACAACAGTCAATAAGAGGCTCTAAGATTCAAGGATAACATAGATTATACACCAAAATACCTTACCTAAGATCCATATCTCGAAAATATAATAGAAAATTGCATATGAATCGATTGACACAATTATGTTGGATGCTTTGTTCTTGCTTGACAATCAATCATAAAACTTTGATCTGACTTCCTGTATAATCAAATACTGATGTGTGGATCGAATCACTGACTAGGGTTGCCATCAATGACAACACTAGATAACTTGTGTAGTGTCTCTTGCCAAAAATATCCCCCTTTGGCATTGATGGAAACACTTAGTGAAAAATGACTGTGTCAGATCAGTACTAACATGAATTACACTGCCAACCTTCAAATCTTCAAAAACACAACCCCCCCAAAGATGAATAAGGAATTTTTCACTATCCCATTCTCCCCCTTTGACATTAATGGAAAAGGTAGGAATCCACATACCAAAAAGATCAAACAAAGACTTCAAACTGCATATGTACAAACTTGTATCTACAACCTACACTAACTTGAATATATCTAAAAAATCGGTCTTCAATAGGCTCAAACTAATGTCCCAACCCTTTTTAGACTCTCCAAAATAGTCATGTGACCACAAAATATATAAGATTTCATTTATGTTGATTTAAGGTTTTCCAAATCACTGACTTCCAAAGCTTCTTGTGCTTCCTTAAATGCACTCAACATTGTTTCCATCTTCGAAAAAATTAGGCCTCTAAGCTCACATTCTCTTTCCACAATTCTATCATTTTCATGATTCAAACTCTTTATCTTGTTAAGTAGGGATATAACCTGACCTTCTTTCTTTCCAATAGAAATAGTTAAAGGATCAAAGTCTTTAGAAATATTAGCTAACTGTTTCTCATGATCCTTAATCTTCTTCAAATTATCCTCAGTAAATTTAGACAAAGATAAACATGACTTATAGATCTTTCCTCCTTCAGATAGTGCACTTTGAATATTCTTCACATAGGTAGCTAATAATGATTTGTCATTAGCAGTCATGCACTTTACCCTATTGAACCACTTATCATCAAACTCTTTTTGTACCTTGTCCTCAACTGACTTCTCAAGGGACTCAAAATGAGTACTTATAGAATTAATAAGATTCTTTAGCTCACTGGAGGGAGAACTGAATGGATCCTTAACATGAGAAGGAATGATTTTGTCCAAGATGCCAGATGCAAGACTCAATAGCTCACTATCCTCAATGTGAGACTTCAAGAATTCTTCCCTAGCCTTTTCCTGAACAAATGATGCAACTTTCAATTTCTAAATCAGAGACAAAGTAGCTAAATTAATAGGACCTTGACCCTATTCAAGGTCAAATTATTCTTGTTTCTCTTCCAGAAATTTCTTCACTACCTCTGCAATGTCTCTTGCTTCTATACAAACTTCCTTTACTTCAACCTTCTTTTCTTCAATCACCATTTCCTCAACTACAGATTCTTTCTTGTCTTTAGGAATCTTGACTTCTTCAGTTGTCACAACTTTAGGAGCTTAAGTCTCCATAGAAAATTTTGTATCATACACATCAAGAAGAATCTAAGTGTCCTCAACTATATCTTTTTTTCCTTCTTTTGTATCATACACTTCATTTAGAATTATTTCAGTTTCTTTTGCTACCTCTTAACTTCAACCAATCATAAGCTTGTTTACTCTTGTTTTTCTCTTAAAATCCTTCTTATCACCATTCAAAATTGTCTTCATTTCCTCAATAGACATCACGAGACATAAATATGCAAGAATACACTCTCTCAATTGTTCATCTTCAGTTCTTGCATTCACTCTCATCCTTTCCAAAACTTCATATAGTCCCTTAGACAACTCAGGGATGATCTCAATGAGAGTCAAATTGAAAGTAATCAAATACTTTATTATTGCTTCTTTGAGAATTCTTTGACCAGTACTATCAAAGGTATCATACCATTCACATAGTGGCTTACAATTACCATCCTTGACTATGCCTCTCTCAACTTCCTTTATAGACATACTTGCTTTGTTGATTTTCATCTTTTTCCTTGCTTTCTCTTCATTGAAGGGCCTATCCTTAGAGACTGTTGTTTTCTTTGTGCCCTGAACCTAAATTTCTCTTCCTTCTTCATCATATTTTGTTTCCTCATTTTCCTCAACTACAACATAAAATCTTTTTATTTTATCATTCTTCCTCTTTCCTTCTCTATTAGATGTCTTCACTTTAGCTTTCACATGGCTTGGTTTCACTGTAGAATTGGATAAGGGTGTAGAGCTCCTTGTTGATCTAGACTAGGTAGAGGATGTTGTTAGACTAGCAGATTCAATTCTACTAGGCTCTTCTTCAGCTTGTTCTCTCTTTCTTCTAGCTTCTCTCACAACTTTAGCTAATATACCCATGCTCTCTGCAAAAGTTTCCACTTCTTTTCTTACTCTCTAGATTATCATTGGCTTCTTCAACTACTCTTGTACTTGCATATATTTTTATTCATAGGTTCCAAACCTCTCTTCTATTAGATCCAGAGGTTTACTCAACATATTTTGTGCATATAGTTCCAAGATGTTCTCAACTTCATATCTCATTGGAATAATCTAGACTGTTCTAGGATCTACAGCTTCCATTGAAAGCATCGATCAATGTCAACCATAAAGTACATAGTGTCCTTGTACTTCTCCACAATAGAATTATGAATTCTCTCTTGCTTGTATCTCACTCTAAAAAAATTTAAATATCTCCAGATAATAGTTTTCCTAGATTTACTATCACCAACTCTGTGCAAGATATCCCTACTTTGAACAACTACCCATTTATTAGCTTTCCATTGTACTTTTACCAATCCCATAAATTCATTCATAATGTAGAATAGACACGACAATAGATTACCATACTTAAAGTAATTCTTCTTATCTTTCTTGGTCTTACCAAGATTCTCAATAAAATAACTCTGGAGTAACTCACATAGATCATACTCTGCATTCTCCTTCACCATCTGATATGATGCAAAGATAGTTGTATTGAATACAAAATTATCTTGGTTAGAGTGATAGATCTTGTAACCAATGACCATAGAAGAAAATCTAACATCCACTTCAATAATATCATCAATTTTCATATCTCTTTCATCAAACACTAAATCGGTTGCATCAATAACTGTCTGATTCTTCACAAACTTCAAGATTGGCAACCCACTAAATTAATTTAAACCAGTAAGAGTGCTTATGGATTCTTTTGTAATCTTAAAAGGTTGACTCAACCACATAAATTCAAAATGAACTCAACTCAAAATATACCAAACCCACTTGTTTTCTTCAAATATGCGAAATTTTACAATCTGCATGAATTTCTTCTCCTCTAAGGTTTTGAATTCAGGTTTTACCCTAAAATCTTCTCCAACTATATGATTTGTATACAAATTCAACAACTATGAGCTCCCTAAGTCCTCAATATTTGCATGAATGTATTCCCTAATGTCTTCAATATGCAAGAGGTCACTTGGAATGGATGAAAATGTACCTAAGGGATCTATCTCAATAGATTTGAAAGGATGCCACTTGAATTTTGGATGGGGTCTATCCTTGATATCAACTACCAATAGAGCAACCATTTTCACAAATTCACAAGTTCACAAGCTTTCCTAATAAATACCTTTTGGATTAGGGTTTGATTGCCGAATCACCTTCACACTTGAATCTTCACCAATTTTTTCCAAATTTTGCTTCAAAGCTCTCCAAACTTCTTCTCGAGGTGAAAAGTGACAAATGAAGAATACAAATTACCTTTTATCATTCACACTCCTAACTTTTTGTAGCAACAAATTTTTTTCCCTAACTTGTCTGGATACCCTATTTCCATATGTTGTGAAGGATAAATCTTCTATGGACCTTCAACTCTACATAAATAATCTCTCCAACTATTTCAACAACATTTTTAGTTCATTAATGCATTCACTGCACTCATCCATATCCCGGTACCAACTACCAGTAGGGGGTTTAAAAGATTTTATTGAGAACTCCCCCTACACCAGAGGCCTAAAACTAATTCTTGGAGGAATTACCAAATCCTAGTTCTGGTGTGGAATCATTTCCTACAAAAGGACTCTTCTTCACCCATATCTTCTTCATTTGCTTCCTAGTCTCATTTGCAGTAACTTTTCCTTTTCATTTTTCATCCTTCTACATGTTTTCCTTTTGATTTATCATACCCTTTCTACTTCTACAAAATTTAGCAATGTGACCAAATTTCTTTGTCTAAACTAGTTGTTCCATTGATTTTCTCTTGATTTGCACTATTTAGCAATATGGCTAAATCTATTGCATGTATAGCATTTGACATCTCTAGACATGTTGTACATCATATTTCTACATTCATTTGACTTATGACCATACTTATTACAATTAAAGCACTGATATGAGAATGATGGACCATGTGGATTTATTTTTCTTCTACATTGAGTGGCCATATGACCAAATTTATTGCAAAAAAAATAAAAACCATTGAACCTTTGAGCATTAGGTTGTCTTACTAGATACCTTCTAGCTTTGTTCATCTAATTTCCTTTCCTAAATCACCTTTGTCTAGATTCAGAGCTTTCTCCTTTCTCATATCCAAGACCTCACTTGTCACCTTCAGTCCTCTAAATTTTAATCAGTTCATCAAGCTTGGCTGAGCTAATCTTGAACTTCTCCTTGAATTCATTTTTAGCAGCAAATTCATCTGTAGGATCAACAATCTACTTTTCAAGCTCTTCTTCATTATTTATGGATTGTTCCAATTCAAGCTCCAACTATTTGAATCCATCAATAATTCAGTTGTATTCTTCATATTTCTCTTTCATGGACTGAGTAAGCTTCTCTCCATTCTTCTTTATGTCTTCAATCTCCTTGGTCATCCTCATCACAATAGATTCCATCTCGTACTTTAGGACAACATTTTCTCTAGTAAGCTTTTCACATTCCACTATATTTTCCTTCAAGGCTTGACTCAGGTGTCTACCTTCCATGTTCTTACTTTCTTTCTGTTTAAGCTGATCACAAATTACCTTTCTCTTTTCCCTTGACTCATTAATTTTATCTTTCAATGATTGAATGAATTTCTCAACATTCATGATATTTTCTTGCAATTCCCAGACTTCATATTTTTACTGAACAAGATCATTTAGGGCCACCAAAAGTTGTTGTTTAAGACTGATTGAATCCATTGAATCACTCTCTCAGATCTTCCCCAAGCTTTTAAACTTTTTCTGTGGAACGTGGCTCTAATACCAATTGTTACAATCAAGGAACACTAAGAGGGAGTGGGGGTGAATTAATGTTTTGCAATTTTTAACTTTATTAATATGATCTTTTAAGCACTTATAACCTTCAAGCAAAAGAAATATGTATGAACATAAAACAAGCAACCAAAACACCATAACACAAGTATTTTTTATGTGGAAACTCTATTAGGGGAAAAACCATGGTGGAGTTCAATCCACAATATGATCTAGGTATACTCAAAAAGATTTTTACAAAATGTGAATTCACTTGCATTCAGACACATAGCCTAGAGCTCATTTCTCAAAACCGGAAAGGCTCATTACCTTGCAATCAATGTCAAAAGACAACTAGAGTGGTGAACTATGAAATAGCATCTACAAATTCCTAAGAATAGTTATGGTTAAGCACATTAATCGCTTTCTTGACCTTTTGTCTGATTCTACTCTTCTACTCTATCTGCTTTAATTCACATCACAAATCCTTTATTGAACAAGTGAAAATGTGCATAATCACTCTACAATCCTTTTGACACTCGCACACACATCAACACACTTTGTACATGTATCAAAATGATATAAACAATCACTTATATATATCTACTACTAAGGATTTAATCACTACATATTGGCTTCAACAAAATAGAAAATATTTACAAGCTGTCAGCTCAATCCACAAATAATTTTTAATGCATACCAACCAAATTTGGCCACAACATAGTGAGGACCCAAATCAACATGCTCAAATAGAAAAACACTTAAACAATTACTCCTCGGATATTCGCAATAGGCTATATTCACCAAGTCAGACTTTTGCACTAAGAAACAAAAAATCAATTAACCAGATCTTCTAACTTGCACAAAAATTGATACACGGCTCTAATATTCAAGGATAGCACATATTATACACCAAACTACCTTCCCTGAGATACACAACTCAAAAAGATAACAAAAAATTGCATATGAATCGATGGACACAATTTTGTCAGATGATCTATTCTTGCTAGATAGTTAATTACAAAACTTCGATGTGACTTCCAGTATGATCAAATACTAACATATGGATCGAATCATTAACTATGGTTTCCATCAATGACAACATGAGATAACTTGTGTAGTGTCTCTTGACAACAATGCTGATAAACTAGTATTGCAAGGATGTTACCTTTTTTTTGTACCATGTTGATAAACTAGTGGTGAAAGATGTTACCTTTTATTTTTCGTACTTGAATCAATCACGTTTTTGAAAATTCCCAATATTTTTCACTTTCCATCCTTGAATTGAAGATTGCATCCCTTATCAACCATCTATCCAATAGTTAAAATATTATGCTTCAAACCTTCCACATATAGAACATCATCAATATTATTCTTACCATCAAGAGAAATACATCTTCTACCATGGATTACACCTACTTTATCATCACCAAATCTTACAACACCGCCATCATACTTCTCCAGGCTCACAAATTTTCTTTTATCACCTATCATGTGATGAGATCATCCACTATCAATCACCCATTCATCTATCTCTTCAACTCAAGCAGCTAGGGCTTTGATGTTGGAAGGAAACATTCCTCATATCTATTAGAGAGAAGCTATGATTACTATTGTTTACATCCTCAATCAGGTACAAGTTAAAGCTGATACTGGTAAGACCCCTTTTGAGCTAAGGTTTGGTCACAAGCATACTATTAGATATTTCAAAATCTTTGGTAGTAAATGCTTTATTAGAAGAGATGAATATATAGGAAAGTTTGATTCTAGAAGTGATGAAGGAATGTTTCTTGGTTATTCTACTAAGAGTAAGGCTTACCAGTACTACAACAAGAGATTGAGGAAAGTAGTTGAAAGTGCAAATGTCAAGGTTGATGAAGACATAGCTAGACCATCCAGAACCCATGGATATGATTTAGATGATTAGAATATAAGTTCAACAGTAAGTGATCCACTCCTAGTATTGCAACTAGTACACTAGGCATGGACCCTACATTTAGCAACGCTTTTCCTTCCAATAGCATGCAAATTGAAAAACAAAATGATCACATTTTGCAAGAAAAATTCATTAAAATTCATGAGGATTTAACATGTCTCCAAAATTCACTATGTATTGAAAACATTTCAACCACTATGATTCCTACTATAGAAAACATCCATCGCATGCTTGAATGTAACAAAGGCCTAAAAGTTAAGAAACAAATTGTTGAGATATACCACAAACATGTTCCTTCCACCTCTAGTACATCTCAACCAACAAAAATTGTGGTTAGACAAGAAGGACCTAACACTCCTCCTCCCTCCATAGTAGCATCCATACCTACCTATACCATTCCTCAAGTCACAACTAGAATACAATAGGTTAGTAATGTGATTCCTTCCTCAACTATTCCTGCTAGCATTCCTAATTCTTATTGGCATCGCATTTTCTATTGTCTTCCACCATACCATATATAAGCATCCCCTTCACTTGCCCTACAACTACATACACTCCATCACCACTTTCCCTTCCCCCTCATACCACTTACATTGACCCTCTCATAACACAACTTTTCCAAACCATTTCCTCCATGTAAAAAAAATATCCACCATAAACCAAAACCAAAATGGACCACCCATCTATTATGTTCGTAGCAGCCCACTATCTCTAGAAATACTATGAACACTGATGCCACAAGGAATATAGATGCCTATATTTGAGAAATATGGAGGGAAGGGATATCCTTCTAACCATGTTAGTGCTTACAACACCTTATGTAGTGACTTTTTCCTTGACGATAAACTATTAGCCAAACTATTTCCTAGGAATTTAAAAGACACTGCCTTAGAATGGTTTTCATCCTTACAAAACAATTCAATTCTTTCATTCAATGAACTAGTTGATGCATTTATAAATCATTTCCAAGGGCATATGACTCCAAAGAAGACCTTGGCCGATTTGATGAGATGCAAGAAATACGAAGAAGAAAAGATGACTAATTTTATCTCGTGGTATCAATCACTTTACTCTCAAATTGATGTTAAGATTCCTGATCCACATATTCAAAAGATGTTTATAGAAAACTTGCAAATTAAACTACAATACAAAATAACAATGATGAAATTTTCCTCCTTTATGCACTTGTGTACCACCCTTTCTGATTATCACAATTCAGTTAGTTGTCATGATGCAATGTCCACTTATAGTTGAGCTGAGAAAGCTGAATATGCCAATCCAAACAATCTACAACCATTTAGAAACCAAAACAAACGGTTTTTTACAATTCAACCCCCCTCAACAACCATCTCAACCTGTCAACAACCATGTAGCAACTGTTAAAGCCATGATACCTTATAGTTATGGAGATCTGAAATGACAGTTCACACCTTTATCAGTGTAAGGAAAGCAGAGGTGCGGAAACAACTATCCATATGTCAAAACCACAAGGAAGAATGCAGAAAGTGCTTTTAATTTTCAAATTACAATCCAATTAAGACACACATGAAAGATTTACAGAAATAGAAAGAATACACAAAGACAATGAACAATAGATTTATGTGGGAAAACCCTTTCGAGAAGAAAACCACCACACCAAGTTGAATCTCTTTGTATTATAGTAACAAACAATTACATACAATGTAGAGACACAACTCTCTGGTATCAGTTCATAGTAGCTTCATTCACTATTCAATCTCTTTCAGAAATGCTCTCTCAACAATTCGATCATCAAATCATTCTCAGAATTAATCTCCTTTTATCTTATCACATTCTGATTTTTGTCTTCTGTTCATCCTTATCCGCCATTTCCCCATCGTAGAAAGTTTCCTCTTGAGCGTTGATTTTTCCCTACATGCAGTTTAGCTCCAATGTCACAACTGTTGCAAAAATATAACTACCATCCATTTGAAGTTTGCTTCCTCTTATTGGTCCATAATGTGCCATATAGGAAAGTCAAATGGTCAAGGGCATTCAACCTGTGTTGGCATGTCAGTGAGACACTAACTGTGTCTCCCCAATGCCAACACAGCCAGCATTTGATATCGGCGTAGGTTCCACTAGTCAGCAAGATGACATAGCGAATGCCATGAGTCATACCGACACCACCAACATCCATCGTATTTCTATCGACAAGATATTTCTCATCGGTAAGATTCATACCGATGCTCACAAGTCACATCGATTTTAACTTTTCCATCAACAAGAATTTTCCATTCGCCAAGAGGTTTCACCAAGTCTCCTCAAGTTTCACTGAAGCACCTGACAGTCGGCAAGACATTAGTCTTTCGCCAAGACTTCACTCCGAGCAAACATGTCTTACTAAATCAGCAAGACTTTTGTCTTTCACCGAGACCTCACATCGAGTAACCAAGCCTTACTGAGTCAGCAAGACTCAAGACCTTTCACTGAGTGAACATGTCATACCAAAGACTATCGGTGAGACTCTCCATCGGTCATCAAGACTTCATACAGAAGTCTTTGAGTCACCATGAAAACCCCAAGTTTATCCCCATCGGTGAGACCTTCCATTGTTGTTGGGACTTCATATTGAGTGATCAAGTCACCCTGAAGACACTAGTCGTTGTGAGTCTCCCCAAAGCCCGATAAGAACATACTATTGGCTAGAGGTCTACATTCAACAAAAGGTCACAGCGAATGCTTCTTGTCACAGTGATAGTTCATTCGGCAAGACACCAACCTTGTATCAATGACTTCGAACATTTCAAAGGATTCAGAATAGTTAGTCGGCCATACATCAATAATGTCACACCGACTTTGCCTTCAAGGAGTTACATGTCAGTATGGATTGAGGCAAATATTCCAACAATCTCCCACTTTATGAATACCTTACTGAAAACTCCAAAGCATAATAAAACTAGTGAAATTCATGGGCCAAGAGGCCCATTGAACTGGCACACCACCTGTATTTGTCTATGCTCACAGGATTTTTCAATGCATCTGCAAAATTTTCTAGAGTATCCACTTTCTCCAAAGAGACCTTCCCATCCTCCACCATATCTCACACAAAGTGATACTGTACATCTATATGTTTTGTCTTGGCATGGAAACTAGGATTCTTTGCCAAACATATAGCACTCTGATTGTCATAGTAAATAGTAATTTTTCCTACATCAAAACCAATGTTAGAACACAAATGTTTTAACTAGATTGCTTCTTTACAGGCATATGTAGCTACCATGTATTCTACCTATGTAGTGGACAAAGTGACTACAACTTGCAGCTTGCTCATCCAACTCACTGCACCACCATTCATCATGAAAATATATCCACTGGTGGATCTCCTACTGTCAATATCCCCTGCCCAATCAAAATCCACATAACCTCGAATATTGAGATTCCTCTGTGATTCAACCAAGTTACCATGGTAACACAAAGAATAGTTTGAAGTGCCCTTCAGATATCTAAATGCTCTCTTCACAGCATCCCAATGTATCCTTCCAAGATTAGCCATAAACTGACTAAGTACTCCCACTGCTTGGGCAATGTCTAGCCTTGTACAGACCATTTCATACATAAGGCTACCAACCACACTAGCATATGGCACACTAGTCATGTCCTCCATCTTAGTAGGATATTTTGGACAGTCTTCAACAGATAGCCTCGTTCCCTATGAAACTGGAACAATTAGATGCTTGCAATTAGTCATACAAAATCTCTCTAGAATAGTCATGATGTACTTACTCTGACTGAGCCAAAGTTTTCTATTTTTCATGTCCCTGGTTATTTCCATTCCCAGAATATACCTTACTGCACCAAGATCTTTCATTTCAAAATTTATAGACAACTGAGACTCAAGATCAGAAATCATTAGCTTACTATTGCCTATGAACAACATATAATCAACATAGAGAGAAATAATAAGAACTTGATCACTTTTAGCTTTGTAGTATACACAATGATCACATTTTGATCTTGCAAATCCCAATGACAAAACAAACTTGTCAAATTTCTGGTACCACATTCTAGGAGATTGTTTTAAACCATATAGAGATTTCTTCAACTTGCAAACCAGTCTTTCTTTACCTTTTTCCACAAAGTGCTCTAGCTGTGACATAAATTTCTTCTTCAAGATCACCATGAAGAAACGTTGTCTTCACATCCATCTATTCAATCTCTAAGTCATACATTGGTGCAAGTGACAAAAGAAATCTACTAGATGTCAGCTTAGCTATAGGAGAAAATATTTCTCCATAATCAATTCCCTCTACTTGGGAATAACCTTTTGCAACCAGCCTCGCTTTATATTTTTCTACACTACCATCTAGACCTATTTTCCTTTTAAATACCCATTTGCAGCCCACAACTTTTCTGCCTTTAGGAAATGGCACCAAACTTCAGGTATCATTCTTTTCTAATGATGCCATTTCTTCATTCATGGCTTCCAACCAAGAGTTTGAATTAGACATTTTAAATGCCTCTTTCATAGTCCTAGGTTCATCAGTGCTAGAAATTAAAGCATAGGTACAAGTAGACTCTATCAAAGAAAACCCATCCTATCAGGTTGCTTTCTTTCATGAGTTGACCTCCTCACAAGCTGAGGCTGAGGTGGTTTTTCATCTTCTTCAGAACTTTTAGAACTACTTGAGCTCTCCTCAGTATCAAGTATATTTTTATTTTTCAATTCCTCTTTATTTGGTGTTGGAGGAATTTTTGCTACATCCTTTCCATTTTCTGATTTCTTCTCTAACTACAGATCCAATGTAGAAGGCTTTAGCTCACGAAAGATAATGCTTCTGTTGTACAAAACCTTCTTAGTCTCAGGATTCCAAAGCTTGTATCCTTTTATGCTAGCACTATAGCCAATAAAAATACACTTTACAACTTTGTTTTCCAACTTAGATCTTTTTTGAAATGGCACATATGCATATGCCTCATAGCCAAAGACACAAATATGTCTCAGAGAGGGCTCCTTTCCAGACCATGCTTCCAAAGGCATCTTCTCAACAAGAGTAGAGTTAGGAGAATGATTTACCAAGTAACATGTTGTAGAGATTGCTTTAGCCTTGAACTTCTCCTTCAAGCTAGCACTGCTTAGCATACTTCATGCTCTTTCCATTACTATCATGTTGAACCTTTCAACAACTCCATTTTGCTATGGAGTGTAAGGTGTATTCTTATGTCTTTTAATCCCATGATTTGTACAGTACCTTTCGAATTCATCTGAACGAAACTCACCGCCATTGTCAGTCCTTAAACATTTTATTTTCCTGCTAGTCTAATTTTCAACAAGGTTTTCAAATTCCTTAAACCGACTAAACACTTCTAATTTACTTCTCAAAAAATATACAAATTCTCTTATTGAATAATCATCAATAGATGACACATAGTATCTTGATTTAGACAAAGAAGGAACATTCACTGGACCAAACAAATTAGAATGTATATAATCAAGAAAACTAGAAGATTTGTGAGGATTGGAATAAAATGAAACATGGTGTTGCTTTCCATATATGCAATGTTCACAAAATTCAAACTCAAGGTTACAATATTCAAGCCCTTCTACCAAGTTTTTATTTTTCAAGGTTTTTAAACCTTTCTCACCAATGTGGCCTAGCCTATGATGCCAGAGATAGTCTTTTCTGTTGGAATTTTAACCTCCATGTAGTTTAGACCACTAGGAACATTTCCTTATTTTTCTCCATGAGTAGCCTTAAGTGACTTTGTAGAGACACTGTTGCATTGGACAACCAGTGCATCCAACTTGTACAAGGTACCAATTCGAGCACCCCTAGCTAGCACCATTGAGCCTCTGGTCATCTTGCAGCCATTTCCAGAGAACATGACATGCACTCCAATATCATTCAGATTACTTACAAAAAGTAAATTATGAGCCAGACCTGGTATATGCATCACATCATTGATTCCCTTCACTATTCCATCAGGGAATTGAATTTTGACTCTTCCACGGCCAACAATTTCCAAAGATGAATCACTTTCCAAATACACCTTTCCACTATCATAGTTTTTATACTTTGTCAACCAGTCTCTATGAGATGTCATGTGGAAAGATACTCCAAAATCAATTAGCTAGACACCATCTGATGCCCGTGTAGCCAAGGCTACAATGAAGGCGTCTGCATCACTCTGAGAAGAATCATTATTAGAAGAGGTCTTCTTCTTCTTCTTTTTCTCCTCCTTGCAATCCTTTCATACATGACCAAGTTGCCCACAATTCCAACATTTCACCTTGGACTTCTTCCCATGAGACTTTGATCTCCCTTCTAATTTCGATATGGATTTCTTGTCCTTCTTCTTTCCTTTCTCCTTCGATCTGCCTCTAACAGCCAGAGCCTCCTTTGCCATCTCAGAATATTTTCTTCTCATCTCTTCTGACAAAAAAAAAGTAACAACATATTCCATCTTGAAAGTGGATGTCGTACTCCCAATAGCCATCACCAGATGATCCCAAGAATCTAGCAATGAACATAGCAGCAACATGCAATGATCTTCATCTTTAATCTTTACACCAATAGATGTTAACTATGCAATGAGCATGTTGAAAGCATTCAAGTGATCAGCAACTGATCCTCCCTCTTGCATTCTCAAAGAGTACAACTTCTTCCTCAAGAACAATTTGTTCACCAAGGACTTGCTTTGATAAATAGATGCCAGTCTTTTCCACAAGGAAGATGTAGTATTTTCTTCATGCGCATTCAGAAGAACAGAGTCTACCAAATAGAGCCTTATCAGCCCCTTAGACTTTCTATCTACAAGATCCCAATCCTCTTGCTTCATGCCTTGAGGCATTGTTCCAGACACAACAAGCCACAGATCATGATCCACTAACAAATTTTCCATTTTGAGTTTCCACAACTCAAAATTGCTACCATTGAATTTCTCTATTTCCATCTTTCTAGATGTGCTCGCTATCTTAATCTGTAATTAAATTATCAGACCTCTAACAAACTCCCACTGAAAAAGAATTGACACAAAAAACCCAACCCACTCACAAGGATAACACAACTGGCCAAGCTCTGATACCACTTGTAATGAAAGCAGAGGTGTGGAAGCAACTTTCCTAACGTCAAAACCATAGGGAAGAATGCAGATAGTACTTTTAATTTTCAAATTATAATACAATTAAGACACACATAAAATATTTTTAGAAACAAAGATAATAAACAACAGATTTACGTGGGAAAACCCTTCCAGGACAAAACCCACCACACCAAGCTGAATCTCTTTGTATTATAGTACAAACAATTACATACAATGCAGAGATACAACTCTCTGGTATCAGTTCACAATAGCTTCATTCACTGTTCAATCTCTTTTAGAAATGCTTTCTCAACAATCTGATCATCAAATCATTCTCAGAATTGATCTCCTTTTATCTTATCACATTCTGATTTTTTTCTTATGTTCATCCTTATCCACCATTGCCCCATTGAAGAAAGTTTCCTCTTGAGCATTGATTTTTCCCTGCATGCAGTTTAGCTCTAGCATTGTAACTGTTGCAAAAATTTAACTGCCATCCATTTGAAGTATGCTTTCTGTGATTGGTCCACGAGGCGCCACATAGGAAAGTCAAATGGTCAAGGGAATTCAACCTGTGCTGGCATGTCAGTGAGACACTAACCGTGTCTCCCCGATGCCAACACAACCAACATTTGATATTGGCGTAGGTTCCACTAGTCGACAAGATGATATAGTGAACGCCATGAGTCATACTGACACCACCAACATCCATCGTATTTCTATCAGCAAGAGATTTCTCATCGGCAAGACTCATACCGATGCTCACAAGTCATCGATTTCAACTTTTCCATCAGCAAGACTTTTCTGTTCACCAAGAGGTTTCGTCAAGTCTCCTCAAGTTTCACCAAAGCACCTGATAGTCGACAAGACATTCATCTTTCGCCAAGACTTCACTTTGAGAAAACATGTCTTACCGAATTGGCAAGACTTTTGTCTTTTTCTGAGACCTCACATCGAGCAACCAAGTCTTACCGAGTCGGCAAGACATTTGACCTTCACCAAGACATTTCACCAAGTGAACATGTCATACCAAAGACTATTTGTGAGACTGTCCATCCATTGCCAAGACTTCATACCGAAGTCTTTGATTCACCATGAAGAGCCCAAGTGTATCCCCATCGGCGAGACCTTCCATTGTCGCTGGGACTTCATACTGAGCAATCAACTCACCCCGAAGACACTAGTCGCTATGAGTCTCCCTGAAGCCCGATAAGAACATACTATTGGCTAGAGGTCTCAATTCGACAAAAGGTCATAGTGAATGCTTCTTGTCACAGCGATAGTTCATTCGGCAATACACCAACCTTGTCTCATCGAATTGGAACATTTCAAAGGATTTAGAACAATTAGTCGGCCAAACATCAATAATTGCACACCGACTTTTCCTTCAAGGAGTTACATGTTAGTATGGATTGAGGCAAATATTCCAACAATCAGAAACTCTTCATAACACAATGTCCCAACTTATACAACAATAAATGACTACTTTACCTGTTGTTAAACCACTCGATCCTACTAATCCTTTACCTCCAACCTTTAAATCCAATGGTTATTGCCATTATCATAGACAAAATGGACATGACATGGAAAATTTTAAGCATCTTAAACACCTTGTGAAATACCTCATTGATTCTAATCGCCTATACATTCCAAATATTAATGTTAAAGGAAATACAACTATTGCCTCCCAAATCAAATTTTTCAAATTTTCACTGATCCAATTCCCAAACATAATGTGTCATTTGTCAATGCTAGTGAAAATCCAAAAAATGATGTGATGAATGGTCATACAGATGTTGCACATCTTGATCCTATTCCACATACTACTACTATTAATCCTATAGATGAAATGGTAGGTGTGATAGATTTTATCCCTCTTAATGGCCAACCTAAGAAATCTCTTGATAATACTTTCTCCTCTAAGGACATCCTTCCAAATCTTCCTGATGGTCCTCTTTACATAGCCAGTTGTATTATGATAAGCACAATAATGGGATACTCATAGATTCCACCTGTGGAGAGAATATGATCACTAAGGAATTTTTGGTATTGCATGATCTTTGACAAGATGATTATGATAAATCAATAGCATTGACCAAAAAATGCAATGCTTTTTCTTTCCATATGATACGATCAATCGTCCTTCCATTACATATAGGACCTAAAATAGTGGATGTTACATTCTCCATCATCCTAGAGTTAGACCATTTTTGTTTGCGGCTAGGCTATCCATGTCTTTTCTCAATGAAATTTGTCCCTTCGGTCATACACAAATGTTGAAAGATTATGGTTGATAATGACATATTCACTATTCACCATAGTGGCTTTAACCCTTTGTCTTCTAAAGGAAAATTCTCCTTAGAATACTTTTGGCCTAAGCCCATGGAACCTATCACACCCTAGAAAGACTTCTTTTTCATTGCTTACCAAAAGTTGAAAGAAAAGAAAGTTGCATAATTATCCCTTCACAACATGTCCCAGTCCACTTCTGACACTCCATCATGCCTCCTTGTATCAAACAAGTTTATAAAGCAAAGGAGAAAGTGGATGAACAATGTTCCATGGTTTCTTTTGTTCCTCCCCTTAGGGAAGAAAAGCAACCTAAGGTTGATCAACCCACTCCTTCACAAGCCCAACTTGACAATAAAACCAAAAGAAATAGAGGAGCTAGGGAGTATAGGAGTAAATGTCATGCCCTTGCTCCCAAGTCACAAGATGAAGAAAATAAAGAAAATCAACATTTGCACTTGACATTGTAGACACTTAAAATATGCATTCATTTCAATTCACCATTTTAATTAAATAACCTTTATTTAATTAAAATCTAACATTTCATCCTTTAATTAAATAGATTCACTTTATTTAATTAAATCATTACCTCATTTGATTAGACAGATCAATTTTTAATCAAATCCTAACATTCCATCTTTTGATTAAATAAATCATCTCCTAAGTTCATCTCCTTTAAATAAATTAACCTTTATCTTACATCATCCTTTTAATTAAATAAACATAACTTTATTGAATTAAATCTCAAATTCATATTCCTCCTTTTTGGTTTAAATAAATCCAAATATCTAAGTCAAATGGGTCAAAACACATAATCATCATCTTAAATTAATCAAACCATGATTAATCTAATCTAATCACCCATCACATCCTCTAGCTTTTCCCACTTGCACAAATAAAGCATTTTAAGTCATTTATAAAATCCTCATTTTCCCTCAACAAGGCATCTTTGGAGAATATTCCATCAAGTTTGAATTTCAAACAAGTTGACTTGTTCCTTCCAACATGGCATTAACTACCCTCTTGCATGTCCCCCACTTGGCATTTAAGTCCCTTTTTCTCCCTCCAACAAGCCAAATTTGAATTTGAAAAGGCCAACTAATCTCATTTATTGGCACATTGAACAAAACTCGCACATCCTCCATCCACTCACAAGGTGACAAGTTGCTCCTTCTTATTGGCTAAATATTTATCCCACATTGCTCTCTTTTGGGAATTCTTCCAACTTCAGATTCTATAAATAGAAGGCTCATTCTCCATTTCTATCATCCACAATATTCATGCAAAGTTACTCTCTTCAATTAACAGCTAATTTTGTCCACTTCATAGCATCTTCAACAATCTTCATCATTTGAGCTTGTTAAAGATTGGGAAAGGGCTTCCTTCCATAGAAGAACCAATCCACTATGAGATAAATTTGGATTCATGTTGTTTATATGCTTATTTAGCTTTTATTATTGTTTTAATTTCTTATTTAGCATATCTAACATGATGTAATATTTCATAGGGATATTAGATTTGTTGTGTTTTGCTTGAATTCCATGAAAATTCTTGTCAAGGCCTAAAATTTTGCAAATTTAGCATCCACAGACATAAGCAATGCATGATGACCCTCCTCCCCAATCACAACAAAATGATCCAAGACAATAACCACAACCTATGGTACACCCTTCATTGGAAATTATCATTTGTCATCCTATTGTGATTAACCTGGATGACGATGATGAGATTACTAAAATAGACGAAGAGGTGCATAATGATATAAATACATTATTTTCCTCTTCCATCATCTTAAATGATAAATCCAGTACAACAAGTGTAGAACCTGGTACTTCCCCTAGTTAGACACTTGCACTTGTCCTTTTAGTTAGTTGTCCTCCCTTGGCATATACAAAACATGATTGGGAGGTAGATGACTTGCTCATAGGTTTACTTGGATTTTCCTTACTATTATTTTGCATTTTCTTTTTCTTTTTCCTTTGCATGTGCGTAATGTGTTCCCCTATGATGTTCCATTTGATGTTATCTCTCTCTTTGTGACATTCCTCTATTTGTACCTTCATTCTTCTATATGTCATACATAGCTTTTGCCTTTTATTTTTCTTGTCTTTTGCTTATGTTTTCCTTTTGGGGATGATGCAAGGAATTGAGACCAAAATGTATCTTTCATGTTGACCCAAAAGGCCCCTTTTTATTTTCTTTGTATTTTTCTTGTGTTTTCCTTTCAGGGATGATGCAAGGAATTGAGACTGAAATGTCTCTTTCATGTTGACAAAAAATATTTTCTGTTTTATTTCATCTTTTTGTTTTGTTCTTGCTTGTTTTTTCCTTTTGGGGATGATGCAAAGTGTCAATAAATACTATGTCTCTTCCATGTTGACCCAAACATATCTTTCATTTTATTTATTTTTTACTCTCTTTGTTTCATTCTTCCAGTTCTATTTATTTGGGGAATGATGATAGTTCCAAACTCTTTACAGAACATTGTAGCAAATAACATACTAACCCCAAATCAATAGATCCCTTATGTGTTTGATGTTTTCTTTTTGGGGAAAATCCTTCCTTTTTCTTTTTTCTTTCTCTTCCATGACATACCCGTACTCGAAAATGTATGACTTGGCATAGGGGCTTTCGAAGTTGGCTCTCATGTCTTTTTTCTTTATTGCATTTTCCACTTGCTACTTTAAATTAATTTCTCACAGTATGGTGTGTAGTAATTCCTTTAAAGTGGGGGCATACATTAACATTATTCATTTTGCATTTTTCTCTTTTTATTGGTTCTTAGTGCAGCCTTGTTACTTCATATGATTCATTTTGTCACTTTGTGGATGAGATTGCGTGTAGAGTCCTTCATGAGTGTGATCTCTCTTAGAATATTACATTCCTCTTAGTGGCTCGATGCGACACACTGCATCCTCTAAGTTTTGAATTTTCTATCCTTTCATTAGTCCTCTCTTCGAGACATTAGACACAATGTCTCCTAAGTTAAAAACCTCACATGAACTAAACAAGAATCCTTTGAACATCTTTTGCATTTTTCATTTTTCATTTTTTATAGGGCCACCTTCCATAACATAGCTTGCATTCCTATGGTGCCATTGTGTTTGTTCATGAGCTCCAAGCATACAAAGCTTTTCTTGTATCATGAAGCTCAAAATGCTATTTTCTTTTGTAGTGCCTTATTAAAGTTATAAGGAGGTATAACTTTGGTATGGTTGAGCGAGAAGCCCATTCCAAGGAATGATATTTCCCCATAGCCACATGTGTGTGTGTGAGTTCATACTATCCATGAGTGTATGTTTCTCACCTGGCGGAAAACCATGAGTTTTGTCACCTCAAAGTGAGTATACATTATCTTTTTGGAAAAACAACCTAGATCTGATCCACAACATGATGGAAAAATGATCAAAGCTTCATCTGACTCTCTTTTAGACTTCTCTCTTTAATTCTTTTGTGTGTTCCTTTGTGGTTATGATTGGTTTTCTATGGGATCTTGATCTTGGGGGCTTGATCATCCCTCTTGATTGTTTTTGTCTCATCTTACAAAGAATCAGTGCATTTGGAACCTCTTGATGTGCATGTTGGGCTACTTTAGTGTGATTTTGAAGCAAGTTCATCCTCTCACTAAAGTGGGGGCTTAATGTGTTGCCAAAAGATATATAGTTAGACATTTTTATGCTCACTTGAGTCTCTCTCATGGACTTTGGCTTGATTTTTACTAGATTTAATGTTGTAATGTGATCAACACATTCACATTAGGTCTTGGACCCTTGAGAATCATTAAGAATTCTAGGATGTCTTCTAAAAGTGTTGTGAAGTGTTGTAACCCACTTTCACTCTTTTCTAGGACCCTTTCATTACAATTCACTTAAATAACCTCTTTTTATCACTTACCAAGTCTTATTTCAAAGTGTTGTAAAGAGTTGTAACAAAATCTCATGCTCTTTTACACTTGTCATCATTAATTCAACTCTTTCTTATGTTTAAACGACCCCTTAATAAAAATTTTGGCCCTACTTAAGTGTATTTTTGAGAATATTCCCATTAAACCTTATTAAATAGACTTTAGTCCTCGAAACCTAGTAAAATTGTCCTGGTTGGACCAAGTCGCCAGCTGGGGTGACTTAGTCCCACTGGGCACAAATATCAAAATAATTTTAATTTTTTGTTGGGATTTTATTTTGTTGACCTTAAGGTTGGTCTATGATGTGTTATTTTCCAAAAAAATAGTAAAATAAAGTATAAATAAAGGGTTTTCCCCTCATTTTTCCTCTCCTGCAATCTTCTAATTTCCTAATTTCTCTAGTGCATTCACTTAATCATTCTCAAGCATTCTAAGCACTTTCAAGCATCCATTGGAGCATATTGGTGCACAACTTTAGATTTCAATATCAAGGGTTTGGTGAGTTTGTGACATTGCATGTTATTCATTCATCATTATCTACTTATTTAATTTCATTTTCTAGGGTTTTATTACCAAATTGGGGTTTGACCAAGGTAAACCCCTATTCTCTAACCCTTAACCAAATTTCCCCTCCTTGCATGTGTGTTTGTAGGTCTTGTATGCAGATTTCTCAAAGAGGAAAGTGTTAAAAAGGTGTTGTTAACTCATTAAAGTCATTCAAGTCAACGAAGCCCTAATTAAAGCTTGGATACCTCTTTCAGCTTGTTTTCTGCAAAATCCTAACTGGACATCTATCAGGAAGGGAAGTGCAGACCGAAAGCTATAGATTCTTGTCCTAAATTTCATGAGATTCCAAAGTGGACTAGGTCACCATCTATGGTGAATTAGTCCCACTACTAGGACTGAAAAGTGATTTTTTCATTTCTAAGTACCCATTTGGCATAAACCTATTATGATAGAATCTCCTCGAAATAGGACTAAGTCGCCCAGCTTGGCATAAGTGTCCCAATTGGCTTCAATACCAAAATCTATAGAATTTTAGAGCCTCTCTACATCACATTTTAGTTTCTAGGTGCACCTCTCCAATCTTGTTCATTTATGTTATTGTTTACTAGCATTCTAGGTCATTTTGTATACATCACTATGTTTTCAAACAACTTGCATATCTTAAGTTTTTCATTCATATTCATTATCTTTTATTATTTCTTTGCATTTAGGACATTGCATTTATACATATTTCAATCATACTAGCATTAGAATTTAGTGAACCCCCATGCTTTCATGGGATACCTTTCTCCTCTTAGGTGTAAAACCCTAGAAGTGTAATAGATAATCCTCCTAAAAAAATTTGTGGTTCAATGACCTTGACATGATAATGGATCTTCAATTGCTACAACAAATGATGAAGAAATATACCCTTGAATGCTTTATAAATACTCTTATAAATTCTCTAATTCTCTTGTGAAGTCTTAGGATTCTAAAATCTTGATAGCTTAGGTTCATATCATGATATCTTAGGTGAAATAATGATTTCAAGCATTATTTATATATGCACTTCATATAACTTACCATTTATTAGATCCTAGATGTCAACATTCACGAAATTCAAATTCAAAACCCTAATTTTCCAATCAAAACCTTAAAAGGGGGCCAAATGGGACTCATACACCACTTGTGATGTATAGGTCCCATCTGGGTAGGACTCATACACCCAAGGTGGCATATGGGTCCCACCAGGCCTTTCTGGTTAGAGGAAATGTTGGGGAGCTAAGATATTAAGTGTATTTATTGATTATGTCAGGATCTCGGTTGAAATAAGCCTTAAGATGCATAATAAAGGGTATTTGGGGCCTATTAATGATGATATGAACATCATAAATGCAAGAGGGTCCAAAACATAATGTGAAGGTGTAAATAAATACACTTTACAATACTAAATTAAGGAAAAATTACATCAATTTAGATTAAAAGGGCCCTAAACCTAATGTGAATGTGTAAAACACATTGCAACACTAGATCAAGGAAAAATTAGGTTCATTTTAATTTTAATCATTCCCAATTAAGTGTGAAAATATAAAGGATGAATTTTTTCTGTACTACACTCCCGAAGTCTATGTTCAGTCACTTTTGTCAAGACACTTTGCACTAGAACAAGACACTTTGCAATTATTTTTTAGATAAGTTCTAAGTGTCCTCCACTCATCTGATTTGAATCAAATAAGTCTTTTTTGATAGCTCCATGTTCAATCTACTTATAACTAGTCTTACATTTTATTTTTTAGTTGGTTTTCTATTTTATTTCCACTCCCAAAAGTGCATTTCAGTCATATTTAGCCATTTCATACACAATGGAAATTGCAAGATTCCTTAAAGAATTCATTCAGCCAAGGGTTGAAAGTGGATGTTAACTTGAGGGATCTCATTTCTTGAATGAAATAAAAGAATAGTTAGGTTCATTGCACTCATTTTACCCTTTTTATTTATAGTAAGTTTGGTGAAATAGCCAAAATTTGGTATAAAATCCTATGTGTAGTGAACCCTAATGCATTTTTCTATGTTTCATTACCCAAATGGGGTTTTACAAAGGAAATCCCTCATTCACCAAAAATAAACAATTTTTCCCATGTTGTGTTTGTGTTGCAAATTTTAGGTTAAAGAAGGGTTGAAGATCTTTTGGAGAGATAGATTGGAAAAGTTGTCAAACTTGCAAAAGTTGTCAAATTTGTCGTTAAGACACAGAAAATCACCTACATATATTATTTATGAATTTTTGACACTACCACCTAGATAAAAAAAAGCTATAAAGTCACATTAGAGGATCATTTTATTTTTTTGAAAACCTTGACAAAAGACCCATTTTCCCATTGGTGAATGAGTCCCAAACAACCCTTTGAAAGTGTTTTTTGGTGATTGGTACACATGACTGAGACCTTCTTAGATCTACATAAAGTTTTTTTTTTTTTCTTATTATTGAGCTTTATATTTCTATTTCAAGTTTGAATTGGTAAAATTAAGTTGATTTGCTATTGTTTAGTTTTCCTCCAAAAAGTGTTGTTCAGGTTGCAACCCATGTCCTCAAACATAAGGAGATCTATAGATTTCCTCATTGAGTTGACTCCTCTAAGGTTTTTAATTCAATTCTTTGTGTGGATCTCATTTACTAATGAAATAGTGATAAATAGGTCCATTTCCCCCATTCCATAATGGGACCCTCAAAAAAACCTATATTTCTATGTTTTAGGTGCTATGCCACTATTCTTATATTTAACATAGGTGCAATACAACAAGTTTCTCCCTAGAGGAAGTAGACCAACTAGGGTAGGAAAAGAATTATCTAATGAGTATCCCCCACATGAAACTAGAGATTTATACTTACTGTGGTGCACAACATGCACAAATCTCTCATGAGAAAACATTAAACATTTATGAATTACCGAAGTGATCATATTCATGGAAACTAGCCATGTGATGCCTAGTTTCACTCTAAACAATTCTAACCCTAGGATGATATCAAAATGAGAATTTATATTCTTGGGTCCTACCAAGACTAAGAGAGTGATGAAACCAATTGGAGAGATCCAGAGTCATTTTTGTGTATGTTTTTTTTTTAAATTTTTCATACCCATACTTATGTAAGAAATTTATCAGCAAAGTCTCCTCTACCATAAAATTCACACGACATGTGGGATCAACTAAAACACTAGTCATGGTGTTCCCATTGATGCATTCGAGAATGTATAGAGGAGAGGGCTCTTTGTTCATTTTCATAAGCAGGTCTTGCGATGTGAAATTTATAGTTGGTGATCCATTCATAGTTTGCGAAGAAGGAATAGGGAGATGCATAAAAGAGGAAATGCTTACACACTATGAGGGGACTTCCTCAAGATACCCCAAAGGCTCAAGAATCAAATGGTGACCTATCTATATTTCACTTCACAGTGCCTAGGGATCCTTCTAACTACACTACTAGGGGTCCTACATTGGGTTGCAAGGTTATGCACCATCCAACACACAAACCTATAAAACACCTAAAATACAAGAGAAAATTCCTTCAACACCATGAAATGGGACCAAAATAGTTCATGTCCATTTCACCAAAATGTAGAGGGGCACTGGCTACTCCAAGACCCCAGGTCATGGGAGGGTCCTAAGCAATAGGATACCTTGATCTACCTCAAGCTTTCTAAATGATTTGAAAATTTTAAGTTGCTAAGGTCTGTAGTGTCAAAAAAATTTGGTAAAATGTCCACACTTGTTTGGGCCCTCCTTATAAAATTGAGCTTAAATTTTCCTTAACTTAGTGTTGTAATGTGTTTAACACACTCACATTTGGTCTTGGGCCCTTGTGGAATAAATGAACCTAATTGTACCTTATTTTAGGGTGTTGTAAAGTTTTGTAACAAACTTTCACACTTTTATAAGGTTGTCATTAATAATTGGGCTTCTTTATGCTTTAATTAGGTTTATTTTTCATGCACAAGCCTCATTTAATGCATCTCTTCAAGGATGATCCTTTTTTATCATCAAATCTTATGTTTCTCCAACAGTCTTATGGGAAATTCAATGAGTGGGGGACAAATTGCATCTCACTGAATACCTCCAGGTTTTTTATAGAAATTCGACTCTTCTTTTGGTGTTTTGAGATAAGGGGAGAAAGGAAATGTAAATATAAAACATAAAAGGTGATGCGCGAAAGCTTTTACAACATTTCAAAACAAAATTATTCCTATGATTGATATAAAAGACATAAAATGCCACAAACCCTCATTGTTGGAAAGAGAAGAAACAACAAAGGTTAACTTCAAGCACAGTGCAAAATTTCAAATCTTTTCATAGGTAGTGTTCATTAAGGTTCGATCAAGCATAAAGATTTCTTATGAGTAAAGAATGATATTCTAGAAATTACAAGAACTATGTCTCCTAATATAGTAGAGCATTATAATAGAATAACAACTTTAAGAAAAATGAAAATTCCCAATGAAATAGTTCAATTATCCTAAGCTACTATTCCACCATACAAGCATAAAGCATAGAAATTCACTAATTAAACTATCTAAATATGGCTTGCAAGACACAATGTTTCATTCAAAATGACAGCATACAAAAATCTTGAAAAATGCCATACATGCATAGTCTCAATAAATTCTCCTTAATAGTTCATGCTTCAATTATAAAATGAACTTTGAAACAAAGGTCGAATGTCAATCCAAAAATATTTTAAACCTTAATAGATATAACATGCTAGAATAAAGTAGTTATGTAACTTTCTTCTGAAAATAAGTCTAGAAAACTTAAGAAAACTAAAGAGAACACTTCTTTTGACAAAGAAATAGTTCCTTGAAAATCTATCTTTATTTGTGTCATCATCCTCTTTCTATAGCTGCCAAAAGAAAGAAACACCACCTTAGTCTAGATTAATTTCTGCCAAAAGAAAGAAACATCACCTCAGTTTGGATTAATTACCGCCAGGTGTCAACAGTTGATAGCACACGATCTGATCGTAGACCCTTGGTTAGGCCAAAAAAGATCTTTGCAGTAACTCTCAATTACTGCATTAATACCCTTTAGATATTTAGTAAAAATAGAAGCTCATATACGATCGGATCCTAAGAACAACAGCCTAAAAATGGACCCAATTGATTGATTGTGTCACTCCAAGGCACCATCTCAAAACTTCCATCCCAAAAAATAAGAAAAGAAAAGAAAAGGTTACCTAGCTCAGACAAAATCCTTAATCAGATAACTTTATAGGTGGTGGAGATAACACATGGCAAGGAGATGATGTGTTAGCAAGGAAAAAACTCCCGAGCTTGCAAATATAGCTCCAAAGAAAATGTCTAACAAGAAAAAATGTGTCCCAAACCTTCTCCCGAAAGGAAAATGAAAAGGTGAAAGTTGTACAGCCACCACATGGCATATTGCACACCTTTATGATAATTTTATTTGAGCATGAGTGCATCCAATACTAAAGAAATTTATACAAACCAAAAATAAAATGACTAAGGAAAAATCACTTCACAATTTTGGTGACTCACAGGGGTCTTTGCTTTAGTGAAGATTCAAACCTAGGCCACTGGTTGTTCCTAGAGCTTGATGAAAGTGGCATACTGAGCCTCCCAATCTACATCAGTTGGTAGAACTAGAGTCTAGATCTACTTGTATGTTTGTTCAAGAACAAAATCTCCTTAAAGGAGATGACACCCCATCTGGAAGAAATTGCAGCCAGGTGATAATAGAGTTGAGAAAGAGGGTACATTTCATGCTCAACATCATCCACCATGGGTATGGCACTCGAGCTTGGAAGTTTAGTGATGGCATAGATCTTGCATTGGATTTCCTCATTGATTTGATCCATTGTCAATGCATTTTCATCTGGGGCAAGAAGAGGAGGTAACTCGAAACCAACCAAGATGGAAAATTCCTTTTTGATATCAATGACCCTTTTATTCAACACCATCTGACGATCCTTGCATTTTAACACAACCACGTGGTAGTTCATGATCTCATTGGCTTTGATGGAGGTGACCTGCCGATTGGGGATTCCCACTCTTCTAAGAAACTAGTTGGTGGCGATGCTCAATTTGGAGATAAAACTTTGGGAATCTGTCACTTAGGGTGAACATTTTTGTATGAAGTGGTCAACCATCAGACTGACCTTGTCATTTAGTTCCCGTACATCCCTTAAAAAGTATAGGGCGGATCCTAGCACACACATTCCAATCACTATATGCTCCTAATGCATATCTATCAGCCTCCTCACTATAGGGAGGGATCCATATCCTCTTGCAGCAATTAACTCTTGGTTAAATTGGGCCTCTCTTACTCTGGTGTTTTCTTCTATTTGACCCTTCTCCCAAAGAGCATTTTTTAACTCTGAGCTTAGTCTTTTAACTTCTTGTCTCGACTCTTCCACCTCAGTCTATATTTTCTGAAGATCATCAACATTTTAGGATCTAGAATCACTTAACTCTTTCTTTAAATTCTCATTTTCAGCATGAAGTTGAACTTGCTCATTTCAGACATCTACAAGCAACCTGAAAATGTCTCCTTGTTGGCCTTGAATTTGTTTCACGTGGATCACTTCAGCATCCTTGGCTCAAACTTGTTTTTGTATTTTGATCATTGTCCCTTTCACATTTTCCAACTAAACCTCGTGCTTCCTTAATTTCTTGTCCAATCATTCATAATTAGCATATACCACCCTCTGCATGGCTTTGGATAGGACCATTTTTTGTGTGGGCGGGTTTCACTAAAATCCAGGCCCACAACATGAATTTCATAGTCTTCCATCTACATCTATCCTTTGGGCTTGGAAATATGTGGCCTCATAGTGGTGATAAGTAGAGAGTTCTGCTTTTCATTAAAACAGGCTTCAATCCTCTTGGTGGCGGGACTTTTGACACTTTTTGATAACATCTTCAGCTTCTTTATCTTTCGAGCCTATTTGGTGGCATCAAAATGACCTTGGATATTTTGAGGTACATCAACACTTTGAGCTACAATGGGAGCACTAGGGGGTAGTCCAAAAAAGGTGACAGTAGGAGAGACTTTAGATATGTGAGTGTGGGGAGATGAAAAAGTCAGTGTGATGATAGAAAAAGGTGGAATTCCAAACAAAGCAAGGGAAGAAATAATAGGGGTAAACAAGGAAAATTTTTGATGGAGAGGTGCTTTCCTAGAAGTAGATGGGCTAGGAGTAATGGGAAAAGTAGTAGTTTCAGCAATTCCAATAAGGGTCTTTGACAAAGCAACTAATGACATAATGACAACTGCGATGGATGATGCTCCTTCGACACATAAAAAAGTTTCAATAGGCTTATTGACAATGGCAGGGGGTATATCCAACATTACTAGTTTAGGAATTGAAGATGGAGGATTACTTTCAATAAGAAGAGGTAGCGGGTTTACTAGAGATGCATAAATAGGAAGAAGAGGGAGATAAAAACTTACCTGAGCCGTAGTTGATGAAACATCCTACAGGGAAGACTCCACCTCTTCTTCCTATCAAACAAGTACATCAAGGGCACCTAGGCCTTGGATCCTCCTTCACTTTGTATGATTAGGGCTAGCACGTTTCGATCCCCTACCTGTAGATTCCTTTGATATTTTTCCATCAACAGCCTCTGAGGATCCTATTAGGGATTATTGGGTCCCTTTTCCTTTGCTTCAGGCTCAAGACACAGATGGGGCTTGTGGACCCCCTAGCTCTAAATCTCTTTGGTTTTTCAGGTTCTCAAGGTCTAGGAATTAGGAGTGGAACTTGTCCCTACTCAATCTCATGGTTTTTCTTGGGATTGCTATTATCAGAATTAGCCTCCTTATCATATGCATCCTCAAACTCTTCATCAAGCTGGAAGCTACCGAACAAAGCACCTAGATTTCTAATTTCTTATCGGAACCTCAAAAAGCCTTCCTTATTTCTTTCCAACCATCCCTTACACCTCAGTTATGTATTAAGAGATTTTCTCATTAGGAGATTCATCTGATACTGTGCCTGGGGCTCATAAAAACTAAAGCATTTTGGTCATTCTTTTGGTATGCAGGCCAAGTCGATGTATATCTTTGCACTCTCTCGAGTAGGATTTCTCCTCCTTTGGAAATAATCCCTAAACGCATGCATTAAACTGAAACACCCATCCGGGTTGTAATTCCATTTGTCATAAATGATGACCAAACCAAAAGCCATCATTAAATTCATTATCTCATCCTCAACCTTCTACTTACTCAATGTTACTTGACTCTTTGCAATCATAAGGGGAAGATAAAAAAAATTTCTTTATTCCTCCTAGCACCGTAGATCCTGACAAAAGTAGATACTTGTTGACAAGCTTCTAATGCAAAAGTTTGGTCTGTGACAAATCTAGGGAGTCAAAAAATCTCCACAGGGAAACCATGAAACCTGATGAATGTGAAATCCTCACGGAAGAAGTCATCCACTAGGATAGGTGGATGTTCCATCCATTCCATAACATCCTGAGAGAAATGACCAATGGGGCGAGGAAATAAATATTGTAGCACTGGTCTTAGAAAGTAATCTGTAAACTGATAATAATATCTTATTCTTGAAAACATAGGGGTCCACACAGAAATTGGTTGGATATAGCCTCTCTCATCTGTCCTAGACACTAGCACATTCCTCCCTAGCCACTCAACATTTTGATGTAATAATAAATGAACCAAGACTAAAGAATACTTGAAATCAGACTCAACATTTTAGTTTCTCAACTGCAACTTCATATTCCTAGCCATCACTTCAACAAAATCGTAGCGCCTCAACACCTTTTCTATTTTGAGCACAAGGCCTAGGGAAAATTGGAAAGGGTTAACCTCTTCATCGTCATCAAGCCCAAAAACCCAAAACAACATCGAGAATATGGACTGCATATCCTTCTTAAATTTTCTTCATGAAAGAGGCCAGTGAATTGTCCTCTTTGTGACCTTTCCTTTTTTTCATCCTCATAGAAACTTATTTTCCTAAACATATCTTCTCCCAAGGAATCCGTTTGTTCTTCATTGAAAGGTCAATGTCCCAACTGGTAGGGATACACAGTATATCCCATATAACTTTGGTTGAAATGGCGATCTTTACCCCACAACCCTCAACAACCTTTGTATTTTTGTTAAACCTTTTGTGCATGCATCAACCATCTGAGGGCATGGATGCATAGTAGGTAACATAATCTATGGTAGGCCACTATTCTAGAGCTGAAATGTAAAACCCTATGCTGATTCATGTCCTAGCATCCTCTGAAAAGCACCTTCCCTAAGACTTTTAGGGTTGGTGGATAACTGAGGGTCATAAACATTGTTAGTGATATCTTGAACCACCTCCTTTAGGATCTATTAGTCAGATTGAAGCTTCCTGCAATGTTCAAATGGTCATTCTTCTAGAGGTGCGGCATTGGCAAATGAGTAGTGTCCAAATATATCAGCATATTCAGATCTTCTATTTGGAACTTCGGCCTACCTACCAAAGGTAGACGCTTCCACCATGATTTTTTGAGAATGATACAAAGCCTCTCTAGTTACAATAGTTGTTTTCCTTTTGTTTCCTTATTTAAAAAAACTTGCTTTTGAGTGTAATTAATTTCCTAGCTTTTGCATGCAGTTATGAGTTTCTTATTATTGATGGCTCATTAGATACTACCACCAGGGTGACACATGTGGATGGGAGATCTGTATCCCTTGGGAATGTTGAGAAAGCTATGGGAATGGAATTAATACATTTCTTCTACAACCTCTTCTTCCTTTTAATTCATTACATTGAAAAGCATGATTTTTGTCATATATGGAGCATGTCAAGATGACACAAGTTACTCCTAAAAAGACATCCTTATTAATTTTTTAGAGCCTTTGCATGTTAATCCATGTCTTTTCCCATTAGTGAACTAGTTGGAACTGATGATGGAAAAGGTCACATATCAACAATTAGTGTATGAGGGAATTTACTCTCAATGCCCAAATTTATTTCTCAAGGTATTCCATCAAATCCTCCATATGATTTGTCCACCCTACTCCATTGTGTCTCAAAATTTCCATTGTCGTCTGACCAAAAAAGAGACATCCCATTGGTGGAGTTTCCTGGATAGCTTTTTCTATATGTAGCTATACCAACTTTTACAACATTCATTCGAACATATAGTCCTATAACTTCATTTCCCTTCTGCCCACTCTCTTTCTTCCATAATTCACTGCTTCATAATGATGTGTATTGGTCTAGGTACCCCTATTCACCTCCTTCCATGGAGACCTCAAAAATTCTTTGTGGGAGAGCTCACTAATGACTGTATCAAGTGTCTGGTGAAGAATTGTGATCCCCTAGTCATGACTGAGGTCAAGTGGGTCATCAATGCAGACTACATTACTGGTGAGAACCAGCTCTGGAGTAACTGCAACGTGCTCTCCCACTTCATGGCCTCACTGCTAGACCTGAATGTGGCCAAGCCCATGATAATTACGCTATGCCAGAAGATGTTTGACACCTCTCTGATGGAAGGGCTCAGTGAGATAATGCGAGTGGCCATTCTCTGCGTCGACATCCCAAGTGCTATAGACCTCCACAGGCATATGGACTTTGGAGAAAACATGCCCTGGTTGCCCTTCCTTACTGAATTTTACACCATGGACATGGAGACACACCTCTATTCTTCTCAGCCAGTGACCATTTTCCTTTTGTGGGAGTATGACATGGAGAAGGTTTTGGGGATTTCCTAGAAAAAGAACTTTAGATTCTTGGTACAAATTTTCAGCGAATAGACCCTAGGTCTGGACTACGCAACCCACGTGTGTTGTGTGTTTTTCCCCTGCTTGCAACCCATCAGATGAAAAGAAGAAGAAGACGAAGAAGAAAAGGAGGAGAAGTGGAATCCGATTATGAGCCCCTTTTTGCTTCATCATTGGAGGCTAAAATTTACTTTTTATTTGATTATCGCCTACCTCTTAAAAAAAAAATTCTCACTTCCCTCTTTTGGGTTTTTCTCAAGAGAGCCTTATGTGATATTCTAAGCCTTGGGCCATACACTATATTGTAAATTTTTTCGATAAACATAATATAGTATAGATTTTTATTTCTTCTATGTTATTCTTGGTTTCTATTCTCAAAACCTTCAAAATAATTACAAATTTTTTACATATGGTAGATAACTATTAAAATTTTCAAAAGAACTATGCATTTTAATGGAAAATTCTTAGATAAATACCATTCACCAGTACATCTAAAAAATTTCTCTCCATCTCTTTGAGTTCATAAATATTCTTTATTTTGCGTGTGTTGTTTTCGAAAGGTCCTTTCCACAACACTTTGAAATTTGTAGGTCACCCTAGTTTTGTAGCATTCCTATCATACCTTAGCACTAAAATTTCTTCTCTAAAATTTGGGTAAGAAATATTTTCATCAAAACATCATTTGATTGTCTTATCTAACAATTATTGGTGGCTCCATGAGCCTTTTCTCTATCCTTTTCCAGCCTTGGAGTTTTTGTCAATTTTTTGTACATCAACTCATACAGAAAAACCTTCAAAGCCAACTTGAGGGTAACTTGGTTTATTAGCAGGGCATCTCATTTATGACTATGCCAATCTCTTTGAGTTTTCAACCCAACACGTTTGATTAACCTAGTTAGGCTCTTATTGGCTGATTTGGTTAACCTTCCCTTTCGCAAATAATAATATGATGAAGTTTTTAGGAAAATATTGTATCTGGTAACAAAATTTGACCCTTTTGGCTCCACCAGACCTTGGACATCGCCAAGTGTAATGGTCTCGAGAAGATTCAGCCTAGATTTTAGCTCCTTTAGAAACTTGTCAAAGTTTCCTTCTATGATATGTTCCCACACATTAGTTTTCTTTTTCTTCCTTTTCCTTGAAGGGAATGTAATAGGATGATCTTCATTTTATTCCCTGTACTTCTCTATCTACTTGATAACCATTGTTCCTTTGGAAAAAAAATTAAAAGAGGTGTTCTCTTCAATCATCAGGGTGATCAAGGTTGCAATGCTTATGAAATATGGCATGAATCCTCAGACAAGATTAGACTTATGCAGAAAAGATCCTATGTTCAATTTTGAGATTCAGACCTTCTGGGGACCTATTATTATTTCCTCCTATGACATTGTACAACCGAGAAGCTTTCTTTTGAATGCTCCAAGGAAATATTTTTCTAGATTAAGAATTTAAATCCCAGATCATTGGTCTTTGAAGAAAACCCCTTTAGATGATCGAGATGATCATCTTTTTTCTAATGAATCACCCAGATATATGAAAATAATATGGTTAACCAATCCCTTTAAAGTAATGCCTATTTACCTTTGAAAAACCACACCATTGTCGGAGACCTCAAACGATGTTTTTGAGTATATAAACATTCCCCACTTGGTGGTAAACATCATCCTTTGTTAGTCGGATTCCATTATGAAAACTTCATTATTCCTTGGGTAATCATCTATCAAAGAGGAGATCTCTATCCTGGTTAGAGTTGGGGAGAACTACCACATCAGTGTCGAGGGGTAATGATCTTTCAAAAAAATCCTTCTTGAGTCTTGAAAGTCAAGATAAATTTGGATATTATTATTCCTTTCCCAAACTGGAAACAAATTTAATACCCAGGAAAAAAATTAGATAGGACATACGACCTTTGATTCGCCCCATTTGAAAAAATATTGTGCTACTAGAGCTTCAACCTTTGGGTGAACTATCCTTTGTTTATGCCAGATGGACTTGGGTTTTTCACCTATGGAAATCACTAGCTAAACTATACCCGGGTCATGACCTCTGAGATCATATCTACAACACAAATCCTTTAGTTTTCTTTTATCCCTGTGAGAGGCCTTCCTGTCAACTGATACTCTTTTGTTCTTTCTGACATCAAGCTTATTACAATCCTTCAAAGCTGCAGAGAATCTTTGCTTTGTCAGATCAAAAACTAATTCCAAATGTGTTATGATAAAAAAAATTTGATCGATGATGCTATCTTTAGGTTAGGGATCCCCTTGCATATTGAAAGCTTCAAAACTTTCGATGAGATCCCATACATTATGTATGTGAGATCTTAGCTTCATATTTATTGTGGTCGCTTGCCCATGGATCTTGCTTACTATTGATTTAAATTTTTTGAGAGCTTGTATCTTACTTGTGCTCATTTGTTCTGCTTGACTCAATTTGTGGAACAAAGCTTCATATTCGGTATCGTCACCAAAGCATGCAGACTAAAAATGATACATTCTAGGGTATTCTAATCCCATCATAAATACCAATCAGATACCTACTCTAGGACCAAACTTCCACTTGACACCATTAAAATGTATGGTCCATACATGATTATCACATCGATCATCAGACTCCTCCTGACTCTTTAGTAGTTTTGGAAAGACCTGATCTCCATCAAAAATCACATAAGTGCTCAACACTGTAGCATGGAAGTTGCTAAATAGATCAGAATCAATGAACTGACTGAGCAACACCTCTTCTTCTGAAATCCACTCACCTGTATCTTCTCCCTCTCTAGGAATTTCTACATAGTATCTCTCCTACTGAAAGGTAGAGGTATGGGAAGCTCCGAAGCATAGATTTTCATCATTCACAATATGTTTAGGATGTAAGGATTCAGATAGAATCTTCATCTTCACCCCATGTTTAGTTCTCAATATTAGGTGGGACCAATCAAGTGCTAGGTATCTACCAAGTTTGGTGGTGAAATCTCTTGATAGACACATTCCAAAAATAGGTGGAATGTCTATTATTACCACTTCACGAGTGACTGTCTGACTTGAGCATGAGAAGAGGGTTAGGGAAAATTCCCTTACCCGTCAAGACTTTCTTTTTGTCTAGTTGCATAATTCATTTTTCAAGGGGTTCATACTTAAGTTTTAAAGCATCTACCACTTGTTTTGGCATAACGGTTGTGCTAGCCCCCGAATCAATCATATTATTATGCAACAATTTATCTCCTACTATAAGTATAAAAAAGAAAGGCATGGGATTTGTTCCACTTACCTATTTCTATTTAATGTTTCTCATGTTATTTGCATAATGCATTGATTTTAGAGCCTGAGGGGGAAGCACAGACCTATCATTTCCTCTTTGATTGTTCAACTGAGTTGCGTTCACCTATAAACTTTTCCCTTCCACCTTTAATGCTTCTTGAAGTAGGGTTTTCTACTCAGGAATTGATATCACATCCCACAATGATACATTGGAAGGTGCCTTATTCAATTGCTCCACTATGTTAAGTATCCCAACTGTTTGGGCCTTAGGCTTAAATGGTGGTATTTCTTCCATTTTTGGGAGAAAACATTCCATCATAACTACGCCGGGTGCTTTATTTTCCTCCTTTTCTGCTAACGGTATGTTATGTGGCTATGAACAAGGTCAGATGATGCATGGTGAATCCTTCTTCTTCGAGGGGAATAGTTGACATGGTTGCGGACGTGGTAGGGCTTATTGTATATATTCTCTCATGAGCCTTCTTTTCTATCTTGTTTTGTAATGTGACTGCACTTGTGGAATTCCAGTCATCAAAGCTTCATTTGTGAACATGGCCTCATCATATTCCAACCATGAGAAAATAGCTTGGTCAGGTGCAATGTCTAATTCTTCTTCCATGGACATCCCTTGTATCTATGCCCTAAAACAAGAATTATCCATTTTAGATGACCTGTACTCATATACATTCAGAATCATACCCTTACCCCTTTGTTCCACCACCTTTTGTTGCATATTTCCCCTTGGGTAGTTTTGAGGCATATGGCTATCATTACATAATAAGCACCAAACATTTTATTCCTCCGCCAAATTGTTCTGGCCTAAGACTCTCTTTATTTGGACTTCCTTTGACTATTTGTAATGGTATAGTGGTCATAACTATCTAATTTTCTGATGAGATCTATTGACCTCCTCCTTTATAGGATCCTTGATATGAATTATGTTGATAAGGAAACTTCCCTCCAACATATACCTGGGCGGTCATTTTTAGAGGCATCGCTTGTTATCATTTGATAATGACCAATTCATTAGTAAAAGTTTTCATAAGATATTTCATATCAATGATATCCGCTGCCATCGAGGAGAGACCTGATGTGCTTACTTGAGCGGTAGGATACTTGTTTGTAGGCTACAGGGTGAAAAACTTTAATTGTGTTGTAGGAGTGCTTGGATTGGCTTCTTCCTGATGACCATCAAAGATTTTTGAAAATTTTGGCATTGTTGGTTAGGGCAAAAGTTTCTTGGCATCGATAAGGTTATTTTCTATGCGTACTGCCACCTCATATGCATTAGGAAGGACATTCCCTCCCATTAAGGTTATCATGACCGCGATATCCAAGTTAAAGGCCTTCATATAAAACATGAACACCATTACAGTCTGAGGTCGAGCAGTCATGGGGATCCTCTGCTAGGTCTTGTAGAACCTAGTGTTGAAATCACTCATGGATTCATGTGGAGCTCTCTTGATGGTAATTAGTTGTTGCAATAGTGAGGAACGGTCTCCTTCTTTTGAGAATCGTTCAAACAGGAATTTTCTGAGTTGGTCCCAAGAAAGAATGGAACTTGGGGCTAGAGATCTATACCAATCTTGAGCCTTACCTTTAAAAGAGGTGGCTAGTAGTCTCAACATGATGTTTTCCTCTAATATGTTTTGCACCCTGCATACCTCTACTATATCCTAAAGGTGTTTGAAAGGGGTTTTGAAATCCTCCCCAGAGAATCTTGGAATAGCCTTGAGGGCATTAGTAAGTATGGCAGGCCATACATCTGGGGATGTGGGTGGTTGTAGTGGACTACCAATATCCCATGTTACGAAATTTCTAGGAGTAGGTAGAGGTACATGAGCCATGGAGAAAATATTCCTATGAATCGGATATACAGGCAATCTAATTTGGAAATTTAAGCCCCCAGGTGGAGTAGATAAAGCTCTAGATACTAGGCTATGACTTCTCACTCTATTAATCCTTATAGGTGATACAAAACCTATAGTTCTTCTCCTTCTAGGATTTGAGGCAGGTAACTAATAGTACTGGAAGTGACTGCTCGAGGATGATCTTGTTTGGACTCTGGGCATGAAACTTCCAGTTTCCTTCCTTAGCCTAATTCAAGAAATATTTCTAACTTCTAATCAGGCTTTTGGAAACACTTTGGTCCCACTAGGCATGCCAGAAAAAGAACTACTGATCATTAAATCTTACGCTTCTCTAACATTCTTATGGAAAATTTAGCGAGTGGGGGACAAATTGCGTCTCACTAAATACCTTCAAGTTTTTTTTATAGAAATTCGACTCTCCCTTTTGGGGTTTTGAGATAAGGGGAGAAAGGAAATGTAAATATAAAACATAAAAGGTCATGCCCCAAAGCTTTTATAACATTTCAAACCTAAATTATTCCTATGATTGATATTAAAGACACGTAATGCCACAACCCCTCATTGTTGGAAAGAGAACAAACAACAAAGGCTAACTTCAAGCATAGTGCAGAATTTCAGATCTTTCTACGGTCAGTATCCATTGAGGTCTGATCAAATGTAAATATTTCTTATGAGTAAAGAACGATATTCTAGAAATTACTAGAACTTTGTCTCCTAACACAAAGAGTATAATAGAATAACAACTTTAAGAAAAATAGAAAAGTCCAATGACATAGTCCAATTCTCCTAAGCTACTATTCCACCATACAAGCATAAAGTATAGAAACCTGCTACTTAAACTATCTGAATATGGCTTGCAAGACATAGTGCTTCATTCAAAATGATAATAGAAAGAAAGAAAGCTTGAAAAACGCCATACATGCATAGTCTCAATAAATTCTCCTCAATAGTTTGTGCTTCAATTATAAACTAAACTTTGAAATAAAGGTCGAATGCCAATCCAACAATAGTTTAAACCTTAATAGATATAGCATGCTAGAATAAAGTAGTTTTATAACTTGCTTCTAAAAATAAGTCAATTTTTTTTTAGAAAACTAAAGAAAACACTTATTTCGACAAAGAAACAGTTCCTTGGAAAATCTATCTTTTTTTGTGTCATCATCCTCCTCTTATAGCTGCCAAAAGAAAGAAACACTACCTTAGTCTGGATTAATTTCCCCCAAAAGAAAGAAACACCACCTTATTCTAGATTAATTGTTGCCAGGTGTCGATAGTTGATAGCACACAATCCAATCATAGACCCTTAGTTAGGCTGCAAAATATCTTTGCATTAACTCTCAACTACTACATTAATACCCTTCAAAAATTTAGCAAAGATAGAAGCTCATATGTGATTGGATCCTAAGAAAAACAGCCTAGAAAAGGACCCAATTGATCAATCACATCACTCCAAGGCACCGTCTCAAAACTTCCATCCCAAAAACTGAGAAAAGAAAAGAAAAGGTCATCCAACTCAGACAAAATCCTTAATCAGATAACTTTATAGGTGATGCAGATAATTCATAGAAAGGAGATGATGTGTTAGTAGGGTAGAAACTCCCAAGCTTGCAAATATATCTCCCAAGAAAATGTCTGATAAGCAAGCACGCATCCTAAACCTTCTCCCAAAAGGAAAATGAAAAGGTAAAATTTGTGTAACCACCACATGTCATATTGTGCACCTTTCTGATAATTTTATTTGAGCTTGGGTGCACTCAATACCGAAGACATTTACGCAAACAAAAAATAAAATGACTGAGGCAAAAGAACTTCACAATCCCAACACAAATCAACATCCAATCATAATTCAAGTGTTTTTAGGTTGTGTGGCCCAAATTTGGTGGTCTAGGACTTGTACGCCACCTTGGGCATATGAGTCCCACCTAGGGTTTTGGTTACACCTTTCTAAGAATTTCTGTTGATGGCCCCATAATTTATGTCTAATGGGACTCATATTCCACCTTGGGTGTATGAGTCCCATGTGGCCCAAATAAAAATGAATTCAAATTCATGGTGGGATTTTATCCTCCTAGATGTGATGTCAAATTGTAGTGTTTTAATTTCATGATTTTTTGCATAAACAAGTATAAATACAAGTTTCTTTCACTCATTTTCACCTAGCAAACAATCAAGTGACCTAGCAAGTTGAATGAGCATCCTTATAAAAAATTTGAGTTCACAAGAGAATTCACGTATTTACAAGATCATTCAAGATTCTTCAAGAGTGATTAGAAAGTGTTTTAGAGCATTATTCAAGTATCAAACATCATGTCAAATTCATCATGTATCATGTTTTTTTTTGAGATAACAATTGTGATGTAGGGTTTTATGATTCAAGCTAGCATTCAAGTCAAGACCTATCCTATCCAAGCAAGAGACAATATGTACATCTATTGGAGCCACTTCATACATGTTTGCAACAATTTATTGTTAGGGTTTGGTCAGTTGCAACATCATATTTTGTTCATTCATCATTATCCATTCTTATTTCATTTCATTTCAAGGTTTGATTAGCAAAACAGGGTTTAACCAAGGAAAACCCTTATCCACTAACAAAACAATATTTTTCCCTCTCTTTAGTATGTGATTTGTAGGTCTTGGTTGAAGACACATTGAAGAGAAAGCTTGGAGATGGTTTTCAAATTTTTCAAAGTTGTCAAACCTATCACCTTGCATTAGAGATCATTAGAAGACTTCTACAGGTTGCAAATCAGGGTTTCGAATTCAAAAATCAATTGGAAAGGATAGAGAAGATATTGAAGACCAGATTCAAAATTTTAAGTTTTAGAAAACCCTAACTCATTTGATATGCCAATTCTGACATATGATTCCTAGTATAGGTCATTTTCTAAATTTTTGCAGTTACAACACCCTTTTGCCAAATTTTAGTTTCTACCAAAAAACCCTAATGTAGGACTAAATTTTCTAGTCTAGTGTATGAGTCCAAGTTATCATTAAAATCATTTTTTTTAGCATTTCAAATCTTCATCCAATCCTCTTCAGGTTTACAAGTGTACACCTTTCATCTCTCAGCTTTACACTCTATTTTATATGTTTTTCTAGGTCATTTAGTGAAATATTGCATTGTGTTAGGTTTAAAAAAATGTTACTTCTTGCATTTCATTTGTCTTTCCAAGCCTTAGCTTGGTGGTGAACCCCTCTTTAGTTTACAATCAGACCGTAGGACAACCCTATTGCAAGATCTATTTCTCTCTTGCAAATCTTAGGTTGAGATCTATAGGGTTTCCCTTCAATGAAATTGTTGTGAAGTGTGTTGTTTTATGTCCTAAACCATAAAGCAATCCATTTTTCCACCTTTCATTTTGGTTAACTTGCATTTAGAACATCTTAATTCTGATTTGGTGTGCATCATCATCCTATATTTTGCTTGCATTAACATTGCATTAGGGTTTGCACTAGTTAATTGGCATTCTAGGGTTTCTAAATTTTGCATTAGTGAAAGTGCATATAGGTTGCATTTTACCATCTCAAATAATTGAAAATAATATAAAATATGTATTTACACTTAGGTTATAGATCATAAAAACTAAAAATAATAAAAAACCACTTGATATTATCATAAAAAAAAAAACCCTCACTAAGACTCATACGCCCCTCTAGGTGATTTAGTCCTAGTGTTGATTCTGAATTGTATTTTATAGAATTTAAATCATTTTTTATGAGCTTTTGTTTTCTATTGATAACTTTCTATTTCAGTTTACAATTTTTGTTTATATTCATTTCATTTTATTTAGCTTAAATTACATTTTTCGTTCATCTTGCATTTAGTATCCCTTGCATGAGCATTTCTACTTGGTGTCCTTCTACAAATACTATAGTGAGACAAAGTTTGAGAATTGTGTCATCCCACGATTGCAAAATCATCATGGATCTTGGGTTGTCTATCTTTTTCACTCCTATTATTAACACTAGTTCACTAGGTATGGACAATAACCTTAACAATTCATTTCCTTCAAGTAGTGTGACCCATGTTCAAACAATGGTTGCTAGTATTCCACAAGAAAACATAATCCAAAGTCATGAAGACTTATCAAACCTACAAAATCAAATAAGTATTAAGAAAATTTCAACCATTTTTATCCCTACCATAGATAGCATACATCGCATGGTTGATATGAAAGGAGTTGAGCTTATGTGTAACATAAGGGTATGTGTAGGATCATCATGGAAAAAACAGGCCCTTAAGTGGTGAAAAATTTAGAAAAATCATAGTTAGGCAACTTGATGTAAAAATTTGAATAAGTTATCTATATTATTTCAAAAATATGTAAGAATAGAATCTATAGAAAATTGAATGCAGTTTCTAAAATACTAGGTTTATTTTTAAATAAAAATATCTATTTGATGAAAATTTGAAATTTCAATGCAATAGCACTTAAATTTCAAGGAAAAATAAGAAGTAGGTGTCTGTTTAACCACCCTAACCACAATAAAATGATAATATTTTTTTATAATATTTTAGATATAAGGGTGGGTGCATGAATTTGGTCACACTTTTGTGTCCAAATGGGAAAAAAATTTGAAAAGAGATAACACGAGCGTGTTATAACGCGCTCGCATTATGTGATTTTAAAAGAAAAAAAGTGAAATCTGTATCATTTTCTTTTTATTGTTTCTCAGCTCTTTCATGGCCAAAAACCCTCTCTTTCATGCTCACGTTCTAGGAGGAAGGATTTCTACATATTTCATCAACAGTTAGATTTTCTTGGCAAATATGGCACCACGACGGTGAAGAGATGCGAGAGGTAAGTATTGTTTACTATTTGTTTTGAGTTTGTTCAAAGTTTGAAATTGATTTTGTTTGTTTTAGGTTAGATTTGATTATTATTTTTAAAATTTGTAGGAAATATTGAAAATCCTCAACAAGAAGAGGCAAATCCTCAATAGCAAAACCCTAAACAAAATCAACTTCCCCCACCATTCTCTCAACACCCTCCTAGGACTCAAGAAAATTTGAGGAGTGAAATTGAGAACAATAGAGAACAACTTGAGGATCTTATCAGTAGGTTGAGTGATCCAAATGCTTCAACCATAGAAAGAATGCTTCTAACAAATTCATTGAAAGATATGTTAAAAAATGTAGATGCAATCACCCAACAAATATCTGAATGGAAAGATAGGAGGTAGATAGCCAGGGCATATTATGCAGACAAATTATCATATAATCAAGTAAAAGATTTAAAAATTACTAAAGGTGATTTGTGCTCTCTATTCACTAACCCTAAAGCAAATCAAAATATTTCCCTGAATGCAAAGAGGCTTCCTATTCATTGGTGCCACCACCAAGAGATTAAGAACCATTTTTATGAAAGATGGTATATGGTCTTTGATTACCCACCATGCAATAATTGTGAAGTCCCCCAATATTTTCTTAGGAAACTATACAGTGAATTTGTATTGAACCAAATCCCAAATTATTTTGATATGAGGGAGTTCTAAGTGAGAGGTGGGGGGTCATCTCAGGATGGGCCCAGTGCATAGCCGGATCCTACGTGGCAAGGGAGACGACCTCTCGCTAGGCCACCTCGTGAGAATATTTTGATGCCTTCCATTGTGAAGGAGAGTGCCGACATAGAGACATTGCAGGTGATCACAACTTTGACCTAGAGTGTCATCCATCACACTAGCCCTATTGTACAACACCATCCAGGGGAGTCTTCAGGTGGTGGCCTTTGAACCCATGTGTGTCAATCTTACGTGGCAACTTGTTCATATGACCCTACCAACACTTAGGAGGGTGCTACGTTGGATAAATATTCTACTATGCGGCCTGATATGTATGCATCTATGGGGATGGAGAGGATGGCTGACATTTTGCATGATGCATATGACATTGAAACTCAGGTAAAATTCAGCATGTTCATTGAATTTAATTTCTTAAATTTTGATTGTGAAATGAAAGATTAACTAATTTATTTTTATTATTTTAATAAAATTGTAGGGTCACAGTGTAGGGATTGGATACACTAGTCATCCACCTACTTATTTTTGCAGTACACCTATCAGTGGGCTATGTAACTAGTAAACAATTATAAATTTATTACATGTTAATAGCATTGTTTTATGAATGGTATTTTAATATGTGATTTTGGATGTTGAATAGGGTAATGTTGGAGGTTTCAAGGAAACACCTCCTAGTGCTAGTAGATTTGATCAAACGTTCACGGAGGTAATATAGAATAAAGAGAACTTAACTAATGAATTCTAAGTTTAATAGATTTGTGTAGTTTATATTCATATTGTTGGTTACGTTGCATTACACATCATTCAAACTCAAAGCATTACTTCAAATTCGATAACTAATAATAAAAAATATATAGTTTAATACTTGTACTCAAAATTTTGTTCATTAGATCTCATACATTATAAGTCATCACGTGGATCGCTATTGTAACTTTTTTGTGATTGAATAATTCATAGTTTAATTCCTATTTGGATGGTTTATACAGGGCTTGAGCATGCCTCAACATCAGTGTGCAAATATTTCCATCGAGGAGAGTGGTCGTGAGATGGCCGTAAGTGATTATTTTGTTAAATATATCAATTTTTATAATGTAATTTATATATATTAATGTCTTTACTTCTTATTGTAATAGTTAAAACTTCACCAAGAGCTAAACACTAGGAGGAGTAGTAGGAGCACTCCTCGAGCACAACATAAATGGGTGAAAGACTTATTGCCATCGGATCGCCAAGCAAAGGGAAAGAAATTTGTATTTGAACCAGAGCATGGAGAGAAATGAATTTTGAATGTAGAGCCCTTTGTTGGATGCCTACATGGAAATTTTGTACATATTTTGTATTGGATATATTTAACATTGTATGCCTATATGGCATTCTCGTAAGCCTATATGGCTATTTTGTAACTATATTCTATACTTATATCGACATATACTGATGTATGCGTACATGGCTATTTGCTTTTAATACAAATCTTTTTTATCGATGGTGTCCATATTTGCATTATAAATTCATGGTTCAATAGATATGAGTTATATGTATTCAAGTGTATACTTCAAAACTTACGCACATATACTTTTTGACTTATGTGTGAACATCGAAAAGTGTGAAAATTTCTGTGTGGAAGTCAAACGTAAGCCAATTTTGCAATTCTTAGTTCTTGCATACTCGATCTTATGGACTTATTCCTTCCTAGCACATATTGTGAATATTTCTCATTGGTGCAGAAGATAGATTCCTAATTTTTGAACCACTAATAGCAAAGAGATTCACAATAAGACTTTAGCATTGGAACACTACTCCATACTTCTCTTGTCTAGACCATAAAGGATTGAAAATTCTTAATTTGATGCAATGATAGTCCTAAGAAGAGAATTTATATAACCATGCCTATTTTGAAACTTTGCATCTAATACTACATCAACAAGAACTTAAGAAGTGTTGCATAAGAGTGTTAGCTTTGATAGGCCTTCTCTTCCCTAAGGGAGGAGAGCCTGCATCTTGAATTTTGAACAAAATTTTAAGAAGCAAACATTTTACCTAAAAGCTTCAAACCTAGATGACTATTTGGCTAAGTCTATCTTGAAAATTATCAATGTGTTCAAACTCTAAAGGAGATTCTCCCTGAAAAGAAAACTTTACCCTTTTTCCCAAGGAAAGAAATTGCAACAAGTTGCATGATTTATCTTATTTCTTTCTCACAGTTCCTGGTCAATCATTCATGGCTTAGAATAGTTTCATTCCAAGGAAAGGACACCCAAAAAATCACCGAGATTCTTCTATGATCTACAAGAAAAAGGGTTTGGCTCTTTCACAATGTAAAAAATTATGTAACACTATTTTCTTGTTTGCCTTCCACACAGAAAAATGTTCACACTTTTCAGATTGATCAATGATCAATAATGGCTGATTGTAAACACTTGAAATTTTTATGTTTGAACTTTAATTTATAATTTTGTATCATGACATTTGAGTATCACTAATATTTTAATATTTGACTATGAAAGTGGTGGTGTATATTTGCTATGTTATTTGACTATTAGTATGGTGGTGTATTTTGAACTTGATTACTGTTGCAAATATGTATATATTTCTAATTTTTATATGTTTTTGTATTGCCAAACCCAAAATGAACCCAACCCCAAAAAATTAAATTTCCCGAACTGGAAAACCGGGTTCTCGAACCTGAACCCGAACCCAAAACTAAACCAGTAACTTAGTAAAAAATAGATTTTTATAGTTTATATTCATAACGTTGATTACATTACATTGCACATCTTTCAAACTCAAAGTATTTCTTCACATTTCATAACTAATAACTAGATGCTGATAGATGAAAAAATTTCAATTACAATATAGTTTTTACAAAGTCAACCTAAGCAATTATGCAATTACTTCACATTGCATAGCTAATAACTAGGAGCAGCTGCCAATTGCATTTGGTAGTCATGGCATTCTATGAGACCACATTTCTTTGAGGCATTTTTTCAAACAGTTCACTGCCTTGTCTATACTACCACATATTTCATACATGTCTACCAAAGCATTTTGTCAAATAGTTCAAGTGTTGCCTTGTTGCTATGGTTGAAAGCCTAAAACAAGTGCTTTCGAACAAGCTATGGATGCTTGGAAAAAATCTATCAAAAGCAGAAGACAGAAGGTGTGAACTCTTTGAAAAAATGTTCAAAGAAATGATGTTCATGACGAATGGAATGCCATGACAATCAAATGGATTGTCATGGCATTCCATCACCATGAGACCTCACTATTTGAGGCATTTTTCAAAGAGTTCATCATTACCTTGTCTATGTTACCACATTTTTCATACATGTCTATCAAAGCATTTTATCAAATACTTCATTGCTCTTTGCTATGGCTAAAAGCCTAAAATAGGTGTTTTCAAACAAGCTATGGATGCTTAGAAAAAATATATCATAAGCATAATAGTAAGAAATAGCATAGGTAAGGGAATGAACTTTTGAAAAAAATGCCTCAAAAAAATGTGGTCTCATGGTGGTGGAATGCCATGACAAGCAAATTGTTGTGGATTGTCATGGCATTCCATCACCATGAGACCACATTTCTTTGAGGCATTTTTTCAAACAATTTGTTTCCTTGTTATGCTACTACATTTATCATGCATGTTTACCAAAACATTTTATCAAACAGTTCACTTCCTTGTTGCTATGGCTAAAAGCCTAAAATAGGTGCTTCCAAAAAAGCTATGGATGCTTGGAAAAAATATATCAAAGCATACTAATAATCAATAGCATAGAAAAGGCAGCAAACTGTTTGAAAAAAAGCCTCAAAGAAATGTGGTCTCAATGGTGATGGAATGCCATGACAATCCATAGAAATTTTCTTCTCATGCCATTCATCATGCCATTCCATCACCATGAAACCACATTTCTTTGAGGCAATTTTTCAAAGAGTTCACTGCCTTGTCTATGCTAACACATTTTTCATACATGTCTATCAAATCATTTAATCAAATAGTTCATTGCCTTGTTGCTATGGCTAAAATCCTAAAATGGGTGCTTTCAAACAAGCTATGGATGCTTGGAGAAAATCTATCAAATCATAATAGTAAGAAACAAGCTGATGCAATACAAAGATTGCCAAACCACTCAACAACTCAAGGGGTCTCTTGTCCCAAACTCATCTTGGAGAAGATCAAACAAAATTTCAACATTTAATCAGAAATCTACTTTTCATCTACTCAAATTCTCTTATCATTCATCATTCATCCTTCCAAAAATTTGTATTCCAATTGACTCATGTTCAAAGAAAAAAGCTATTTTAGAAAAATTTGATTCAATCAATTAGATCAACATGCATTTCAAAAACATCATTTTCAACAAGGCACTCTTCCATTCAATCAATTCATTCAACTTGTCCCAAATAGTCAATCCATCATTACAATTGGCTTTTAGAATTTTACTAGACCATCAAGCACTGTGAACATCATTATTACAACTAATATAAATCAGGAACTTGCTCTCTTAACTTTGTTCTGACTGAACTTACAATTTCATGTATTATTTTACACCAAGTCTCCTCACTGTCCAACTGTCAAAAAAACATATCTCACTTCTAAACCCTATCCAAGACTCTAGAAATCCCTGACATCATCACTTAGACAACATTATCCCAAAATCAACTCACCAATCTCTATTATGTCAGACTTCTATTCTCTGAGCAATCAAGGCACTACTTCTCAATGAGACATTCATGCCCTAAATCGGGTAAACCAAACACACTAGTTTCAAAACCCAAGATCCAAAACAATTTTAGAGACCTCTTAATGCCCATGTCCTCATATCAAAAACTCAGAATAAATTAAATATTGAAGAAATAAGCAGTTTTTAGTCTAAACGTTGTTAAAAAGGCTATTAAAATAGGCTTGATTTTCAAAGAAGACACCCTTCAAACATTCCAAAAACACTTAAAACCTCAAAAAATTCATTATACATAACACAAAACTCCCAATTTATCCATTTTCAAGGATTAAAAGACTCCTTTTGACAGTATATTGACAAACCCTTGTTTATAGGGTGAAAAACTCAAAAATCAATGAGGTTTTCCTGTATAGGCTACATGCAAACCTCAAAACCTCTGGCCAACCATTGGAACATGTCAAAATACATCTGAAAAGGAATTTGGAAACATCATCTAACCCATGCACTTGTTCTTTCTCCACTGTCATGCTAAAAATTGTTCATTTTGATTGGAAAACTCAGAATTTCCTGTGTGGCAGCAGCTCCTTCAAGGTATTCTTGCTTTTTCCTCCACTCACAAAGATAAAATCATAACAAATAACCTATCCCTAACCTACTCCACCAATCTACCTAAACTACATTGGTGGAGTAGTGTGGAAATGCCTTATAAGACTCTCAAAACTCAATGCACATGATTTCAGACCGAGCCATAAGAAGAATGCTCAAACAAACATTAAATTTATTGGATTCCTTCCCAAATGGATGAAAACAAATGGTGATTCCCCAACCTACTAGAAAAAATCTAAATTTGAACCCTAAACTCTTGCATAGTCCGTACAAGTTAAGAAGCAACTGAAAAACACAAAAAATAAGCTAAAACAGGGAACTCTTTGTTAATTTAATTCTTCCAAAATACAATGATCTCTTTGCTCAATCTTTACAATGCTTTTAAAGAAGTTTCCAACCATCAAATACCTCTTCATCTTCCTTGAACGACCTATGAATCGTCCTCTTCCTTGATTTTCTTGATTTTCTTGTTTTGTCTCTTCACATTCCTTCTTTTTCTCTTTTACATATTTAGCATTTTGACAATATTACACTTTGTGCTTTTTCATGCCTTGATTACATTTAATTTTGGAATTACATGGACTTAAATAAATTTTTGACAACTTAGACTTTTAAAGGCATTACATGACCTAGGCACTCCTACACCACAAGCTATGGTCTCATGGTTTTTTTTCACATCGACATGATTTGGTTCACATTTTTTTCACATGAAAATCAGCATGAACTAGATTTTGTATTATGGAGCTATATTAAGCTGCCACTTTGAACACCAATGTAAAAATGATACAAAATAATGTTTGAGACTACAGGAAGGCATCAAAATGGCTAGTGTACTAAACAGATTCTTATGATTTACTAATAATGTTGATAACTCTACTCAATTGGCTTCTTTTTATAAAATTGTACAAATTGAACCCTAGCATCAATAGAATATTTATATCAAGCTACCACAATTCAAGTTACATTAGGCCCATATCACTGAGACAACCTAAATAATAGGAGGAATGGCCTATTTCAACATACTACACTCAAACCCTTAAGGGATCGATCCGATTGAACGTAGCTTAGAGTAATTCTGGATGTTTGGGTGTGAAAGAGGACCATGCCTAGCGTAAACATGCCTACTTAGATGCATTGGAATAGTCTATTTGGTCACACGAGTTGCAGAACAAAAATTGCACCACCTTGCAACTTTCCACTGCTTGCATTTGACACTTTTTCCATCAACTGAAAATTGGACACCACAGGAAAACCACTCCGAGATCATGAAAACTGAGAGAGGTTATTGTAGAGGGGCCTAACACAATCCCATAGGATCAGATGAGAAGTTTCTAAGTATCACAGTATCCGAGTAACCTCATGTTGAAGTTTGCAGCCATTTTTCCCTTTGGACCCTTAAGGGATCAATTTGGTTGAACGTAGCTTGGAGTGATTCTGCATGTTTGGGTGCAAAATAGGACTATGCCTAGCGTAAACATGCCTATTTGAACACATTGGAATAGTCTATTTGGTCGCACGAGTTGCAGAACAAAAATTGCACCACCTTGCAACTTTCCACTGCTTGCATTTGACACTTTTTTCATCAACTAAAAACTAGACACCACGGGAAAACCACTCTAAGATAATGAAAAAAAAGAGAGGTTATTGTAGATGGGGCCATTACTATCTCATAGGATCAAATGAGAATTTTATAAGCATCGTGGTGTCTGAGTAACCTCATGTTGAAGTTTGCAGCCATTTTGCCCTTTGGACCCTTAAGGGATCGATCTGGTTGAACATAGCTCGGAGTGATTCCACGTGTTTGGGTGTGAAAGAAGACCATTAATAGTGTAAAACTGCCTATTCATACATGTTGGAATAGTTTGTATAGTCACACGAGTTGCAAAATGAAAATTGCACCACCTTGCAACTTTCCACTGCTTGCATTTGACACTTTTTCCATCAACTAAAAATTGGACACCACGGGAAAACCACTCTGAGATAACAAAAACCAAGAGAGGTTATTGTAGAGGGGCCCAACATCATCTCATAGGATCAGATAATAAGTTTATAAGCATCACGGTGTCTGAGTAACCTTATGGTGAATTTTGTAGCCATTTTGCCCTTTGGACCCTTAAGGGATCAATCTGGTTGAACATAGCTCGAAGCGATTCCACATGTTTGGGTGTGAAAGAGGACCATTCTTAGTATAAAAATTTATATTCAGACATGTTGGAATAGTCTATTTGGTTACACAAGTTGCAGAACAAAAATTGCACCACTTTGCAACTTTCCGCTGCTTCCATTTAACACTTTTTCCATCAACTAAAAACTGGACATTACGAGAAAACCACTCTGAGATAGTGAAAACTGAGAGAGGTTATTGTAGAGGGGTCCAACACAATTTCATAGGATTAGATGATAATTTTATAAGCATCACAGTGTCCGAGTAACCTCATGTTGAAGTTTGCAGCCATTTTTCCCTTTGGACCCTTAAGGGATCGATTTGGTTGAATGTAGTTCGAAGTGATTCCACATGTTTAGGTGTGAAAGAGGACCATGCTTAGCCAAAATATGCCTATTTAGACATGTTGGAACAGTCTGTTTGGTCACATGAGTTGTAGAACGAAAATTACACCACTTTGCAACTTTCCACTACTTCCATTTGACACTTTTTCCATCAACTAAAAATTGGACGCTATGGGAAAACCACTCTAAGATAATGAAAACTGAGAGAGGTTATTGTAGAAGGGCCCAACACTATTCTATAGGATTAGACGAGAATTTTCTAAGCATCACGGTGTCCGAGTAACCTCATGCTGAAGTTTGCAGCCATTTTTCCCTTTGGACCCTTAAGGGATCAATCTGGTTGAATGTAGCTCAGAGCGATTTCGCATTTTTGGGTGTGAAAGAGTACCATTAATAGTGTAAAAATTTCTATTCAGGCATGTTGGAACAGTCCATTTGGTCACACGAGTTGCAGAACGAAAGTTGCACCACTTTGCAACTTTCCACTACTTCCATTTGACACTTTTTCCATCAACTAAAAATTGGACACTACAAAAAAATCACTCTGAGATAATGAAAAAAAAGAGAGGTTATTGTAGAGGGGCCAACATGATCCCATAGGATCAAACAAAAAGTTTCTAAGCATCATGGTGTCCGAGTAACCTCATGCTGAAGTTTGTAACCATTTTTCTCTTTGGTTCCTTAAGGGATCGATCCGGTTGAACGTAGCTCGGAGTGATTTCGCATATTTGGGTGTGAAAGATGACCATTCCTAGTGTAAAAATTCCTATTCATATGTGTTGGAATAGTCTATTTTGTCACACGAGTTGGAGAACGAAAGTTGCACAACTTTGCAACTTTTCACAAGGAAAAAAGACACCTAACCTTCAAATCTTGCTTCCAAACTTTTACCAGACCTTGGTACACTTTATTCATCTTTATTTTGACATGAAAAAAGCTAAAACACCTTCTTACAACACTGTTTAATCAAATTTCACAATTGCTTGCACTAGAAGACCAAATTTGCTTGTAAGTGCTAAAACACTAAATCGGGTGTAACATGCAAACCACATTGAATCTTTAGAGGATAAATAAATTTTAGGGTACTCATTTTGGCCATTAAAAAACATATATCATTTTTAGATACACTTATTTTGGAACACATGCCTGCTGTCCCAACTTCTTTGCTTATAAAGAACCCCAAATAGGCCATTTTAACAAAGAAAGTAGTCTTTAATCGTCACAAAAATACCAAAAAACCTCAAAAATTCTTTTTCCATGTGTAAAAACCTCAAATAAATAAGTTTCAAGATGGAAAACACCTAGAAATACACAAAATCTATAAACCCTTGATTATAGGGTGAAAATCACAAAAATCAGTGAGGGTTTCAAGTATTTCACTCTAAGAAACCTCAAACACTTTGGCCAACACTTGGATCATGCCTTATTATGTCTAAAAATTCATTTAGAATCATTTCCCTAGACATGCATTCATTATTTCTTCCATACCTTGCATAAAACCTCCATTTTCAGATGAAAAGCTCAGATTTTGGCTCTATAGCAACAACTCCACATTTGCATTCTTGACTTCCCTACACAAAATGACTCAACCAAAACAATAAACTAATCTAGACAGGGATTGGAATCTTCCAAAAAACACATTTATATTAGTCCCAAGTAATTTGCAAAACCCCAACTATCTATCTTGACAATTATCTCCTTTCAACTAGGTCTACTCTAGTAGCCATACAAACCATGTTTTTGGGCTTTATCACTTTAGCTTCCCAAATGAATTCTTTAATAAATCAATTTTTTTGAAGGAATATCAACTGGAGCATGGTGGAGGAATACAAATTCAGACTTAAGAACCAAGAAACCAACTTAGGTTCATATATCTGATCCAGCTTCCATAAGGTCAGCACTATAGCCTTCCAATTCACCACTCAACAACTAAAAGACAAATTCCTTAAAGAGAATTGTAAAAACATCCATTGATCATCCAAATAAAATTCATACTTCATCAAGAAGACAGATCCAAGCTTCCACCTAAGATTCATCTGCCAAAGCTTAAAGAAACATCAAGGTATCATGCTCAAGGGCTACAAGAACTAGCCCAATTTTACAAACAAACCCACCTTTAAACTTCTTGTCATAACAAGATCTCCTAGATATTCACAAATTGTGCTTCAAAAACACAAATTTTTTGGTCAAATACTCTGTACGAGTCTGCTAACCTACTGCTCCAACAAACCCTCATTTTCCCTCCTAAAATATAGGGTTTCTCAAGATCTTCACTCAAACAACCACAATACACAAAACCAAAACATAAAACATGTTTCCCTAGGTCTTCTCAGACCTTCCAACCCTTCCTAAACTCAATCCCAACACAAATCCATGAAAAGACAACTTGAAACCAGCATTTTCACATAGAAACTTAACATTTTCTGCCTAGGCATCGTAAGAATTTGGACTTAAAGACTCCCCCTTGCCAAGAAACTTCATTTCACACCTAATATACATGCATGCAAGTCTTCCCATCGAGTCACATGGCTTTACAGTAGGTGGGAAAACAAAAATTACATTTTTTCAATACAAAACAAGGATAAATTTGTTACACGGGCTATTACAGAAAAATTAGTATTTTTCCCTCCAAAACGAATATTGGAAGCCCTAAATGGAAGAAAATGGAAGCTAATTCACAATACTACATGAAAACATGAATGATAAAGCCTTATAATAATGTATGGGTCCGTACAGGTGATGGAAACTCTAAAAATATAATAAAACTAGGAAATACAATGAAAAATCATAAATAAAGCGTTGAAAACTTTGAATCAAATATTAAGCAAACCTTCTATATTGAATAATTAGCCTTTAATGGACTTAAAATAGCAATTACAATGTCTCTTGATCTTCCCCAATGCATATGCTTTCCTTTTGAACTTCTTTATTTTTGTCTTCCACTAAAATTGCATTATAAGGTTCACCTTTTGAACTTTTTGTCTTTTTGTAAGACTCACATTACATGATAAATGGTCTGTAAAGCCGTTATTTAACACAAATAACCCTAAAACATTTAAATTACAAGGTTCACCACATGAATCCCCTTATTGATCAACTTCTTTACATCATGACTCAATTGACCTAATACATACAAAAATGGTATTGAATCCTTATTAAATGAAATAGAATGACCTCAAACCATCTAAGAAAACCCTAAATGATCAAATGACCAAATAATAGAAACCACAAGGGTTCAAGTGTTGAAAAGATGGAGTTGGTACTCCTACTTTCAAAAGTATGATTGCCAACAACATACAATGTTCACAAGGCCTTTTTGAAGGAATATCAACCTCCTCAACCGACTACAACCACTTTTCAACTTCTTTTACAAGTGTGACCCTTCAACTTCTAAGTATTTGCAAAATGACAACTTTTGGTTTGACAACATTACATTGTTATGTGCAAATTTTGACATATTGATGTAAATGACTCCATACCTAAACTAGTGACCTTATGATGGCCTCATTACATCATCTTGACCCTTACATTATGAATTTACATTCATTTTCACATTTAGGCCATTCAAGGCTTCATTACACGAAATTGACAACATGCTAACATGACATTGCAACCTCATATCCTACCAACCCAAATTGACTTAAAACACTTCCTAATAGTTCTTTTGACCTTATTACAACATTCTTCATGGACTACAAATCAAAATTTACCACTTGACCACCTTGTGGTCCTGATTGTCCTTGGTGCTCCTGCAACATAAACACCCTAATATAATGCTACTCCACTGATCTACAAGCCTAATTCAGTGGAGTATGTTTTACTTCTTTACTTGACTCTCAAAACCTCAAATTGAAGGTTCCAAATTGAATTTCATAAAATGTGCTCTAATAGTGGAAAAACTCAATCGATTTTCTTCTAGATGGACTCAAAAGAAACCTAATTCTTTGTATTATCTTAATCTACAAAGTACAAGGCCTAAATCTACTATACAGGCAGTACAAAGCTAAAAAAACTGAAAGAAAACATAGAAATTAATGAACAAGGAACTTTTATTGCAAGATTTCATTCAAATCATAATTGAGATTTGTCAAGATCATCAAAATAAGGATGTTGCATTGCTTTTCTACTTGAGATTCTCTTGGATGGCTCATAAATCTACATTTTCTGCAAGGAGGGACCAGCCAATTTTTACTAGTTTAGTTACAGATACACAAAGGAAAAGAATAAAAAGAAATAGCTCATCCAAAATGGATGGAAGGCACTTACAGATAGGCATGGCAGTCTCTCAACTTAGTCAGTCTTGGTCATACATCTTCACTGGTAGTTCCAAGATACCTATTGCACACAACATCTCTCATGAATAGAATTTCTTGAAATTCGAGATGATCTTATAATGTCTATGTCATAAGTGGTCATGATAAGGTTAAATTCAAATGAATAACTTGAAATTGCCTCACCAAGCTTCGCATGCAATTTTTTAATGGCTTAAAATCATAATTGAGATTTTTCATGATCATCAAAATAAGGATGTTGCATTGCTTTTCTACTTGAGATTCCCTTGGATGGCTCATAAATATGCATTTTATGCAAGGGGAAACCAATCAATGTTTTCCTAGTTACATACAAATACACAAAGTAAAATAAGATGATAGCATTGGTATCAACCAAATTGACATGGATACAAGTATAAATTAATAAGAACTGTTGTTCATATACTTACAAATTACTCCATTGAACCATTCAGGTCTGCTCTACTCTTTATTGTGTCAAGTATTGCCTCATGGTCAGACTCATGGACCTTCCACAAGGTCTTGTTCAAAGGTCTACCCCCATATTTGGTCAAATGAACACTGGATGCCACAACAAGGTTTGAGTAATGAAGAATCTTACAATGCATGTCAAATTCCTCAAACAACCAATGTTTAACACTCTTATGTGGGTACCTTCTCAGCCACGTTCCAGTAACAACAACTGAGCATGTAGGGTATTCAATGTTTTTTCCATCTATAATTGGGGCTTCCAATTTATTTTTTGCCTCAACACAATGACACAAGTAATAGTCTGTACCCTCTCCATTGTCTTCATCTGTAATAACTGCATAAACATGCCCTACATTTATATGTGTGGCATATCTCTTGAAATTAGTCAACATTATGAACTAGATAACAATATGGAATTTCAAATACTAAGCAAGTAGAGATATTACTTGGTTGAACTAGATCTGATACATGGTCAAAGTCAACCGATGATTCCATCTATGTTAGTTCCAATGCCATCAAAGGGTGATACGTGTGAAGTGGGCTAAGATAACTTGTCAACCATTTGTCAACCCACTCCCCTGACTCACAATCATACTAGGCTTGCATTGTACATGAAAAATAAAAGCATGCCATATTACGTGTATCGATACCCCATGAACCTACATTTGAGCTAAGGAAAGAGTGCAACTCACTTGATCTTGTTAGTGTACAACAATCCTCACATGGTGCAATGTTAGTATCATCCATCAACCAAAAAAATCTATGAACTGAAGATGTACCTTCATTACCTGGACCCATCGAAGCATTACACCACTCGACGATTGATCTTACATCTATCAACTATGCACTATCTTTATACTTTAACTCTTCTCATGCTAATGCTCTTTTCACGCATGCTCTTGCACCGTCATGCTCCCACTTTCCATGCCTAGCCTCACAAAAGTTCCACATATGTTGAACACGTGTAGTGAGATGCATCCTGCACATCCAGTAGAACATGTGTGTGTTCTTGAACTATGCTGCACAATTATCTGACCATATTATATGCCGACCGTATGATATGCCCCTTAGATCCAAATGAGTGTAGAACATCTGGAAGCAACCTTGCATGAACTCTAGAGAATGTTTGTGATCATCACTAATATAAAAGTGATGCTCCCTCAATACCTTCCTTTGGCCCTCTATACTATCAGCTGCATGAATAAATGCTATGTGCACAAATATTGAAACATGTGTGGAGTTGTAATACTGTGACTACACCTCACATTGTGGTTGTAGAGTGTAGTTATCTACAAATTCAACCACTGATACTATGCTACCAAGTGGAAAGGTGTCCTTGCATAGCTTGAATTGTGTGTCCATCCATCAGGCTCTATGGGTATGCCTTGCATACTCATACACTAGATTCTCGTGAAACATGGACATAAAATGATACACTGGAATCTTCTCAACAACCAAATCACACCTTTTTGCTTCAGACCCATCTTTTGCAGCATATGCCACTATTTTATACTTCCTGAAATCTACTAGTTTATGCCCCACCTCATCTGTGCTTTCCATATGTTGACATACTCGCATTCGTTGCAAGCCACTACAACACTCGCATGAACCATCCAAGCATGTTCTCCTGTAGAATATTTGGCCATCCTCTATTTGACATAAAAAAAATTATAAGAACTCTCTTGAAGATTTTGGTGGGGCTTCTATGCCACAATCCTACAAAACATCATTAGTATGCAAATCTAAACATATAGAATGATAAACATCGTAATGGTTAGCGAATTAAATATGTAGTCTACATCAACAAGTAGTGCATGTGTGATTTATCTTGACATAAAAAGGTTTAAGAATTTCAAAGAATCTTTGAGAAATACTAATTTGAGGATAAGCATTTTGAAATTTATGAAAAATTGGGTTTGAGTCATATCCAAAAAATGCTTTGGATGTGGCTCACATTTTTGACTACCAATTCTCCTTCTTACAACATCCCTTTGATTCGGAGATGGCCTTGTATTATTCTTCCAATAATCTTCAATTAGTGTTCTCAATGCTTCAACAACTTTTTTATCTTTGTGTGGTAGTATCCTCGAGAATTCCCATAATTCATTTGAATTGGTGCCCTCAATTCTTTGCTGCCTTTGAACGGCTTTTGATAAAGTTTTTCTACTAATTCCCATTTTTTCACTTGTCTTTTTAATGAGGCGAGATCTCTTTGTTTGATAGCTTACCAAAGTCAATGTAATGACACGTTGGGTGACATTACTATCCTTTGAGCATGAGGTCTTACCCACATTGTCATAAGCATCCATTAGATTCTTCACAATAGTGTTTTCACTTGATGGATTTGATGTTCTCAACCCAAGAGTCTTCATGATGTTTCTATAATTTAAACCCCACATCATTTAAACAAATAGTTGACATCTTGTGGTATCATTTAGCCTTTCAAAGAATATTTTCCAAATATTATCAACATATCTTCTACAAGTGTGTTATGGAATCTTACCTTCCATGTGCTACAAAATATCCTCATCAATATTAATCAAAAACTTTGGCTTTCTATGCAAAATTCTAGGTGGTGTTCTCTTAGGTACATACATCTCAACATTAGAAATTTCATCAATATTGAATTGAGGTGGTCTAGATTGCGTACCTTCAATCAAGGGTGGAATAGAAGACATACCTTGAGGTTCACATGGGGATGATGGCATACCTTGTTCATCAACTCTAAGTGATGATGTACTCTCAACTTCAGATGTGGTGGATGGTGTCCAACCATACTCACTTGTGGTAGATGGTTTCCCTCCATATTCACTTGTGCTTAATGGTGTCCCTTCGTATTCACTTGCGGTAGAGGGTGTGTCTCCAACTACGGTATCTACATCTCCCCTAGCATGACTCTTTTGCATTCGTGTCCTTTGTGCTGCCAATTTCTTTTCTCTTTTTGACAGTTGAGGGTCCTCTACAACTGGATTGTTTTCATCAATCGTTCCCAATTTCTATTTTTCACGATATTCCCTCATCCATTTTTTCTCTTTATCTCTCAAGTCTTGGAGTTGATCATCTATTAGTTTTTTCCTTTTAGAAATTCATTTCTTCGGCATGACGAGTAATTTTACCTGTGCAAAAAGTTCCAAGTTGTCAAATTAACTAATTGAAAGCTTTGGAAGCATACACAAAGAAATTCCATTGACAACGTAAGGTTGTAACATGACAAACTGGTGCAGGAGCGCCTAGGTCATGAAATTCCTTCAAAAGGATAATTTGTTCAATTTGTAATGTTCAAGTAAATATGATGAGTGAAGGTCATGAAATGATGAATTTCAATTTATTTGCACCATGAAATAGGTCACTAGCTGATATTATTGAAAAGTTGCTTTTTATAACAAAAGTTATCAATTATTGTAAAAATGTAAAATTGCACAAAAGTAGGAAGGTGAAGAGTCTTTTTTGTGGAAGGGCAAGGATGGGTTGATGAAGATGAAGAGGCAGTTATTTCAACTTATTTAGACACCTTTAAAAATCATTGTAATCTTGAGAAACACATATCTTGTATCCCAAAAATCCATAAAAATCAATAAAAAAACCATTGCTCAGTTATTTTGGAAAGCTTTTCTATTCTTGCTTTCAAGTTGCATAGTGATTCAAGCATTCTAAGATTTGATTCTTGTTAGGGAAAGAGACTTCTTTCATTCTTGAAAGTTGTAGGAATTGTAATTCAAATAATCAAGAATTTGAACTTAGTTTCCTAAGTCTCGGTCTGTGGTTTCCTTAGAATTGTTTTGAGAGTCTAAACAGTGATTCTTAGCCATTCCACCAATGTAGGGCTAGTAGGTCAGTGGAATGGATCATATTTAGTGTCTGTTCAATGTGAAGATGTGTGTGGTAGGGGTAAATAGAAATAAGAAGTTAGGATACTGTGCATGAACAAAATTCTAAATTTCTCATTAAAAAAAATGGTGTTTTCAAGTAGGGTTTGAGGAAACAACATGTAGAGGAGCTTAGAAATGATTTCAAAATAATTTGCAGAAATAATGAAGCATGTTTCAATTGTTGGGTGGAGTAGTAGAAGTTTTGCAAATGTTTCATTAAAGAAACCCTCATGGTTGGTGTGTTTTCACCCTATAATCAAGTGCTTACTAATTTTGTGTATTGATGGGCGTTTCCCATCTCGAAACTTGTTTATTTGTGAATTTATACACATGGCCTAAGACTGTTTGTAGGTTTGGTGGATTAGTGAGTAGTTCTATGATGACTTGCTTTGATAAATTGACCTATTTAAGGGCTTTTACCAGTAGACAACATGCTGGTTCTACTCTGTTTTGTGAAATAAGTGTATAAAATTTTATAGTATCTTGAAAAGGATTAAAATAGGCCTGAGAATCTGTATTGGGATTGTGTAAATGCTTTATGATAGAAAAGGAATTTCCCGATTAGATGGAATGTTGGCCTACTAGAGATATTTGGCATTGTTTGCTAAAAACAAAGAATATGTAGAAACATTGAAAGGAATGTTGTTAAGTGCTTGCGAGCAGTCTCATTTGTGATGCCACAGTTGTGTCTATGCTTTGTAATTTTTTGAAGGTAGATTGTGAAAGATTTTATGATTTGGGCATATGTTTCCAATATATGGAAATGGTGTCTTGAATGTAAAGTAGTCAGAGTGTGTCTATACTGATATATTGGAATATTACAATCAAAACATGATGAAATTGGTATCTTAAAGGTCTGGTGACAGTGTTAAACTAGTGTTGCTTGTTGTTGTTACAAATGGTGTTTAAGTGAAGATAAGATCATGGATGTGTTGATTTGAGCAAAGATATCTTAAATGGTTGGGATGATGTTTGATTGTAGGTCTAAGGAACAAAGGTGTTTGATTGTTTTTGCCTTGAAGGGGTAAGTTGAGTTGATGAGTGATTGTTGTATTGTTTATGACAAGAACAAAGTTGAAAGTTGATTATGAAAATGATTTGCTATATGGAGATAG